>OY757936.1:3443118-3563118 GCA_963585895.1 Sepioteuthis lessoniana
GAACTCACTCGAAAGATGCTGCGTTGTGCATATAACACTTGTTCTTATGATCAAATTTAAGTTTCTTGCACATTTCCCAGTGGATCCCCTTGCCTACCCAGTCGTGTCTAGTCTTATACTCCTTCTGTGCTAATTTGTTGCACTTTACTTATTATGTGATTGATCGTTTTGTCTCTATCACCACATAACCAACATTTGTTGTTTTGTTGCGTCTTATCTATTCTCGTTTTGATATGACTGGTTCTTATAGCGTTGTTTTGTACTGCTATTAAGAAAAATTCTGTTTCTCTCTAAAAGTTTCTTTTTCTTAGCCACTTCTAGCTTTTCTCGTGTGAGATGTTGTTTATTAGTCGTTTAAAACGCCCATAAAAGTTGTTTTTCTTCCCATTTTTGATTTCTGTTTATTCTCATTCTGTTGGTCTTCGTGTTGTCAGTGTCACTTTTGGTGGCTGTAATCATGTGATATTTTGTACATTTTGAGGCTGTTTATTATCCAGCTTTGCGGAATCATATCATATGCCTTTTTTTAGTCAATCCAGGCCATAGCTAGATTTTTCCGTCTGCATTTGCTCTCATTGAGGATGTGTTGTAAAGTAACTCTGCTGTGCCTCTGGATCCTTTGTGGTACCCTTTCTGTTCTTCAGGAAATAAGTAACAGGTTGTTATCGAGTACTAAATCTCTTCCCTTATTTGTGCTGTTGATATTTTCCACATCCTCGATAGGCAAGTTATAGGTCTGTAATTATTTGGGACGGTTCCTTTGCTTGGGTTCTTTTGGATCAATGTGGTCCTCCCTTTGGTCATCCATTCGGGTACTTGTGCTCTTTGTAAGCATCTGTTCATTCCTAGTGGTAGTCTGTCGTGAATGGAGGTGAATTTCTTGAACCAGAAACCATATATTCCATCATGGCCAGGCGTTTTCCTGTTCGATATTTTTCAAGTGTCGTTTTGAGTAAATCGATAAGCATTTCTGCTTTCGGGCCTTCTTTGAGTCCTTCTAGTTTTTTTGTCATATTGCTTATCCATTCAGCCTTTTTGTTATATTTTTTGGTTCCCATATTTTAGTCCAAAATCGTTCGGTTTCTTTTGCATCTGGTTGTTGGTATGTTTTAGTATCATCTCCTCCCAATTGTTGACAGAATTTTCTTTCGTTGTTTTGGAATGTTCTGTTTTGTCTGTATTGTTTTACTTTTAGTTGATATCTCTTTAATCTTCCTTCTTTCGCCTGTACTTTTTGGTTTATTTCCTCAAGTTGTATTGTTATTTTTTCATGTGTTGCCTTTTCCTTTCTCTTCCGACATATTCCAGCGTCTTTCCTTTGTTTTATCATTTTACCCTGTTTTTGAAGAATTTTTTATCTGGGTTTCCAGTCGAAATTCCCATCCTGGTTTTGATTTTTCTTTTTATGCTTTTTGCAGGAATCCAATTTTTTTTCGCAAACTCATTTCTCTCCTGCATAAATTAGTTCATTTAATTCAGTTATATAAGTTGTTGATATATATGTCAGTACTGGATTCACTTTATTCGTTTCCGCCTTGACTGTTCTCCATTCTATGTTTCTTAATGGTGGTAAGGTAGCCTTTTCCCTGCTCATAATTCTCTTTAAATGTTCTGGATTTAACTTTTGTTCTTGTGATAGTGTTTGTTCTGGATTGTTTGGTTGTGTGGGGTTTCCATTTTCCGAAGTTGGTGATTCATTTCGGTTGGGCTGTTTTTGTTTTTTAATATTTGATATGTCTGCTAATTATTATTTACTCCTTTAGAGTTTTTCACATCAGTGTTAGCTGATGGTTTTTCACTGGAGTTTGAGTGACAGCAAGTTTCCTCAAGTCTCCATGACTCGTCTATGGATTCTGGCCGTTCTTAGCAATGCTGTCGTTTGGATAGTCTCTACCCGTCCGCCAACTTCCAAGTCCTCCAGGCCTTTTAATAATCCTTTAGTTATTGTGCCTAACGCACCAATCACAAATGGTACAATCATTACTTTCATGTTCCACTGCTTTTTCAATTCTCTAGCAAGGTCGAGGTACTTATCCTTCTTTTCACTTTCCTTCAGATTTCCGCCGGAACAACAAAGTTTACGATTTTGCAGATTCTCTTTTTTTGTTGATTATTATGAGGTCTGGTCTTCTGGCCGGGATTAGGTGATCTGTTTGTATGTTAAAGTCCCATAGGAGTTTATGCAAGTCATTTTCTAGGAAAGGTGCTGGGTTGTGCATATACCATTTGTTTGTATGGTCGAATTGAAATTTCCTGCACATTTCCCAGTGGACCACCTTGCCGACCCAGTCGTGTCTCGCCTTATACTCCCTCTGTGCTAATTTGCTGCATTCACTTATTATGTGATTGATCGTTTCGTCTCTGTCACCGCATAGCCTACATTTACTGTTTTGTTGCGTCTTATCTGTTCTCGTTTTGATATGATTCGTTCTTATGGCGTTGTCTTGTACTACTATTAGGAGGGGTTCCGTTTCTCTCTTAAGGTTTCCTTTTCTTAGCCAGGTCCAGGATTTTTGGTGTTAGATGTTGTTTATTAGACGTCTAAAGCGGCCATAGAGTTGTTTTCCCTCCCATTTTTGTTTCCTAATTGTTTTCATTCTTTTGTCTACCGTGTTGTCCGTATCGTTTCTGATGGTTGTAATTAGTCCTCGCTCGTTTTTTTTCTATGTAGTCTTGTATTGATGCGTCAACGGTGTCTTCGATGCTGGCAAGTCCTCTTCCTCCCTCTTTTCTAGAAACATATAGTCTGTCAACGTCGTCTCAGGGGTGTAATGTCTTATGCATTGTCATTAGTTTTTTTGTTCTTTGGTCCATTTGTTTAAGTTCGTCTCTGGTCCACTTGAGAAAGGGTCCTGAATATCTGACTAAGTATTTATTCCTTTGATGAGGTTTCTGCTGGTGAGTTTTGTCTCGAGTAGTTTTCTCGTTTTCCTGAGATATTCTTTTCGGATCGTGTCTTTCATTGGCACTTGTTTGATGGTGTCAGCCTCCAAGATCCCCATATCATTATTATTATTATTATTATTATTATTATTGTTGTTGTTGTTGTTGTCTGTGTAAGGGTAATATCTGTTCAATTGAAATCTTTATTTTCTGCCAAAGTAATTAAAAGTAAATGGTTAGAATAAAAAGAAAAAGAAAATCGAGTCGGGAGGAACATAAATTCCCGTACGATTGTCATTTGAAACTAAATGAAACGTAGGACAAACTGACAGAGGGCTACTGTCATGCATTTATACAAAACTGACGACACCTGAAGGTCATTAAATTATCGCACAAATGTCAATAATTAATTAATAATTAATAAGCATGTATTTTCTCTTTTTTATTCACATGATTATGATTATTATATGCTCTCTTTTGAGAGTTTTTCACACCAGCGTTAGCTGATGGTTTCTAACTGGAGTTTGAGTGACAACAAGTCTCTTCGAGTCGCCAGGACTCTTCTCAGCATTCTGGCCGATCTTAATAATGCAGTAGTTTGGATGTTCTCAACTCGTCATGTTATTTCCAAGTCCTCTAGTCCCTGTACTAATCCTTTGATGACTGTACCAAGATCACCAATTAAAATTGGTATTATCGTCACTTTCATGTTCCACAGCTTTCTCAATTCCCTTGCAAGATCGAGGTACTTATTTCACTCCGTGGTCCACTGGGATGGCAAAGTCCACAATTCTGCAAGTTCTCTTTTTTTCGTTTTTTTTTTTTTTTTTTTTTTTTGTTGATTATTATAAGATCTGGTCGACTGGCCGACATTTGTTGATCCGTTTGTATCTCGAAATCCCAGAAGAGTTTGTGCGTCCCATTCTCCAGGACAGATTCTGGATTGTGCATATACCATTTGTTCGTATGGTCAAACTTCAACTTCTTGCACAATTCCCAATGGATCACCTTGCCCACCCAGTCGTGCCTAGTCTTATATTCTTTCTGTGCTAATTTGCAACTTTCGCGTATTATGTGATTAACCTACATCTGCTGCTTAGTTACGTCTTATCTATTCTCGCTTTGATATGATTAGTCCTTATGGCGTTGTTTTGTGCTCCTCTGTGAAGGGATTCAGTTTCTCTCTGAAGGTTTCCTTTTCTTAGTCACGTCCACGTTTTCTTGTGTGAGATGTCACTTGTTAGCCGTTTAAAACGTCCATAGTGTTATTTTTCTTCCCACTTTTATTTTCTGGTTATTGTCGTTCGGCTGTATAATTATTATTGTTATTATTGACTGTAAAGGGTAGTATCCGTTCAATTGAAATCCTTATTTTCTGCCAACGTGAATAAAAATTACAGGAGAGGAAGGAAAAAGCAAGAAAAACGTGGGAAGGCACAAATGTTCTTAGAAGCTAAGTCAAAAGTAGAACTAGCCAACAGAGGTCTACTAGTGTTTAATAATGCAAAACCGACGACCCCTGAAGGTAACTACATTATCGCTCAAATGTTGGTATTAATAAGCATGTAGTCTGTATTTTCTATTAAAATGATAATTATCATTATTATCATTATTGTCTATGTAAGGATAGTACCTGTTCAATTGAAATCTTTATTTTCTGCCAAAGTAATTAAAAGTATTGGTGGGGGGGAAGGTGGAAGGGACATAAATGCTCGCATAAATTTTCTTATAAGCTAAATGAAAAGTTGGACTAGCCGACAGAGGGCTACTATCGGGCATTAACCCAAAATTGACCACCCCTGAAGGTAACTAAATTATCGCTCAAATGTTGGTATTAATAAGCGTGTTTTCTGTCGTTGGTTTTGATATTATTATTATTATTATTATCATTATTATTATTTTGTCGGTTTAAGATTAACCAGATAGAAATAATCCTTACAGGGCTTAATCTTACTATAACTGGTTCTCGCAAGTCAACTGCCTTATATAGTCGACTGCCTTATATAGCGTAAGCCTATACGATGACCCAGAAATACTAGTCATATGCTCAGGACCTACAATGCCTCTGATTTTCAAAAGTAGCATACATGTGGAGTAATAGTAAATTAAAGCTAAAGAAAAATACAGGTGGGAAGGAGTAAAAGAAAGCAGAAGTGGGGAAAAACAAAAGTCTTTTTCTCTCTTTCTCTTTCTTTATTTTGAGACCAGCTTAAGTGTTCTCTTTAAGAAAATCCAGTCACGTCTGTGTCAGGCGCGCGGATTTTAAACAACCCCTGGGTCTGGTATAGCCACAATATACCACCCATGATAAATCAAATTATGACACAACGTGAGACCCAGGCAACCGGCCTGGCTGTCATCATCGGCAGGTGCTCTCCAGATAGTCATTATGGGAGTCCTGAACGTCATCCTGCGAATGTTGGCTGTTCTTTTTTTCAGGTACACGAATGACGATCTGAGGAACCATACAAATCACAGACGCAAACACAAAACATGGACTAGAGAAGACAACCAACTTGCCCTACACTGCTATTTTAGAAGCAATCCTACACAAAGAGGATATAGATCTGGCAAGAATGTGCTTGTTTTCAGACAACAAGCCAGAGAATTGCTGACCAAGTTAGAACAATAATAAAGAAAGGTTGGTTTTCTGGCATTGAAATACTAGATATATCCCAGAAAATAAAAAAATGAACAAGATAGTAATACAATATCAGACACACCAAGTATTGACAAACAAGAACAGTCTAACCGAAATGAATCGCCAACTTTGTAAAATAGAAACAACACACAACCAAATAACACAGAGCAAACACTAACACAATAAAAATAAATAAATTTAAAAAATGTAAAAAGAATTATGAACGTGGAAAGGTCCACCTTATCATCACTATGAAACATAAAATAGAGAATAGTCAAGACAGAAACGGAAAAAATAAATCAAGTACTAACTTATATATCAACAAATAATATAAGCGAATTAAATGAACTAATCTGTGCAGGAACGAAATCAGTTTGTGAGAAAACCGGGGTCCCTCAAAAAACTCGATGAAAAAATCAAAACCTGGAAGAGAAATTCGCGTGGAAATGCAGATAAAAAATTTATGAAAACAGGTTAAAATAATAAAAGAAATGAAAAACACTGGAACATGTAGGGGTAAAAAGAAAAGGTAACGCAAGGAAAAATAACAACTTGTGGAAATAAACCAGAATGTACTGGCGAAAGAAGGAAGTTTATAATGATATTGAGAAAGGTCTTGGTTTCGATCGCCCATCCGGCACGAATGCCAGACGGCCCTCCCAAAAGGCCGAGAAACGATACTGGCTACACGAAAACCAACAGAACGACAATAACTAGAAAAAAAACCCAACTCTATGGACGTTTTAAACGGCTTATAAGCAACATCTCATACAAGAAAACGGGAACGTGGCTAAGAAAAGGAAACTTTAAGAGAGAAACTGAATCTCTCCTAATAGCAGCATAAAACAACGTCATAAGAACCAATCATATAAAAGCGAGAATAGATGAGATGCAAACAAAATAGCAAATGTAAATTATGTGGTTATAGAAACGAAACGATCAATCACATAATCAGTGAATGGAGCAAATTAGCACAGAAGGAGTATAAGACAAGACACGATTGGGTGGGCATGGTAAACCATTGGAAGTTGTGCAAGAAACTTTAATTTGAACATACGAACAAATGGTATATGCCCAACCCAGCATTTCTTCTGGAGAATGACACACATAAACACCTATGGGACTTTGACATACAAACGGATCACCTAAACTCGGCCAGAAGACTAGACCTTATGATAATCAACTAGAAAAAAGTGAACTTGCAGAATTGTGGACTTTGCTGTCCCGGCTGACCAAAGAGTAAAATTGAAAGAAATTGAAAAGAAGGATTAGTATCTGGACCTTGCTAGAGAATTGAAAACAAAACTGTGGAACAGGAAAGGGACGTTTATACCAATCGTGATTGGTGCTTTTGGTACAGTCACCAAAGGTTTATTAAAGGGACTGAAGGACTTGAAAATAACAGGACAGGTGGAGACCATCCAAACTGCTGCATTATTGAGAAAGGTCAAAATACTGAGAAGATTTCATGAGACTTGACGAGACTTACAGTCACTCAAACTCCAGTGAAAAACCATCAGCTAACACTGATGTGAAAAAACTCTCATGGAGTAAATAATAACAATTTTCATTTTAATAACGACGACAGAAAATATGCTTATCAATAGCAACATTTGAGTGATAATTCAGTTACCTTCAGAGGTCGTCAGCTTCTTATGTTCCCTCCCAATAGGAACCTTATATAACTAACTAAAGGACTTTTACTGTTAAGTAATTTTGCAACCTTGTTTAAAAAGAGATTCTTGAATGGTGAGCTCTTTGACATTTTGTCTTATTGAACACACACTTTTTATTTCTCTCTGATTAGTGCCGTCTCCTGATTTTGTCTCTAGTTTGGTCACATCCTGCATAACCCCGAGAGAAAAATATCTTTTATTCCTTTTTAGAAACAAATAAATATTAAAAACACGTAAACATGAAAGCAGAAAAATGAAAATTCAGTTTCAATTTCGCCAATGGCCTGGGAGAGCCGGGTTCAATCCCAGGTCGAGTCATACGAAAGACTCAAAAAATGGTACTTGATGCTATCTTGCTAAACACTCAGCATTATAAGGTACGGATCAAGGGTAAAGTGGAGCAATCCAGGGAAAGAAGTATCGCCCCCCCTACACCTTGGTGTTATAGCTATCGAAAAGGGAGCCTTCGGGTCACCCTCGACTAAAGGAAGACAACTTTACTTACTTACTATTACTTTGATGAATGTTTTAATGAATGAAATAGTTCAGCTTTGATAATAAAAATTAACTTTTAAAAACTTGCTTTGTAATTACGACTTTTCTATAAAATAAATTTTTGAATTATAATTCTTTATTTAAAAGATCATGGTGTCAATTAAAGTGGAAATTTGTAGCGAATATTGATATGAAAAATTACTAAATTTAAGAAACTGATTAGTTTTTTTAAAGGGAAATTTGCATACAAATTTGCATACAAATTTGATTAAATTTTAAATACAATGACTTGTTGGTTTTTATTTCTAACAAAGACAAAGACAAAAAATAGAATTAGATTTTCCAATGTCAGCGAATTACTTTGTTGCAGGACCGATAAATATATCGATCCTACAAACCTTTGAAATATAAGTGATTGACAACGAACTAGGCAAGAAATGACAAAACAGAGTGGTTGTTTCGAAAGGCCAAATTTCATCATGGCGAATCTTAGTCGGAATATCATACGGCGGATGCCGGTTCGTTAAATCCAGAAAACTGGTAGTCGGTGCAAGATCTAGTCGCTGTTGCAAGACTGGATTGCTGGTGTAAGACTGGTAATCATTGGTAGTCAGGACTGTTGGTCACTGGTGCAGGACGTAGCAACTGCAGTAGGACTAGTAGCTGCAAGTGCAGGAATGTAGTCACTGGTGCATGAAGGTAGTTGCAACTGCAGGACTGGTAGCTGCTGCTACAGGACTGGTAGCTGCTGCTGCTGCTGCTGGGAGGTGGTCGCTAGTGCAGGACTGGTAGCTACTGCTGCAGGACTGGTAGCTGCTAGCATAGGACTGGCAGCTGTTGCTACAGGAAGGTGGTCGCCGGTGCAGGACATGTAGCTGCTGGTGCAGGAAAGTGATCGCTGGTGCAGAAAGGTTGCTGCTGTTGCAGGAACCTGGTGCGTCATGCCGTCACTGAGGGTACTAGGTCATACTTTCGGAATTATCCTGAAAGTCCTGTTAGACTGAGAGGCTGGTAGTCAGGACTGCTGAATCGTAGCGTCTCAGGAGGTGTTGGAAAAGACTTCCTGAGTAGGCCTGAAATGGGCTGTTAAGTTGAGAAGATGGTAATTTTCCTGCGTCGTCTGCTGGCTGGAATCAGGACATCGGCTTAAGGGGAAGTCTGGAGCAGTGTGTCATGAGCTCCTGCTGCTGATAAGGCTTCGTTCGTAGAGGTGATCAGGGGAGAATTGGATTCCTCCCACACCCTTGGCTGATATCCAGCCAAAACTGCCGACCTTTTTAATACCACCGCTTTTTATGTCTACAGCGCGTTACTACCCTTAGTTGTCTAAGTTGAATGAATTTACTTATCACAAAATAGTTGAGAGACTTCATTCTACTTCGACAAGGTTTTTTTTTTTTATTACTACCAATTTTATGCTACAGCGACGAACTGTTCTTTGAAAGACCGACTGAATTTATCATTTTTAAAAGACGGTCTGTGTGGAGTGATTTGCTTCCTTAACAACCAGCCTCTAGATAGCTATTGGCTGAGAGCATCAGTGACTCATCGCTTCTTGGAAATGGGGTTTGTTTTGTTTTGTTTATTTTTTGTGTTATGAGTAGCCGGTTGACTACGAAATCCAATTATGCGTTTTTTGTTTTTTGTCTTCATTAAAATATTTTCTTTATTGTAATTGTACAATGCAAAAAAAAAAAAATCCATATTGAAAATAAGTTCTGATTTCTTGTAGATTTATGTTTAGAAAATCAGTTTTACATAAGATGAATGAGATTTAAAATTGTTTTATCATAAACTAACAAACAAATCTTGAAGGAGTCGGATTTAAAAGATCTGTGTGTGTGTGTGTGTGTGTGTGTGAGAGAGAGAGAGAGAGAGAGAGAGAGAGAGTGTATGTGTTATGTGTGTGTGTTCTGAGATAGATTTGAATACACAATTACCATTTGGTAATGTAACACTTTGTTTTTCATTTATAACTAAAAAAAAAAAAAAAAAAAAAAGAAAAATACCTTAAAACAAAAAGAAAATTGTTTTTAAAAATTGGAATCAAATTTGGGAACATTTACAACAAAAACTGTTATAATTTTTGCCAGCTGAATTTTCTCAGATCTGTCAAACAACCACATAAACGTTGGAATATTCAGTTTGAGGAATTTAGAAAAAAACATTTTACTTTAATAATGCTGTGTAAAGAGACATTTTATGAAGATTAAAAGTTGGATGACCTGGATGGGATTATTTTGATCAGGGAAAATATGATATTTAATACTTTTTGCACTTAGAGAGAGCAAAGTGAATTAGACAAATAAAGACTGATATGTGAATATATATACGTGGTGCCTTCAATAGGTTTCCAGACTTTTTTGTACAAGCTTTTAAAATTGTTGTAGACACTTGAAAATTCAGTATGTTATTGCTATACATCTTATGAGATGAATGACCAACTTTTATGATTTCAGCTTCAAATGAACTGCTACACCTGCA
This sequence comes from Sepioteuthis lessoniana, assembly GCA_963585895.1. Lineage (NCBI taxonomy): Eukaryota > Metazoa > Mollusca > Cephalopoda > Myopsida > Loliginidae > Sepioteuthis > Sepioteuthis lessoniana. The sequence continues at coordinate 3,453,298 of OY757936.1, forward strand.
ATTGGAATACACCCTACTAAAGCCTGATTGTCACAGCTGGTGAGGTTCAAAAATGCAATCTGGACGTCAGGACACTTTAGAAGAACGATATGCAATAAAATTCTGTTTTAAATTTGCAAAAAATGCCACAGAAACGTATGGAATGCTTCAGACTGCTTTTCAACCATTTTGCATGAATCGAGCATCATTTTTTTAGTGGCATAAGAGATTCAAGGAAGGCACGGAGTCTGTGAGGGATGATGGGAGGTGTGGGAGGAGTAAGGAAGTCAATACACCGGAGTTGATTGGCCAAAGGGTTAGGGTTAGGGTTACGATGTTGAGGTTTTAAGGGAGTCCAGGAAGAGATTCCGTCAGAAGAGGACAGCACTCTTCAAATCGGGTCAGTAGCATTTCCACCAGGACAATCCACAACTCCATCCTTGTCACAGACTATTTGACCAAGATGGGTATCAAGACAGTTCCTCAGCCTCCCTATAGTCCAGACCTTGCTCCCTGTGACTTTTGGTTATTCCCTAAGCTCACAGGCTGTCGTTATGAGACAATTGAGGAGATGAAAGAGGCTGTGACGAAGGTCATTGATACGCTCACACAAGAGGACTTCCATGGGGCCTGGCAGAAGTTGTTGGAACGGTACAACAAGTGCATTGCAGCCGGAGGAGATTACTTCGAAGGGGAGTAGAGTTTCATGTGTATCGATAAAAGTGCCCATACGAAAAAAGTCTGGAAACTTATTTAATGATCCTTGTATATATCCATGTATAGATTTTTATGTAGATACTGAATAGAAAAAAATTGATTGAATAATCATAAAATGAAAGGAGAGTTTACATAAAACAGAACATAGATATGAAAAATACTTAGACAATTATGAATAGTCTCTGATAAGTATAGTCTCATATATAAGAATAGTCTCATATAAGTATCACAGGTTTTATATGAGCGGGTGTGTACTGGCAATTAGAAAATGAACCACCACCAGTCAATTAACTAAAGACAATGAAAATTTTTAAAATGTTGATCTTCACATAGAATTAAAAAGAGTGAATGTTCATTTCAGCAACAAAACCAGCCCAAATATGATTGCCACATTTATCTATATATTATTAAAATTCTCGTTGTGCTTGTGTTGGCTGGTTAATTTATTGGTTGTGTGACGTTACATAAATAATTATCCCAAGACGAGAGTCCATTTTATGCGTATGTGACGTCGAGGGCAGTGTGGTACTTAATCCTCCGCAAAATAAGTCCCTGTCAAGACTCCAATTTCGGGCATATGGTAAACCGGCAAATAATGTGGAGGTTAATTTGGAGCTAGACTGATCTCAGACGCTGGTAAGGGGGTACCGATTCACTTTCACCTACACCACCAAGTCCTTTGTTTTCCTACTCCCTCAGATATTAGAAAAACGGACCTCAAGGTTAGAAAATATTAACTGTAGTCAAATTTTCAAATTTCCTTGTAATTTTTTAAGGTGGCAATAAGACGTTTAGCGAGAATTAATGAAAGTGATACGAAGCTGAAACCGATTTGTGCAAAAGAAGACGAATCGATTGATAAATAACACAACCAAAAGATTTCAACACAAGGGTGCATTTAAAACACAACAAAATTTTAATGGCCGACGACCAAACAAATAATGATGAGATTTCAGACAGTTCTTTTTCTTTCTCTTTTCTTTTTATAATATAACAAAATGTTAAGTCCACAGGAAAGCATTAAACAAAAAATGTCTCTAAACAGTCCTTTCTTCTTCTTTCTCTTTTTTCTTTCTTTCTTTTTTTCTCTTACTTGAGAACAGTGTTTAAGTCACCGGACTGAAGCATGTAACAAAGTTCATTCATTAATTTAACTGTTAATGAAAGAGAATCCTTTCAGTTTCTTTCTTCTTTTTTTTTTTTTTTTGAATACATATAACTTTCCAAAATGTAAGAAGGGTCGAAGGAAATTGTACTTATCTTTGACGGGTTTCAATGTTCAGATTTATTTCTCTCTTTTTTACCGGCGAGCGACATCCCAGAGTTGGCCGACTCAGCGTGCTTCTTTGCTGACTTCTGTCCAAAGACTAAAGTTCTTTTCCAAATTTCTCTAACGGAAAAATAGTATTTTGGTACTAAGGGTCTATGGGCCAATCATTTGACTTTTTCCTTCTCCCACTATTCCATCCGGTCACAATACCCAAGTGACCTGGATTCCTTTCTTTGTTCAACAGACTGCAGGTCATAGAGTGCGGGTAGCTGACCTCCATTTATATACCATTTTAACGGTCAGTCTTAGTGCCTGTTGATTCAAACACAGGTAGGGGAATTGACCTCCCCTTCCCTCTCTCTGTAGCATACCACGTCACAGTTGGTTTTATGGCATTTTAATCCTCGTTGAATTTGTTGATAGCAAAATCAGTCTTTTTTGCTTTATAGTAACCATTCCTAATTAATATTATCAAACCTTTGTTAGAATACAGTTAAATGGTTTCAAGTATTTCAATCTAATACTAATAATTTTCAATATCTGTATAGAAAGAATTATCCTTACTATTATCAAATAGGAATAATTATTGGAAACCATATGATTATGGTTTTCAGTAATGATTCCTATTTGATAGAGTCAGAGTGGACCTGGGAGTAATGATAACAAAAGTGTGACTCTACACTCATCAGAGATCCAGGCCTGGAGCTTCACCACTGGATACTGTTTAATATCATATGTAGATCCCTGTTTATAAACATACACACACACAAATATACATATATATATATATATATAGTATTTTCTATATATGGGGAATATGGATGAGAGAGATAAAAAGGAAATTAAAACAACGTTAAATGAAAAAAAAAAAAAAGAATTAACGTACCTTCCACGCCAAACATCATAATCCGCTTGTGAAAAAAAATTTTTTTTTTAAAATGAAAAGTCGCAAACTCACCTTTAAATAGAATAGGCCGATCGTACGATTGGCTGGTTCCAACAGCCAATCGAATGCTCGGCCTGGTCTGAGGAATTATTTATTTCGAGCCGTCCAAGCCATCAGTTTGTCTAGCGTTGTATACGGTAGGTGACTCAGAATTTGATCATCTCTGAGGGAGTCGTTCTGGTGAGGGGAGTATGATGTTGAAAGACCCGAAACTCCCCAATGACCCAGAAGATTAAAACACCACTGACGACACCTACTGCCACCGGTTTAAGCGTGTGTGTTCAAGGTATAGATTTTCTAGTCATGATAATTCTAATATATCATTAATTCCTCCATTTGAAATAAATATAATATAATTTCTTGCCCATGAGGTATGTTGTGAAGACTCATAACCCCGACTTGGGAAGACGTAGCCCTGGAGGTGGCCATGTCCTCTGTTGGGAATACGTACCTTCAAGACACATTAGGTCAAGTGGTCGCGCATTGTCACCATGACTAGTTAATTCGGCATCGCTTATGTGTGACATGAACTGGTGTTCCATTGGTAGAGTTTAGGCTTCTGCCTACTGCGGTTGTTGGTTCGATCTCCAGTGGTGGAGATTATGGTGTGCACAGCTGATGAGACCCAATAAGGTCGAAACAGATGTTCAGTGTTCCGTATGTCGCACACAAGTGTTTGCCGAATTTTCTAGTCGTGATAATTCTAATATATACTTATAAATATGCACATGCACACTCTTATATATATATATATAATTGGCTTAGTAGGTAGAGTGTTTGCCAATGGTCCGGGAGACCTGGGTTCACTCCCTGGTCACGTCATACCAAAGACTCAAAAATGGTACTTGATGCCACCTTGCTTAACACTCAACATTATAAGGTAAGTGTCAAGGGTAAAGTGGAGCAATCCAGGGAAAGGAGTAGTGCCCTCCCCTACACCTTGGTGTAGTAGCTATTGAAAAGGGAGACTTCTGGTCACCCTCGACTATGGTCGCCAACTACTATATATATATATATATGTGTGTGTGTGTGTGCAATTAACCCAGCAAAAACTGTACATACAGTGAGTTTTTTTTTATTAGAACCATATATTTAAAATGGTCTTATTTAGAGATTAAATCAGTCTTTAATTCAATTTGCAACTGAAGGCATTTACACTGAATATTGTTTTAATTGATATAATAGAGATATTTATAAGAATACTTCACTCCTTTTGAAATAAAAACATCAATATGATTATGATCTGCTCTTATAAGAGTGTGCGATATTCGCAATTAGCCGTATGTGCGAAATGGACATGTAATGTTCATAACGATAGAATATACAAAGAACAGGAATCTCAAAAACACGTAACGACTTCTTGTTCAGGTACGAAACCTTTTTATTAACTTTGAGTTAAAGGTTTCGACGTAAGGAGGAGAGACACAATCTTCTATGCTGTCTTATTCATTTGGCCCCCAACTCGAGCGCCCCCCCCATAGGGCGCAAGTTCGCCTCGCGCCTGCGAGCTCCAACATCGATCCTTCTCGTTTTGCGTCTAAAACCCGACTCTTAATTTCTTCAAATTCTCACACAAACTTCCGCGTGCTTCCGGTGCGTGACGTCACCCGCGCCTTCTCACCCAGTATCGTCTCGGACTGTTATGACATCTGAGTGACACTTCCATCCGTTCGCGCCCCCGCGTTAATACCTGCTTCAATCTTACACCCAAACAACCCATGTGCTGAGCCGAAAGGTTCTCAGCCTAACTAAACTCAAAGGCATGAACCGAAATCCCTCGGCTATTTCATAACAAGAGGAACCCATGTTCAAAGTTGGTTAGTAAATGATATGTTCACATTCATAATTATCGATAATTATCAATAATGTGAACATATTGATAATGTTGTGTTCTGGTTAGTGAACACAAGTAGTAGCAATAATAAGACAAACCACGATATGTGAGGAAAATAGTTATATTTACAGGAAAGAGTATTTACAAGAGAGAGACTGTTAGTTATAAGAACATAGGATTAGTGATAGATTAATGATATACTTCAACAATAGGAACGGCTCTTCTGGTCTGACTCGTAGGCTTATTCCCAGACTAATCTCCGCTACTGCCATATATGGCAGATGGAATAGCTCATTATGCTGAAAAGGTAGGTGATACCCAACAGATAAATAGGAATACATCTTATGGGATTGATAAATCCATCCTGAAAGAATCCATCAAAAAACAAGTTCAATTTTCTTGTATTTTAATAACCGAGAATTTGTGATATTTGATATTTCTAAATATCATGGTGTAAAATATCGATCCCGATAATAATCTATTTGTTTTTGCGTGTCATTTTCTCAGCCATCAAGGGCAATTTTGGCTCAGGTTCAAATGCGGCCTTCTGTCCCAATTCACACAATTGCATTCAACTGTAATGACGAAGAGGCTAATCAATTTCTTTATCAACTGTCTTCTTCAACAAACGGACGTTATCATTATTATACAGACAATGATTATGATATTCAACCTCCAGAATCCTGGAAGGTAAGTCATTTTCTTTCTTTGTATGGAATTGTGGTACTTATTTAGAATAGCCCATTGTGGTAATATTTTTTAAAAAATTGTAGAAATGTATTACATTCATAATCCAATTAAAAATAAGTTTTTGTTAGAACTTTACCATAGCCATTTTCCCAGTGCACTTTTCTAAATAAGAACTGGTATGATGAATATCATATTCATCCATGTCTTTTAGGCTTACTTAGAAATTTTAACTTAACTACGTTTAGGACCTTTACAAACTAAGAGTTGTGAAATGATCTCACTTAAGAAAAATTTTATTTCCAGTCACATATAAATGATTATATGTATATTTACATGATTTAAAGTTCAATTCAAGGTCATTATTTGCCTTGAAGTTAATCCCAGGAGTTTATTGTTCAAATAATACAATGCAGGGTACAACCAAGTCATTGGACTAATGAGTAGAGTGTTCGCCAGTGGTCTGGGAGACTGGGGTTCAATCTCCAGTTCGAGTCATACAGTTACGTTTCGCTCTGGCCAAACAAACGACAACACGTAATATATATGTAAACATATATTTATTTTCTCGACGGACGCTTGTGTGAAGTAGGAGCAATCAGGAGAGGTATTAGAATCGTTCATCTATGAGGCCTGGACACTTTGATGTAAGTTAGACGATGGCCGAGAAAACGCACACGGGGTAACGACGGGACGAGCTTGCGCGAATAGCGGAATTTTACTGTCTTCCGTTCAAATCGTCGGCCTTATATTACCATCAAACTCCCACGTGGAAATATGGACACGCCTCTTCGCCCACGCAATCTCCTCCCATAACTGGCCCACGGAATATGAAACTTCCGCCCTCTTTGCAGTGGCATGTTTGATCATTATCGAGCAGAAATAACTGTCATGCATTTCACAGGTCACCCTCTTCCGGTGCATCACTTTGCGACTGCACCGTGGGATTTTAACCTCTTCCCATATTGTTAGCCAAAGACTCAAAAAATGGTATTTGATGCCACCTTGCTTAAAACTCAGCGTTATAAGGTATGGATCAAGAGAAAAGTGGAGCAATCCATCCTTCCCAACACCTTTGTGTAGTAGCTATTGAAAAGGAAGCCTTAAGGTTGCCCTTGACTAACTTACAATCTGTAGAAAATGTTGTCAAGACCATTAAGTTGTTTGTGTTTAAAAATATGAGTGAAAACTTACTTTGTTCTTTTTGTATGTAGGAAACATGGAAATAAGCACAAATTCTGTTTTATCATCTATTTGAATAATTGGTATGACCATATTCGCTTATCTTTGAAAGATACTGATATGGTTTCATGAAGAGGTACTAGATTTTGTATATTCATTTATGTAGCAAAATTTTCTTTCTCCGGGTGAAAAAGGGTCTCTTATCAAAACATGATCTCTAATAATAATTACAGGGAAGCCATGTTGCTGCAAGACAACTAATCATACAGAATTTAAATTTACTAACTTCAAAAGTAATTAATTTGTGATTGGTCTCATTAAAATCATTATTCACATTTAATTAGATATTACTAATTAGTTTAATTAATAGTTCTTCAATCTGGATATGTACAAAAATACATAGCATTATTGATTAACTGGGACTAAATCTTAATAAAAAGCAAATATCTAAATCAATAAATCTAAATTTAAAATTTTAAAAATCTTTATCGAATAGAACAATTTTAAGTTCAAAAGATAATACAAAAGATATAATTGTTAAACCTGTTTTTCTTTTCTCATAATAATTGTCATTTATGACCAAAAATATAAAATGACATTTCAAAATAGAAACAATTTATGTTTATATAAGTTATCTGAGAAAGAATGAACATTTTTGTCTCGAGAAATAATCCAAATGTGATTGTTCTTTTAAATGAACTGTATAAAAATTCATAAAGGTGTATCTGGAATTCATCATTGTTCTTCCTGTGTTCATCAGGGATTTTAGATCTTTCAACATCAGATCTTTTGTCCAGATGATCTGTCTGGAATTGATCATTTCCTAGTTTACATCCCAGCTACAAAAAAAAAAAAAAAAAAAAAAAAAAAAACAAGGGGTAACCCTCTTAATTAAAAGCAAACTCATGGGTTCTTTTGCAAACCCCTAGATGCTTCTTATACACCCTCTCTTTAACAGTTCCTGTTACCTCAGTTCTAGTCAAGGCTCTGCAAACTTTAAATAGCCAACTTCTATTGGCTCACTTAGAGTTTGCTGTCCCACCAACTTTTGGTATTCGTTGAACGTCTGCTTAAGTGCTTCCTCCAGATATTCCTCCAAGGACACTGGTAATTTACACATCATCACCAGCATGTTTATATCTCAGAAGATGACCACATCTGGACAGAATGTTGTTTGTATGATGTAATCAAGGAATTTCAACTGTTTTCCAAGATGCTCTGTCAGTTGCCAGTCTGGAGTTGAAGAACATTGGTACTTTCTTATCTGTTATCGACTGAGTCTTCAATTCAAGTGTAAGAAAGTAGATCATTTTCTTCTTGGGGTGAAATTCTCTAGATTTTATGGCTCTATGACGAGTCAAAGTACCTGATCATAGTGCCAATGATAATGCCCATCAGTCAAAGTCAAATCATAGTGCCAATGATAATGCCCATCAGTCAAAGTTGCTGAGAAAATGTTCACGTTTGCCTCATGTATCTACGTTTCCTGAGCTTGAAATGGTAGTATATATAACTTGAACCAAAAATTGAAAGTGATAGATATTGGTAATTCAAAGTTAATTTGAAGAAAAGATTATTTCTAAAGCTCGTAGTTAATAGCTTGCAAGATTAGCACCAAAAAATGTAGTACTATAAATGCTTGCAAGTAATGCTTGGGAAAGTAATGTTATTTATAAACACAAGAAAGTGTAAACTTATATATATATATATATATATATATATATATATATATATATATATATATTGTGTACTTAGGCAGCAAGTTGTGTTATAATCATGTTCGGTTGAAGACCGCATAGTGTTTTTGTTTTAAGTTCTTTAAGTGAAGACATTCATGTCTACAAGTTGTTTTTCTTATGTCTGTGTGTAAAGGTGATGAAGAAAGTGTCCCTTACTATTCAAAGCCCTTTCAACAATTTCGCTGTTCATCATCAGGGGTTGTTTTAGGTTGTTTGTAGCTGTAAGTTGCAGTGAGTTTTATTTTTATATGAAGTTGCTTGGGGGGTGGGCTCATTCTTTTCAGAGAGGGGGTAAAATTAGTTATTGAATACGTTTAATGTATTAATACCTGTGGTTAATTCTATTTTATTTATAGTAGTTTTTTTATTTTTTTATTTTTTATTGTTACTGCTTCAAGGATTTGTAAGTGGTTTTATTGTTATTTTTATATATGATTTTTAGTATAATTAATTATACTCTTTTTTATATCAAGGGATTTGAGTTTGTCAGTGTCTTCGTTATCCTTTGCCATTAGATGCTGTTTTACGGCACTTATATCAGAGTGGTGGTTAGAAAGGCGATGAGGGAGTGTGGTTGTTATATGGTCAATATAGGTATTAGCTACAAATAAAAATAAAACTCACAGCAACTGACAGCAACAAACAATATAACACAACCCTTGGGGATGACAAGCAAAATGTTTAAAAGTGCTTCGGCTAGTAGGGGGAACTTTTTTCACCACCCCAACCCAGACATAAGAAAAATTACAAGACGACTTGAACGTCTTCACTTGAAGATCTTAAAACGAAAACACTGTGTGGTCTTTAACTAAACAAATGTATTAATTTATGCATTCAAGTTCAGAAGTATTTGTGTGCAAGTTGTCTTGAGAATTCAAACCAGCAAAATACTTTGCTTAAAATTATTTTGTGTTACATCCTATTCGTTGTGGAAGGATTGGGTAAATACATGCACACACTCCTGTAAAAGTAAACACTTATATATATATATATATATATATATATATTGTTGTGTAGGAAACTTTCCACCCCTCTTGAAAGTGAACTGTTCTGCTCGTGGAGTTGATAAATGAAGGCTTTATGTAGAAGCCTATCAATTGACATAGGGCAGTACGCTGAGCTAATCTTACTACTCACGCGACTTTTGTACCTTTTTATTACCAGCCTAATAAACCCTTTTTATAGTTACATGTTATTTAGTGTTAGTCTTTACAAAACCCAAATTAACATCATAGTATATATATATATACCCATACTCATGTATGTATACACACACATCTCTCCTCCCCACATACAGATAAAACCTTTTACTGAATCTTATTTTAATCTTAAATCATCTTCAGCATTTCATGTACACCCAGCAATTTCATTTTCATTTTCAGTGTGAAGACCTTAGATTGTTGATGGAAGAACTGGAACGTGGGTACAGAAGCCTTGCGATTGTAGCACAATTACGAGAAGAGTGTATTCTGTCACTTTGGAAAGGAGAGATCAAAAGACTCAAGTCTTGTAGCTGGTATTTTACACAAATATCCTTTGTTAATGTTCCCTTATGAAAATATTTTGGATTATATTTAACATACTTCATAACCTTGTACTTTCCAAAATGGCAAATGGGTTGACAAAGTGATGAATAGAATAATGACACATTTCGATGGAGAGAATGAAAAAAGAGAGCTGAGTATTTACATTCACACACGCACACGCACACGCAATATCTGAAAATTTGATCTGCAGGTCAAATTTTGAGCTGATAACTCTGAACTATGTTTTTGAGGGAGTATTTATAAATTAGCAGATATCACCAAGTGGTTAACATTTATAGTCGATTGAAGTTGTCGGCATTCTTTCATAAAATCTATTGATGACTGTACCCAAAATTTCTTAAAGTCATGTAATATATTATTCCATCATTCCAGAAGCCCATGAAAATTTAGGATACTTAAATGAATATCATAGCTGATATTGAAGACATTAGTATTTTTCAAGAACTGTCAACTGATAGATCAAATGAATTACAACATCAAATGGCTACATTATATTAAACAATTTTATGTTTTAATTGATTTTATTGGGAAATTTCTGTTTTCAACTCCTTCCTTCCAAAACTTTATTCCTTCATATTTTTGCATTGGACGTTTTATGATTAAGCTGAGAATTACCTCCCTTGAATAGTTGAGGATATTTTGTAGACTGAATTAATTTTATATCACATTTGGCTCATTTATAATGATGAAGTGAGCCAATATTAGTTGAAAAATTTGTAACTGTTATGACATCAAAGTCAACATGAGGACATTGGATATTTTTATGGATTGGCTAAAAGTTATAAGAAGCAAAAATGACATGGATAATGAAAAGTTGGATGCTGATTGAATGAAGGCTATCAAGTGATAGAAGAGTTAGCTTTGGTTTTTTGGCAGTTGGAGAACAGATACGAGGATCATTAAATAAGTTTCCAGACTTTTTTCGTATGGGCACTTTTATTGATAGTATACACATGAAACTCTACTCCCCTTCGAAGTAATCTCCTCCGGCTGCAATGCACTTGTTGTACCGTTACAAAAATTTTTGGAAGGCCCCATGGAAGTCCTCTTGTGTGAGCATGTCAATGAGATTCGTCACAGCCTCTTTCATCTCCTCAATTGTCTCATAACGACAGCCTGTGAGCTTAGGGAATAACCAAAAGTCACAGGGAGCAAGGTCTGGACTATAAGGAGGCTGAGGAACTGTCTTGATACCCATCTTGGTCAAATAGTCTGTGAAAAGGATGGAGTTGTGGACTGGTGCATTGTCCTGGTGAAAATGCCACTGACCCGAGTGCTGGCCTCTTCCCTAGGAATCTCTTCCTGAACTCCCTTAAAACCTCAACATAATAACCCTAACCCTAAGCCTTTGGCCAATCAACTTTGGTATATTGACTTCTTTACTCCTCTCAAACATCTCATCATCCCTCGCAGACACCCTGGCTTTCTCGAATCTCTTATGCCACTAAAAAACTGATGCTCGATTCATACAAGATGGTCGAAAAGCAGTCTGAAGCATTCCATACGTTTCTGTGGCATTTTTTCCAAGTTTAAAACAGAATTTTATTGCATATCGTTCTTCTAAGGTGTCCTGACGTCCAGATTGCATTTTTGAAACTCACCAGCTGTGACAATCAGACTTTAGTAGGGTGTATTCCAATTGGTGTTGTAGCTGTTCATTTGAAGCTGAAATCATAAGAATTGGTCAGTCAACTCATAAGAGGTATAGCAATAACATACTGAATTTTCAAGAGTCTACGACAATTTTAAATGCCTGTACAAAAAAGTCTGGAATATATTGAAGGCACCACACACACACACACACACACACTCATACACACACACACACACATATATATATATATATATTTAAAGGCTGGAAACCTATTGCACCACGTACAGGATAAAGTAGCTGGTTCCAGGGACTTGTCGTTCAGACCCGACTCAAAAACTTTGAACCCACAGAGGTGGGAGTTAGTCGCTTAAAAGTAATTGTGACAGTATTAACAATGTTCTGCCCAAAATGACGGCTGGTTGCACAACTGAAATCATCTTAATAAAGGAGGAAAATAAAATATAGATGGTTGTTTTTTCAGCTTCTTTCGTCACCCGGAAGCAAGTCATTATTACAAAACATTATAATATATTTGCATAACTATTAATACTGATATTAAAGTATAAATTTACAATATATATAAAATAACATTTAATAAAGTTTAAAACTTCAAATATATATATATATTCATATATATAATTATTATGCTTATTTTAGCAACCCTGAACCATCTGCACGACCATGGGCCTTACATCAGAAGCATATCCATTGCAGTGAGAACATTTGCTTCCTAAATGGACACGATTCTCATCCGAATTCTTGTTTGCAGCAGAGACATTTTCTACAGTGGCCTTTTGTTCCGTCTTGTTGCAAAAGAAAACAGCATGGACCAACTGCGAAAATGTCCAATCGACATCTTTATGCTGGTAAGTGAAATTTAAAGAAATCGAAACGCACATACACACATACAGATACACGTATGCACACTGATAAATATATATATATATATAAAAGTAAAAAGATGGCGACCATAGTCGAGGGTGACCCGAAGGCTCCCTTTTCGATAGCTTACTACACCAAGGTGTAGGGGAGGTCGCTACTCCTTCCCTGGATTGCTCTACTTTACCCTTGATCCATACCTTATAATGCTGAGTGTTAAGCAAGGAGGTATCAAGTACCATTTTTTGAGTCTTTGGTATGACTCGACTTGGGATTGAACCCAGGTCTCCCGGGCCATTGGCGAACACTCTAACCGCTAGGCCAATGTCCGGTTAATATATATACTCAGACACAAACAGGTGTTTGTGTGTGTGTGTGTGTGTGTGTGTGTGTGTGTGTATATATATATATATATATACATGTATAAAAAGAAATAAATAAAGGAGAGAGAACTCATAAATAATAGTATTTGCTGATTGTTTGTTTTATATCTTCTGATCTTGAAGCATCGTCAAAAGTGTAAGATTCCACCAAAATCGTTATATATATATATATATATATATATATATACATTCATATATATATATATATATATATATATATATATGTTGGATCTTGATTCCTGAAAAAGGGCAATAGAAAGAGTTCAAAAACCCAAAAAACATCGTCTTCGTGAAGTTGCCCGAGGTCGTCTACGATTGCTGGTTTTATAGCGAAGCTGGTTAGTTGTCTGTCCATTAAGAAGACATTAGATTTTGGACTGGAAAATCTTTCTTTAATTTCAATGTATAATTAAACTGGTCATTATACAATGAAGAAGAGCTCACAAATATTACTTGCTAGTAGGTAGAGTGTTCGCCAATAGTCCGGGAGACCTGGGTTCAATCCCAGGTCACGTCATACCAAAGACTTTAAAAAGGGTACTTGATACCTCCTTGCTTAACACTCAGCAATATAAGGTACGTATCAAGGGTAAAGTGGAGCAATCCAGGGAAAGGAGTAACGCCCTTTCCTACACCACGGTGTAGTAGCTATTGAAAAGGGAGCCTCGGACCACTCTCGACTACTATTGCCAACTTATTTTATATGCAGTAGTCAGAAAATATCACCGAAATGATTCACCGGTCTTGGAAATAGTTTTCGGTTTGTAGTGAAAAATTCCATTTGTTGACGACATTAGGGATTGTGATATGCAGATACTTAATAAAATTCGGTTCGCTGACAACATTGATGAAAGAATATACTCATACGTAAAATTCCTAATGTAAATAGCTAGTGTAACAATATCTTTGGCACGACACCATATAACAATATGCCGGTCACCGATACCATTACCACTTGTAACAATATAGCCATCACGGTTACCGATACCAGTAACAAATGTTTGTGTTTGTATTGTGCACTACAACATTTGTGGCACCAAATGTAATTGTATAGTTGTTACTGTCTGATCCTGGCGACGGTGCCAAATGTGATACTATGACTGTCACGGTATTATATTATAAGAGAGAGAGAGAGAGAGAGAGAGAGAGAGAGAGAGAGAGAGAGAGAGTCTGTAAAGGCCAAGGAACAAAGACACAAATAGACACCCGACTGACGTCAAACACTAACTGCCTTCAACTGAACACCAAATTCCGTTTTTAAAATTCGCTAATTATCATATTTACCCAACCCCTCCGCTTGGGCAGGATATGACACAAGGTTAATTTTTTAAGCGGAGTTTAACAGGAGAGTTTTTCATTCTCCTAGACTAGTTGCCTCACCAAGGCTGAAGAACCTAGTCTGCCCTACTATTCACCCATAGCTGGAGGGAGAATAATTGGATTCATACCTTTCCCAAAGGTATTAGTGCTATGTGAAATGCAATCAGTCCAGGATTTGAACTCGTGTCACCGTGTCCAATTCCTGCGACGATAATCATTACACCACGGGCATTCGCTAATTATTATCTATCTAAATTCAGGACATCGTTAGTGTGAAGTTATCTCACTAAATTATTGCATCATCTCACATGTGTCCCCAATTTTCTATCGTGTTTTTCATTCCCTCAATCAAACTTGTGACAAGACATGAATGTATTTTGTTTACATCTGATCTTCTTGTGTGAGATGACAGGTCCCCAATCCTGGTCGCTAGTACACTTACTTGAACTTTCTAAATTGACTTACATTTCCACTCAAAGATTTTTGCTCACTTAACAGATAACTGAAAAACTCGCGACCAAACCAAATCAAATTCTGAAATAATTAATACAATCGCCCCTCTGAGTAATTTGTTTATACCAGTGACTACGATGTTACAGTTTTTTTTACTGATACGTGTTCCCTGGGCACCACGTCGAAGATTAATAGTATACTAGTCTCTCACAGTCCAACAATGTTGCCTCACGTTCTCCTCATGATAGCAAGTAGACGTAGTCGAGTTGCTATCATGCTTTTAATTTAGCCATTGCTTTTAATTTAGTAACTATTTAATTTAGTCATTGCTTTTAATTTAGTAACTATTGTATCGTAGTAAGGAAGAGATACACAGTGAAATAGAGTTAACTATTTATTAACTGAAGTGGTACAATCCAACCAATATTATAAGTCTCGCGCTGTTGGTGTTTCGTCCGAAGTTAGTCTTACTACTGACCGAGATTTTCCAGTACTGATATTTGACGAACGTCCCAAGAGTGCGACACAAAGCCGTTTTTTTAGGTGGGTCCAGGTGCAGGGTCGTGGTCTAGACACGTCTGGCGGCTCCAAAAATGCCTCGGGCCCCGTCGGCATTCCCCTAAAAGTAGCGCCTCAGGCGCCAGGCGATAAACCTAACTTCTCCAAGGAGAAGGTGACGAGCTCTGAGGCTCAAGGAATTGACCGTCCGCCACTGATGCCAGACAATCCGTCGAAAACCTTTTGCACGAAGCAGAGATCTTTCAGTACTGACCGTGCTTAAGAAACACGTCGTATTTTAATCCTCCGAGATACCGGAAGTCACGTGGTACGAGCCACTATGCAACAGTAACACAATTAGGTCGTAGAGTTAAGGTTTCTATATTTCTATTTAAATATAAAGTAATTCATTAATTGATTTAGGAACTTATTACATCAAACAAATTGCGAGCATCAAAATTTACACCATTCACTGATGCTGTTAGAGACTGAAGGTTGAGGAACAAACTTTGACAATTTTAGGTAACTTTCATTGATACAACGATAGATTGAGTCCAGGGGGACGAAAATAGACTATTTTAGATATTCAGGAACATTCCACTGTGCAAGTTAACTCTAAATATTCGTAAAAGCAATAGTTTAAGAACCCAATAAGAAATTGTTATGAAAAAAAAGGAATGAATTTTTTAAAACATTTTTACTGGACTATTTCCATTTGTTAGGTTTTACTGCAAATATGATCATATAACTAAAAGTCATATTATAGTGTTGGACAAAGAAAAGCCGCTGATTCTATTGGTTTATGACTGGTTATTACCATCCAATTCTTATTTTTAATGACTGGTAATTCCAAACCAAACGCTTACTGTTAATGAATGGTTATTTCAATCACATTCATAATGTTATTGACTGTTTATTTCTATTACATGATTATTGTTATTGATTGGTTATTTATATTCTATTCTTATTGGTAATGATCGGTTATTTCCATCCCATTCTTATTGTAATTGACTGGTTATTGCCATTCAATTCTTAGTATTAACAAATGGTTATTTTCATCCCATTCTTATTGTTAATGACTGGTTAATTCCATCTTTTTCTAATTGTTAGTGACTGATTGTTTCCATCCAATTCTTATTGTTAATGAATGATTATTTCCATCCCATTCTTATCGTGAATAACTCTTTATTTCCATCCTTTTTCTTATTGTTATTGACTGGTTATTTCCTTACTTTTTTATTTTTATTTTTAATGATTTTTTATTTCGATCCAATTCTTGTTGTAAATGAATCGTATATTTCCGTACTATTCTTATTGTAAATCACTGGTAATTTCTATCTTTATTTTATTGTTTCTGACTGATTATTTCCATTCAATTCTTTAGATAATGACTGATTATTACCATATTTTTCTTATTGTTAATGACTGGTTATTTCCACCCATATAATGTCTATCTGATGTTCTACGGCCGAAACGCAGTTTCTTCCAAGCAGCGGTCGTATCGATACTGCTATATGGATGCCCTACTTGGACGCTAACAAAACGACTGGAGAAAAAGCTAGACGGCAATTACACAAGAATGCTGCGAGCAATATTGAACAAGTCCGGGAGGCAACACCCCACAAAGCACCAACTATACGGCCACCTACCTCCCATCACGAAAACTATCCAAGTGAGACAAACCAGACATGCAGGACACTGCTGGAGAAGCAGGGACGAGCTCATAAGTGATGTACTCCTATGGACTCCCACAAATGGCCGAGCAAAAGCAGGACGGCCATCTCGAACATACATACAGCAGCTCTGTGAGGATACAGGATGTAGCCCTGAAGACCTGCCAGAGGCGATGAACGATAGAGAGAAGTGGCGAGAGAGGGTCAGGGATATCCGTGCTAGCGGCACGACATGATGATGATGATAATGATTTCCATCCAGTTATTCTTGCTACTAACTGGTTATTTCCATCCCATTCCTATTGTTAATGAGTGGTTATTTCCATCATTTTCTTATTATTCATCATCAACATCATCATGTCGTGCCGCCAGCACGGATATCCCTGACCCTCTCTCGCCACTTCTCCCTATCATTCATCGCCTCCGGCAGGTCTTCAGGATTACATCCTGTGTCCTCACATAGTTGCTGTATGTAAGTTCGAGCTGGTCGTCCTGCTTTTGCACGGCCATGTGTGGGGGTCCACAGGAGTACATCCCTTATGAGCTCGTCCTTGCTTCTCCAGCAGTGTCCTGCGTGTCTGGTTCGTCTAACTTGTATAGTTTTCGTGATGGGGAGCAAGTGTCCGTATAGTTGGTGTCTCGTGGGGTGTTGTCGCCAGGACTTGTTCAATACTGCTCTCAATATTCTTGTCTAATTTCCGTCTAGTTTCTTCTCCAGCCGTTTAGTTAGCATCCATGTAGTGCATCCGTATAGCAGTATCGATACAACCGCTGCTCCTTCTTATTGTTAATGACTGGTTATTTCCATTCAATTCTTAGTGTTAACAAATGGTTATTTCCATTAGATTCTTATTGTTAATGACTCATTATTTCCATCCCATTCTTATTCTTCGGTAAGGGTTATTATAATCCTTCTAGTTACTGACTGGTTATTTCCATCCTTTTGCCATTGTTAGTGACTGAGAAATAATCAGTCACTATCCAATCCTTATTATTAATGACTGGTTTTTTCCATCTCCTTCTCATCGTCAATGATTGGTCATTTCCATCTTTTTCTTATATTTATATAAATCTTTTGATTAATGACTGATAATTTCCATCATATTCTTACTGTTATGACATGATCTGGGGCATTCGTTGTGTGGGTGTGTGGGTGGGTGCCAGTCAGAGAATCCTTTTGTCTGTTTTGGCGCGAAACCTACACAGAGGGCCTGCGCGCGAGATCTCCCACGAGACCGGAAGGACGAGGGAAGGAAGGTCCGAGAGAAGATAGAAGAAGACAGTCAGCTGAAGGGAGCAGAAGAGACCAGTCGACAGAACAGGCAATCAGAAGATGAAAGCAGAGAAGAGAAAAGAACAGAAGTCAGAAAGACGACCGCTAAGACCTATTGACCTACAGAGGCCGGGTTAACCAACGCGAGAAGTCATTGCTAATGACTTTGTGAGAGTTTTCGCTCGAGTACACGCTCGCGTTAGCTCACAGAATGCACAAAAAGTGTTAAAGACTCCCAACTCTTGCGCTTGGAGCTAACCCAAGTCTGTGTTTGTTTGTTTGTTCTTTTCTTCCACCCTCTCGGTTTGTTTGTTTTTTTCTTCCACCCTCTCTGTTTGTTTGTTTGTTTGTTCTTTTCTTCCACCCTCTCGGTTTGTTTGTTCTTTTCTTCCACACTCTTGCGTATCTGTAAAGGAGAGTGAAATGCCCCTGTCCAGACAAGAGAAAAACTACTATACGATTCTGATGACCATGAGTAGTTTTAGGAAGCTAAGATAATGGGGTCGGCCGGCGGGTATTGTCACACTGTTAATGATTGGTTATTTTCATCCTATTGTTAGTGTTAATAACTGGTTATTTCCATACAATTCTTACTCTGAATGACTCGTTTATTTCATTCTATTCTTATTCATAATGATGGGCTATTTTTATCCCATTTTATTCGTTAATGAGTGTTTATTTCTATCTCATTCTTATCGTTACTGACTGATTATTTCCACCCAATACTTCTAGTTAATAACTAGTTATTTCCATGTATTTCCTATTGTTAATAACTGGTTATTATTACCATCCAATTTATACTGTGGTAATTATTACCATTCTTTTTGTTAATAACTGGTCATTTCCACTCTATATTTACTGTTACTGACTTGGTATTTCCATTCAACTTTTAGTGCTAAAGAATTGTTATTTCTTATTGTAAATGACTGATTATTCCATCACACCCTTACTGTTAAACACTGATTACTTCCATCTCATTCTTATAGCTAATAACTTGTTATTTCCATCATTTTCTTATCGTTAATGATTGGTTATTTCTATCTAATTCTGATCGTTGATAACTGGTTATTTACATATCTTTCTTTTTATTAATCATTGGTTATTTCCACCCCATTCTTATTGTTACTGGCTGGTTATTTCCATCCGATTGTTAGCGTTAATGATTGGTTATTTCCATTCTATTCTTAATGGTAATGACTGCTTATTTCTATCCAATTCCTATTGTTACTGATTTGTTATTTTCGTCCTCTTCTTATAGTTAATGACTGGTTATTTCCATTCAATTCTTATTGCGAACCATATATATGTTGACTCATTTTTCAGGTTCAACGAAGACCAGTAGATTACGCCATAAAATTGCACTTAAGCGGTTCATGCCTTCTCCTAGAGAAACAGATGATATTAATGAAGAAGAACTCGAAGAACAAGAAAATTATGAAGAAATAGAAAATGAGGAAAAGAGTTTGGGTGTTCAAACGAACTCCGATATTGGTAAAATTTAATTCTATTCGGTTAAGTTAAAAAAACGATATTAGGATTTTCCCAGTGTGATAATAGATGCAATTAAATAGAATAATTAGATAAATAGATAAATTAAATGAATTGATTGGAAACTTAGTTAAAATTGAATTTAAAAAAATAAATAAAAAGAATGAAACATTGCACAAAATTGTGTGATTAGACAATAAAAAAAATGAAAGGTAATTAAGGTAAAAAAATTCTTGGGCAGGTAACAACAAAGTGTTAAAAACATGATGAATGATGAGGATTCTTGAAAATGAATAGGGAATTCAATTAATGAACTTTCTTTCTTTCTTTGTTCTTTTTAATGGCATATCAACCTTTGTAGGTTATTTAATGCCAAAGCTATTCTTCTAGAAGAACAGTAGGGGTACTATTTAACCCATAGCTGGGAGGATAAAGGGGTTCATACCTTTCCCAAGAGTATTTGCCGAAAGTGAACGTAATAGTGCGACTGGAGTACGAACTCGCTTACTACGATTTCGCAGTCCATCGCTTTAACCATGACACCACGAGGACAAACCCTCAATTAATGGAGATGGTTCTTGTTGTTGTTGTTTGGGTTAAGGCAATCTCTCAACCGTCTAACAAAGTCAACTTTTATGTTAATCTGAATTTACGCTTTTTCTCCTTAACGACCTTTGAATATTAGCAATGAACGTAAATAGAAAATGAAGATTAACAAAGAAACTTCTTCATTTAAGAAACACAAGTAAGAATATTTTTCTTGTATTTAAAGATATGGACGAAGAAAAAGTTGTCTTGGTTAACAGCAACATTGCAAAATATAGGTAAGAAAATACTTTACATATTTACTTCATAAAAAAGTGTTAAAGTAGATCTCAAGAAAAATTATATTGTTTTTAGGAATCAAAAAATAAATAAACGCTCCTTTTGTTGTGAAAAATATGTAATCGTAATTTTAACACCGAAGTTTTTAATGTCTTTTAATTAGCACATTTTTATGACTAAATTTAGAGGTTTAAGATATCAATTTTGTTTGTGTGTTTGACAGTTAAATCATGACTCTCATTGCTAAATGAAACGATTTTTGTTGACGACGTTTTCTTTTTCTGGCGGTGGTGGGGACATTACATGCAAGAAAGTCAAGAAAATATTTTGGGAGTATCTTGCCAAACAAGATATTTACATTTTCTTCTGAATCGAAGAAATAAATGGACATTATTTTTCTAAATCTCAAAGAAAGCAAGTTTTAACGAACTTAATCAAAATGTACGGATTAACGTTTAAGTGGATTGATGGCAATAAGCATGGTAATCCATAGTTTGGGTGGTTCAACATGTAACAGTTCTTATTAAATAATAACAATTTATCTGACATATTCATATCTTATACAAATAATTTTCAAACATTTATTTGACACATTGATGGAATGTACCCGTTTCGGGAAAATGCGTACATTGTCTCCGGCACTTTTAGACAATTAAAATTCTGAAGTAAAGTTAATATCAATGAACAAGTTTATTAACTGTCGAGGAAAAGTAAAACTGAAAACGAACAAAATTCAGTTTGATTAGTGCGTGTGCTGAACAATGTATGAAAACTTTAACTGCGGCAGAAGGCTAATATTGATTTAAGGAACCGTGAGATAAATAAACTCACAGTAGCGAACACTTCTTTGATAAAAGAGGGTAATTCAGGTAAAAATAACGCTAGGAAAGAAAGAATAGAATTACGTTCTTGTCAGACGAGTTAACGAAACGAAATTAACACGTGCTAAAAAGGAATTCTAGTTAATAAAGTACACTTCAGGGAGATACTACAAATGTCAACTAATTACGATAGTTCTCTATTTCAAGGCAATATTTCTTACCGATGATGTTCAAAATATCAGACTATGTCAAGAAAAAAAAATAGCGAAGCCCTGGCCCTTTTCTTAAATAAGGGCTAGAAACCGGCAGTCATCCCAAGAGACATGTCTAAAAAGTGTATCTTAAAACGCAAGGGCTGATAGGGGAGATAACTGATAGGAAATCTAATTTTTGGTGTAACACGGCAAAGGTACAATAACAAGTACTACTACTCTATGTCCAAGTGGACCTGAGAGTAATGACTATGAAAGGATAAAGTCTTTCTTTAGAGCTTGAGAAGTGGAGCCTCAACGCCGGATGTAGTTTAGTGTCTTACCTCTAATTTCATTGTCAGTATAATATTTTCTTAAATGTTTGCATCTTTGATTCTACTGTTTTGAATGTTGATAGCTTGTAGGGGGTGACTCTGTTTTTTGGTATTTAAGTTCCCAACATTTTATGTTATATAGTGTTTTAGTTTATGTTTTGCTTGGAGAAAAGGCATGATATAGGCACATGGAAAAAGGTAGTAAATGAATGAAGGCAATGAGTAAAAGATATGAAACGGCACGGACAAAAAGGAACATTCAAAACAAGGCGACAAACAAAATGAATTTATATCTGTAACAAAACTTACATTGATACATTAAAAATATTGCTAATTCTACATTATTAGTAAAATAGTCGTGTGTGTATGTGTGTGTGTGTGTGTGTGTGTAACTAACACAACTAAACTACAGAAAAGGTTAATTGTCTATTTCTTCTTGTGGTTCGAAACAGTCGGTTTTTCCGAGACTAGAAAAAATCTCTAAGTCATAGTGTTTTGAAGAAATGAACTTCTGCGAGGCTTATCCATTTTTTGCTTTTTACTTCTGTTGGTGAATAAGAAGATGGTTACACTGAAGAGAGTGTGCCAGCGCTGCAATAGAAATTGGAAAAAAGAGAAAGAGTGTTTGAAGACGACGTATTTATAGAAAATACGTGTCTTTGAATCGGCTCAGAAAAATTCAGGACGAGATTTAAACGCAGACGTAGTTTTAAGCAGGTCAAGTAACTCTCCTGGCCAATGGTTTCCCCAGACTGAATATGTGTGCGTCCGCCATCTTTGTTGTAGGAACAAGTGGCATACCGCCCAAATTAAATTATAGGAGTGTAAAGTCCTATAAGCTGATGCGCTAATGCACTCATAAAAAGTATAAATATAATTTAAGGAATAGAGCGTGTCACCCCCCACCCATCAAAAACAAATGTTTTGAATTTCAATAATTACACGAAGAAAATAATTGACAAACTGATTTGTATCCTCTGAATTGTTTATTTGTTAGATCGTTCATCACTCTTGGAAACAATTTTGAGATTTTTGTAATCTGCAATTGGATATTTAAAAGTTAAAAATATTTTGAGAAATAAAATTTGTAGGAATGTGAGCGACACTTAAGCAAAGTTTAGTATTTAACTGTGTAATGTTTTTAGGGGGCGTTTGTGTGCAATATTAAACGGTAATTTCGAATGGTAAGTTCTGCAGCTTTCTAGTTCGGATACCGATTCGAAAAGATAACTCAGAAAATAAAGGTTTTGAAAAGGAATTTTATACAAAAAAAACAAGAAAGGAAGGGATAGAAAAGATAAAGTGTTGCAAATTTTAGTGCAATTTGCTGGAGAGTGTCCGGGAATCAAAGTTCTTTAAATTTGAGTATTTTTCTTTTCTTCTTTTTGTTTTCTCGAATTGCTTCACAGTTCATTAAATTGCGAGTCTTCTTTAAAGTTCTTTTTTGCAGAATTCTCGGTTAAATTTTCTTTCAGCTGTTTAACTTGGTAGAATTTCAGTTGTCGACTTTCGTTTAATTTTACTTTTTTTTCTTTGGAAGCCTGTTTAAAATATGTACCGGCTATTCAAGAAGCGAGCGACGAAACTCATCTGTTGGCTAATTTTTCTGCCTCCAGTTTGGTCCCCGAATTCTTACTGAGGGTTCAATTGCAGTTCTTGACAAAAAGAGGAGGTAGCGGTTTGGTGCTGAATTTTCTAGGATTCCTTCTCCCTTTTCCATCCACTCTGGCCAAATCAAGTGCCCCACATGTTCGACTTGATTTTTTTCTTAGAAATAATTTTTATAAAGTATCATTTGAGAGTAGGTAAAGCTATAACTCTAGATTACTCAGTAGGTTCACATTAAAATCTTTGGCCAAAAATAACCTTTATCTAAACTGACAAAATTTACAAAACGGATACAAAATACATTCTAAATTTACTCTTAGGTTCAAACATCTTTGAAACTAATCCATCAAAAGAAAAACCATGAAAGGTTGCTTAGCCTTTTGTAATATGAAGTGATCTCCTTCAGCTCGAAATATGGGGCTTACTATGTATAGTAGAATTGCCAAATATATCAGGTTTACAAATTCAATGAATCAATAACTTGCAAGAATACAAACTATCATACTACAATTAATACTCGAAATAGATCTACGAATTTTGTGGATTATTAGATAAAGGCTTATCTACACAATATTTTTTCTTTATTAATCTACAAGTATCTTTATGTGATTTTAGGGAGAAGCAACCCTTATCATCCGTTAAGAATTGGCTAAAAAGAAACAAACTGTCAGCGAAGCGATTGACAATAATGGACGCTTTATCACCGACATTCATACCGCACAAAGCGAAACATGTACCCAGTATAAACAAATATGTTCTTTCTAAAGTGTTCGATGAAGTAAGTAAACATTTAAAAGATCATTGGTGTTAAACTAAATTACTTTTAATTACCTATTTACTTATTTCTTTAAACCAAAATAAGATCCTCAATGTGTCAGAATTTAATTTAAAAAAATCTTTTACTGAAAACAAAATTTTGGTTCAAATCTCGCCTGGTAAGAAGTTCTTGTTGTCATTATTCCATGATATAACCAAAAGACAGTCGTAGGATAATAGTCAGATCAAAGGATGATCGAAGTGCCATTCAATAGCATGATCAGTTATTAGATATTGCACGGTGATCAACATTTGTCAATAAGTCAACAAGTTTTAATCAACGATAAAAAATCGATGAAATGAAAATAAAAATCGGATTTAAATAGTCAGTGTTTTAATGTACTGCTAAGCAAATTTCACCGGAGTATATATATATATATATATACATGTCAATGGCGGCAAGCTTTGTGCAAATTCGGTTGCATTTAGCTCGTACTAATGCCTTTTGGGAAATACATGAGTCGATCTATTCTCTGTCGAGACATAAATGAAATAATAAAATAGATTGGAATCATTCGATTTTGGTTGGATGACTGGTTTAGAAAGAGACCACTATTACTTCAAACCTCTTGCCAATAAGTTATGAACTCATGAGGCTGTGTAAGACTTTTTAACTCCATGTCTTATAGAGTTGTGTAGTACACTGAGAAAAGGGCTAATAGACAAATATGAATAACTTTTCGCCATTTATCAGTGAGCTTGGTGATTTCTCAAGTAAAATTTAGCTGGTTTTGAGATCAAGAAGTTTTTCACTTGATGTTCTGGAGAAAATTGTTTGTCATTCAGAGCCTTTTGTTGAGAACGAAAAAAAAAATGGAAATCACTTGGTGCAAGGTCTGGGGAATATGATGGATGGGGTAAAACAGACTAGCCTAAATCCAATATTTTTTCCTGCGTGATTCTTGCTGAATGTGGCCTTGTGTTATCAGGGAGAAGCACAATATTTTTCCATTTGACAAGTGTAGAGCAGTTTATTAGAAG
Source organism: Sepioteuthis lessoniana (assembly GCA_963585895.1). NCBI lineage: Eukaryota > Metazoa > Mollusca > Cephalopoda > Myopsida > Loliginidae > Sepioteuthis > Sepioteuthis lessoniana. Next base: position 3,478,337 of record OY757936.1, read on the forward strand.
ATTTTCATACACACGTTGCTGCTGTTGAGAGAATAAGTCAGCACTGAGTGCCTGATTTTTTAAAAACACAAAATAAATAATGCTGTGGTGACCCCATCCAACATGCCCAGCACAACTTATTTTCCATGAAGCTTTGGCTTTGGAGAAGGTTGGGGATAATTTTGCGTTAAACATTGTCCTAAAAGACCAATTTTTCGTCAACTGGAATGCTCACCTAGAACTGTAGAGACTCAACGCCTTCGGGGCCCGTGGCGCAGCTGATAGAAGCATTGAGTCTCGACAGTTCCAGGTGAGCATTGTCCGAAGATAGCGGTTTCAAATCCTACCCAAGCCGGCAAGAGGTTTACTTGGTCAAAAACGTGGTGCGATAGACAACAACTATGGAAGGCAGTAATTACTGGGGATATGGTTACAAGCCTCAGCATTCCTATCCGAGGTCATGGTTATTCACCTGAAGAAGGCCAGAGGTGAAATTTGGCCGAAACGTAGTGAGAAGAAACAACAAAAAAACTACCAAGATGAGGACAAAAAAGTCCGCAATAAATAAAAATTAATTCTCAGATTAAGAAGCCTTATCTCAAAAGGATTCCGAATAAAGACAAAAAGGTCATTTGTTTCTAGTGTGCTTTTAAAAAACGGAAATTATTCATAACTCAACCCAAAACATATTTATACACACACACACACACACATATATATATATATATTAAATTATATATATATATATATATGAATCGAGGAATTTTATTATGTTAATTAAATTACCCTGACTAGAAAATCCGGCTAATACAACCATGCGACATGCGGAAAACTGGACAGCTGTTTCGATCTTATTAGGTCTCATCAGCAGTGCATACCGTGATCCCCACCACTGGAGATCGAACCAGCAACAACAAAGCCGAAACTCTACTATAGGGCCACCGGTCCATTTCGTACAGAAGCGGTGCCAAATTAACTAGTCATGGTAAATGGAGAAGAAGTAGATATTTTTGGAAGATCTGACCAGATGATGAAAAATAAATGGCAAAGTGGCTATACTAAAACACAGTCAACGGATTCAGTTCAGAATATTTCGTTCATTTTTTATTGATAGAACTTTTTCAATTGAGAAAATAAGTTTTTTTCTAAAGTTTAGCAAAAAATAGGAAATAGATAAAAATATACAAAAGTGAAGATGAAAGGAGGTAGGGTCTAAAGACAAAAGACAGAAAAGGAAAGAGGGAGAAATAGATCTAGGGTTGAGTGGTGGTGGTAGGGGTTGTTGGTTTTGACTTAATTTCAGTGAGAAAAGAGAGGGATAATATGAAGGAAGGGGAGGTCTTGAGAGGATGGAATGGAAGGGAAGTAAAAGTAGAAATTTTGGGGTGGTGTAAGTGGAGGTTTACGCATACTCTGTTTCGTTAAAAAAATGTTACTACATTGGAATATCTTATTAAAAATTATAAATATGGAGGCACTGTAGGAGAAAATATTTTCTGCGTTGTTTTTTTTTTTAACTCCTTTCATATTTACATTTGTACACTTTGATTTATTTTCTCTTTTTGCTAAACTTTAGAAAAAACCCTATTTTCTCAGTTGAAAAAAGTTCTATCAATAAAAAAGAACGAAATATTCTGGACTAAATCCGTTGCCTGTGTTTTAGTATATCCACTTTTCCTTTTATTTTTCATCATATATATTTTCATCATATATATCATCATCATCATCTATATATATATATATATATATATATATATATATAGTGCAATTAGAAGGAAACTCAAACCTAGTTAAGTTGTCATTATAAATTTATTTCGCCGGAGAATATTATTATACTATCCGTCTCTTCAAATGACTTTTACATGTTAGACTCGTGGTTGCAGAACAGCAAATGTGGATGGACGCTGACTGGATTTTACAAATATATATATATATATATATATATATATATATATATGAAAACGAAATTATCTGAGTGAAATAATTTTGTCAGGTTACCATAAATTTACATTAGCGAAATGTAATGAATATTTTATAAAACATTCGTTAGAATTTATTTTAGAATATTAAGGAACGTAGAAAAAAGTATTCCAAAGAGATTCTGTATTTGAAACTTATACCATATTTATTTTTGAAATAGAAACTTTATTACTGGGTAAAAATTCCACTGATTTCTCTTTTAACAATGAAACAGAACATTTTAGAGTCTCTATTCCTCCATCTTAGTCGTTCATTAAACTAATCATTTCTTTCAGGTCTTCCCACTTGCTCACGTGATGCGAGATAAGCACATGCAAATGACGTTAGTGAATCCAAAAGGAGTCGATCTCGCAGCGTACGAAAAGAAAGTGCAGAAAGCAATTGAAACATACACGAGGTATTTTTTCTTTATATGTCTTCAATAAGATAACAAGAAAAAATGAAAACGAAACCCCAAGAACCTTTACTTTATGATTTCAGAAAAGTAAAATAAAATAATATAAGACCGGATGAATTCCTATTGAAAAAAAAAAAAAAAAAACAACAAAAAACAAAAAAAAACACAAAAACAAACGAACCTTGTGAATGTTTAAAGCAAAGTTTTTCTTAAGTGCAACACTTAAATTTTTTTTATTTAATCGAGATTAACCTTCAGAGATTTATAGAGATTTAAAAAGATAACAAAAAAATGTCTCTGACAAGATGTAATATATCAGGATGAAAAAAATACATAAATATTTACTAATAATCCAGTTCAAAGGCGCGTTAAGGGGAATCAGAAGCCAAACACTTTTAGACCTTATTTTTCTGGAGCAGATATCATTAGGGAAAGACAAAAGTTTTGGTTGACTGGTCAAAGTTTTGGCCTTTTTTTTTCAAGACTTCTAATATGTCAATGAAAAGCTGGATCGAAAGTGACTTTTTTCTATTTCCACGCTGTTTGAGGTTCTAGAGTCAGTGTTGCCGCGACCGGCCAACGAACGTGAACAGATCGGATTACACCTTCGCCCTAGAAAAATAACATCCTGGTACGGCCGGAAATGAAGAAGCCCTTTTTCGACTCTAACCGGCCATTACAGCTAAGAAAGGGATAAATTAACATATATCAACATTTGCAAAACCCTTCGGCCAGAAATAATTCTATAAAAATGGAAGTAATACTCTTCGCTAGCCTATAGCGGGCTATAGAAGTACTTATTTTCTACGTCCATTTTTTATAGAAGAACTTTCTATTTATGTGGCGCGGCAGAGGTAGTGTTCCCTTTCTTTTATATGAAAGAGGCTTCAGGTGGCGAAAATTCAGAGGTCCCCGGTCTTTTTTAGGGTGTGTGTGACCTTTCCTCTCCAGTTTTTGGGTCGCATTCGGTAGGCCGTTTTACCTCTAGGCGGTTCTGCCGGGTGTGCCTCGGCACTGGAGAGTTCATCCGGTCTCAGGGGGTCGAAGGTATTTTTGACCTTGCCGGACGCGTGTGGGCTTCGGCCCTGCGACCGGACCCACCTTAAAAACGGCCTTGTGCCGTATTCGTGCGTTGGTGGGACGCATCGATAAATGATAGAGGTCCCCGCGGACTTTCTCGAAACCTATGTATGGCACTAGACCTTGCTGTCTAATTCAAGCCATAACCCGGCATACGTGCCCGGACCCACATTTGGGTTCGTGAAACTGCTTGCCTCATCAGGTTCACATTGCACCAAGTGAGCTGATGAGCAGCATAGACCAGCAGGGTTCGAGTCTTGGCTCGTTCCCGACCTTCCCCTCCCCTTTATCCCCACTTTAATCTGCCTTCGGGCTTTTGACCCTGTGTCAAGTCATGTCTGGTGGGAGGCCGCGACAAATAAACAGAGATCTACGCAGACGCTCTCAGGGGCCACTAGGCTCCACGAGGCTCGGATCCTACGTTATCGTGGTTGCATCCACCTCACCGCCACTTCTAGTGGCAGATTCAACCCTTTTTCTTCCATCGCATCGATATGCGCTTACGGTCCTTTTCAGGGTCATGAGAGGTTCCATTCTGCGGGTCGGAGTATCTCTGACGGTCCTTAACGACCAGTCAAAATAGACGGCCTGGAGGCAAACACAAAGAGAACTCACTAAGACCAGCCGGTCTTAACCATTGCTCGGTTCCGCTCGTCTGTTTGGCTGCGCAACGCTAAAGGCAAGGGTTACCGCTCCACTATCTGTGCAGCGCTAAGATAACGCCAATCTTAGCCTCGGCCTCCTGGCCCGTTCGCTCGACAGCGCACAGCTTTGGAGCGCAAGCCTTAGCTACCGTCCAATACGCCCGCACAGCTTTGGCGCCACAAAGCCATAGCCACCGTCAACGATACGCCCGCACAGCTATCTGGCACGACAAAGCCATAGCTACCGTCAACGATACGCCCGCACAGCTATCTGGCACGACAAAGTCATAACTACCGTAAACAATATGCCCGCCCAGCTAGGGGCACGATAAAGCCCTAGCTTCACCGATCCACTCGCTCGACTTCGTATGTGTAAGGCCTGGCAAACCTTTGCCACGGTTCCCCGTCCGTTCATTTGGTCCGTCATACTAAGACACGACTCACTCTTAGTCACCAACTCGCTCGACTCTACACGACCAAGCTGCCAACACCGATTTCGACCTCGACACTCCTGCAATGCAGTCTACGTAACGGACTGCCCCAGCAATGCAGCATCTAGTCAACGTAACGACTCGCTATTACGGAATACACTAGCATTGCACATCTGGCCCACGTAACGACTCACTGTTACGGGCAAGCAACTAGATCGACACACCCCGGTTAACCCAACGTACTGTCAAAACCGGGAGATCGATCTACCGACCACGACGCTCCAGCAATGCAGCATCCATTCCACGTAATGACTCGCTGTTACGGACTGCCCTAGCATTGCAACAACTAGCCACGTACAACTCGCTGTACCAGCTAGCAACCAAAACGACTCGACGGATTTCAGCTTTCCGCTACGATCGTCCAGCTGCATTCAACGATTCGACCTACCTCGGCCTCCCGCTGCGATCGTCCAGCTGCATCCAACGACTCGACAACCTCAGCTTACCCGCATCAAACATCTAGCTGTATCTCCACGACTCGACCTACGCCAGCGACCCTCGTCGAACGTCCAGCTGCGCACATCCACCGACTCGACCGACCTCAGCTTACCCGCATCAAACATCTAGCTGTATCTCCACGACTCGACCTACGCCAGCGACCCTGGTCGAACGTCCAACCGTACCTACGACTCGAACATACCAGCTACCGACATCGCCCATCTAGCTGAAGACCACATACACATACACGTTTGTAATTCCGGCAATAAAATCGTCACTTTTGTTGTATCAGTTATCTTGCCCCTTTGTCCCCTTCATTGTCTTTGGCTGTCATTTACTCACACGCATTAAACCTTTAATCATTTGCGGAGTCGACGCGCTTCTCGGCTCCGCAACATGGTTTTTGGCACAATAACTAAAGGATTATTAAAAGGCCTGGAGGACTTGGAAGTTGGCGGACGGGAAGAGACTATCCAAATGACAGCATTGCTAAGAACGGCCAGAATCCTGAGACGAGTCCTGGAGACTTGAGGAGACTTGCTGTCACTCAAACTCCAGTGAAAAACCATCAGCTAACACTGATGTGAAAAACTCTAAAGGAGATAATAATAATAATAATAATAATAATAATAATAATAATAATACCACAGAATAAATTTGAAGGAATGTGAAAAGAAGGATAAGTACCTTGATCTTGCTAGAGAATTGAAAATGCTGGGGAACATCAGGGTGACGATTGTACCAACTGTGATTGGTGCTTTTGGCACAATAACTAAAGGATTATTAAAAGGCCAGGAGGACTTGGAAGTTGGCGGACGGGAAGAGACTATCCAAATGACAGCATTGCTAAGAACGGCCAGAATCCTGAGACGAGTCCTGGAGACTTGAGGAGACTTGCTGTCACTCAAACTCCAGTGAAAAACCATCAGCTAACACTGATGTGAAAAACTCTAAAGGAGATAATAATAATGATAATAATGATAATAATACCACAGAATAAATCTGAAGGAATGTGAAAAGAAGGATAAGTACCTTGATCTTGCTAGAGAATTGAAAAAGCTGGGGAACATCAGGGTGACGATTGTACCAATTGTGATTGGTGCTTTTGGCACAGTAACTAAAGGATTATTAAAGGGCCTGGAGGACTTGGAAGTTGGCGGACGAGTGGAGACTATCCGAACGACAGCATTATTGAAAAAGGCCATAATACTGAGAAGAGTCCTGGAGACTTGAGTTGAGGAGACTTGCTGTCACTTAAACTCCAGTAAAAAACCATCAGATGTCGCTGATGTGAAAAACTCTAAAGGAGTAATAAAATAACATAATATAAAAAAAGTAGTAGTTGTCTCTCTAGGAGATGGAAGTGTTTGTTGGTGGCTTATGGGCAGTCGCCAAAAAAAACCTTTCTTACTCTCCTTTGCTTCTGTTCTTTGAACAGTAGTGATGCGATTTCCTCTCTCAATAATAACCTTTTTGCTGTCTATCATCATCTCAACTAAACCTTTTTCCGTTTTTGTACCTCTTTTACATTCTGCTTATGATGGAACATCATTTTCATCATCATGAAATCACGAGATTTCTCTGACTCTCTCTCTCTCTCTCTCTCTCTCTCTCTCTCTCGCTCTCTATTTCTCCATATCATCCATCGTTTTAAAGTACATCCAATGTCTGCACAGAGCTATTGTAAGCTCTTGCTGGTTGGCTAATACAGGCTCGTCCATGTGTAGGGGTCCATAGAGTCGTATGGACACAGCTTGGAAGAAATCTCGTTTTATCTTATCAGATAAATCAGACTTCTATATTATAAATAACCTTTCAATAGCAGTCCATGCCTTCGCTAGGCGTATGTTGAGATCAATTTCAGTAGATGAGATATTGCTGTTGAGGTATGTGAACTTGTCAACTAATTTTAGAGGCTTTCCACTTAAAGTGGAGATAGCTGTAACAGTTTCTTTGAAGAGACCATATTCTAGAAGTATTTTTCCAACTTCCCTCTGTGTATGGAATCAAATGCCTTGGAGAAATCTACGAAAACTGTGTTGTCTGGAGATTTTTCGCACGTATTCCTTCGATGATTCAACTGTTGTATAGCCACATAATACAACTATACACATATACATGCAGGATACACTTTGACGCAATAATAAAGACGAGCGAAGATTTCTTTAAAAAAATATACCTCTCACTTTATTTGAAAGGTTTGTGTGTGAGAGGGAGTTGGAGACCGAACAGAACCGCAACATATTGGTCCCCACTCTTATGGCCATCAGCGTTGTGTCGTTCTCGTTCACCAGGGTTGCTCACCCGGAGGCCCGGGGGCTCAGCTTTCTGCTGAGTGCTGGCTTTCTCTACCACTTCTACTCCAACTTCTCTGGTCTCCAAACTAACTGACTTCCTGTCTTCACCGCGTTATATAATAGTTCAATCGCCCAGTCAATATCTCCCCATGACTGGCCATCGGGATGTGTCACTTCCGCTGTCCTTGGAATGCCATGTTTGATTGTCATCGAGCGGAAATAACTGTCATGCCGTTCACAGGTCACTCTCTTCCGGTGCATCAGTCTATGACTGTACCATAGGATTTTACCTTGTCCCATATTGTCAGCCAAGCCTTCCCATAACTGCCATTGGAATGTGTCACTTCCTTCCGGTGCATCACTTTGGAATGGCATGTTTGGTCGGGTCGAAGGTCAATATACAACACAACGTATAGTCAGAACCAGTCTCCGAAAACCGTTTTAATTTTTCCAAATAACTTTCTCGATTTCAGGATTGATACGATTGAGAAGCTGAACATTAAAAACCTTTGCAGCTATAGTAGTAAGAGTTATACCTCTGTAGTTCTTTGTGATTCCGAAGTCACATTTTGGGTAAAGGGGAGGATGCAGCGTTTTGTTCATTCCCCTATTCTGTATTATTTAGAGACGGAATTACACAATCGAAGAAGTATGTCATCAAATCTCCTTGTCTTCCATACTTCTAGTGGTATTTCGTCGAGGTCTGCAGCTTTTCTGTTTTTAATTTTTATTTAGCACTGAACTTGACGTCGCCATGGAACAATATATATATATATATATTTTATCTGTTGTTTCACGTTTTTATATTTTTTCAATACTCCTTGTATGTTTATTATGTATATATAAAATGTATGTGTTAATTATCTTATCTTTCCTTTCGTTTATTCAGTGTTAGTATATCATGGATATACTAATGCCAATATTGGACCCTGGTTAGTGGGGAATCAACTAAATATCTTATCTACCTCCAAGCGATTCAATAACAGGAATAAGATGACGTAAAAATAGTTGTAAAACAATTGTAGTGAAAATAACAAGAAAAACAGCCTCCAGCGTCTTCCAAATAAACAAACAAGCAAGCAAACAAAAAATCACGAAAAAAAAACAAACCCCGTAACTAGCTAATTCTACTGATCAGTTTTCGTAGTTATTTAAGTTTGCTCGACACTAAATTACATCTGATGGTGAGGATCCAGTTCCAGAGATCTGGGAAATATGGAGTACTCTTTGATTGCCATTACTCCCAGGTCCACTCTGACCCGGAGGGTTTGTACCAGTTAGGGTCCCATATATGGATCAAATAGAAATTATTCCCATTCGACTGGAACGTTGGCAAAAAAAACTCCTATAAAACAAGTATATGCAAACATGAACACGATTCCATAAGTTCTAGGCATAAAATAACCCTTGACAGATTGACATCTCGTGAAAATCAATCAATCGTATTTTCATTCTGTCCTTTTCTCCCTACCTACACTCTCACAGAAATAGATTTTCTTTGAGTGTATTTGTGTACCAAGAGATATTCTGTTTCAAGAATATTCTGTATAATTTTACTTGATAGTAAACGACGTATTCGAGTATATTTTATATTTTTGTTTTCCTTTATATCTATAAAGTTTTAGATGCATCCCAGAAATTAACTAAGCTTTAAAAAGATCACGCAAATATAAAACGTGTGAGTATTCTTTTTAAATGACTGTCAATATTATTGAAACTGCTTTAAAAAATCGTATTCTCTCTTAATTTTTTTCGCTTTGTCAAACACAGATTCTAAATATGATCAATCCATTTGATTATAACGAACAGGTTTTGTTCGTGTAGAAGAAAAAGGCAACTAAACTCAAACTTATAATTCAAATAGATGATTTAAAAACGTTATTTGCTTCAGTAAATATCAACTAATTTTTGTTATTCTTAAATATTGGTGCATTTCATTCTTTAAGTCGTTTCATTTCTTTACAACATATTTTATGATGATCATTGTATGCTTTTTTTTATTATCCTGATGAATAGTCAAGTAAAATTTGCAATATTTTCAGAAGGTAGAAATGCTGAAAATTCATAAATACAAAAAGACAAACTAATTAATAAAGAGGATGCCGCCTTTTTTAAAAAAATATATTATAGTTTTCGTTTCCTATTTTTTAAAGGTCCATAATAATTGGTGTTCTTAAACGAGGGTAGCAAATAGAATCGGTTTGCCATTTTTAAATTCCAGCCAAAACTGTTTATACCCTCGGAAATACTCTTGGTAAATGCGAGGATTTACTTCTCCCAAACTCCTTATTGTGATTAAAATAGTAAAGAAGATTAAGTTATCAAGCCATAGTGGTGGGCTACCAGTATAGGTGAAGGACAACTCTGATTTAGTATTTAGAAGTATACAATGGAAAAACACTCCACTATTTTTGCCAAGAATATTCATGCTAACCCAAAATTTACAGTTCAATCATTTATTGAAGAAAATACATTATTTAACATCTCTTTTTACTCTGTCCCAACGCTAGATGTATTTACAAAAACATCATGTCACTAGTATGTCACGATAGGTATTTTTAGAGAAAAGTGTGGATGAGAGGAGCTCTTGTTAAATATCTAACCAGGCTAAAAATTATTGTTCGTTGGTTGGTTTCTTTGTTTAATGACATATCAACATTCGAGGGTTATTCAATACCAAAGTTATCCTTGTAGAAGAAAACAAGTGGTATTATTTAATCCATAGCAGAAGGGATAAAGAGATTCAAACTTTTTCCAAAAGTTATTTGTCAGGAAATGTGAGAAATAGTGCGACAAGAATTCGAAGTCACTTCCTGCAATGACTCAGGCCAGAACGCTAACCACTACACCACGGGGACTACTCCACCCCTGGTCAGTTGACAGTATAATCTTATTTATAATTTATTATCTCAAAATGTAGCTGGGATTATCGAAGTTAGAATGTTGTAGAAAATTATCAGTTGTTAGTGTACAAAGGGAAAATAAAAATAATATTTTTCATGCAGGCTAAATGTTTAATTTAAAGGGTGAATTGTTATCGCTTGGACAATCAATCATATACAAATAAAAAATGACGCAAAATATGTTTTCCTCTCTTGTCCAAGTCATTGTGATCGAAGATTAATAGTTGTTATAGTATAATATTTTCAAATCTTTAACAAAAAAGAACGCATTATTATTAGTAGAGTTATTAGCAGTCACATAGGTCCCATGTATATTGAGACACCCTATATTTGCAGTCATATAGGTCCCATGTATATTAAGACACCCTATATTTGCAGTCACATAGGTCCCATGTATATTGAGACACCCTATATTTGCAGTCACATAGGTCCCATGTATATTAAGACACCCTATATTTGCAGTCACATAGGTCCCATATATATTGAGACACCCTATATTTGCAGTCACATGGGTCCCATGTATATTGAGACACCCTATATTTGCAGTTACATGGGTCCCCTGTATATTGAGACACCCTATATTAGCAGTCACATAGGTCCCATGTATATTGAGACACCCTATATTAGCTGTCACATAGGTCCCATGTGTATTGAGCCACCGTATATTAGCAGTCACATAGGTCCCATGTATATTGAGACACCCTATATTAGCAGTCATATAGGTCCCATGTATATTGAGGCACCGTATATTAGCAGTCAAATGGGTCCCATGTATATTGAGACTCCCTATATTAGCAGTCACATAGGCCCATGTATATTGAGACACCCTATATTAGCAGTCAAATGGGTCCCATGTATATTGAGACACCCTATATTAGCAGTTACATAGGTCCCATGTATATTGGGACACCCTATATTAGCAGTCACATAGGTCCCATGTATATTCAGACACCCTATTAACAATTGTGATTATGTTGTTAGCGCTTTGATGTGTTGCTGTCGGAAGAGACTAAACGTTCAAAAGTTATTGGTTAGAATGCGTGTGTGAGTGAAAGCACATATGAGCGGGGTTCATGTTTGACTGTTGAGTGAATATGTGTGTGTGAGGGTGGAGACATATGAAATCTGACACGGGCAATCTCATAAGAAAATAACCAGACAGAAAAATCGTAAACTTACGCCACAATTATGAATGTTTTTTTTTTTGTTTTTTTTTAATATGTGGATTCGCACTTGTCATAGTAATACAGTAGAATTTTGATTGATATTAGAATGTATGATATAACCTCCAGTGTATCTTCATTACAATGGAGTATTTGTGAATATTAGCATGTGTCGTTTCCGGCTGTCTGTTGTAGTGCATGGCTTCGTCATGCTGTTTGAGGGAGATCTGAAGGTCTGTTTGTGGCTATCTGTCTACGAGATCTAAGAAAGTCTGTGTGGTAGTCGAAAACGTGGAATAAGTAGGTTGCCTAATCACATGACCAGCTCCAAGTGAAAGATTTGATTTTGCGCGGGACTGCGCAGACGTAGATGAAAACACCGGCACGTGACTATTCTGTCCAATCGGAATTGATTTTTACTAATTGGTACAAAAATTTAATTTTGATCCGCTTTACGTGAGTGTGTTTCTCACATAATTGTGCTTTCTATATGGATTGTAGAATATAGGATTTTATGTCCTACACTCCTCACACATTTCTAATTGTCCAGGTCAAATCTTAAATAAAGTAGAGAGGGAATAAATGGTTGCCCTCCTTCGTCTTATGTATAGGAACGATTAGAACAATTTTCTGTTCTGCCTTGTTTTATACCCTTCACAATATATGTTCTCTATTTATTTTTTCTTTTCTCTACACCCCAGCTGTTGTCCGTCTTGGAGAATTTTCCTTGTGTCACATCTTTTTGTATCCCCTCTCAATGTTGTCAGATTTTGTTAACAAATGTACATGAATATTTTTTATTCATTCCAGTTTCCTGGATAAAATCATTTGGAATGCACTACCTGAAAACGATAAGAAAGCGTAAGTCTTCATTTCAAGAATTTTCTATTCTAAGGAAATGGTTATTAGATATTTACTTTCAGCGGCCACCACGACAAACATTTATTAATCAATTTACATATCATCTGACCTGTTTCGTCTACACCCACTCGACATTAACAATAGAATTATGTACATTTAAAAATTAGTTCTTTGAAAATTAAATCGGGTTTTGCGCTTTAAACTCATCTGTTGGGCGCCATTCTGATATTTTTGGGGATAAATTTTATGATTGGCTGATTTGATCTCCCAGAGAAAAGGAAAAAGCTATTGAATGTGTCTACAGAAGTTCTATCTATCTATCTATCTATGTGTGTGTGTATGTGTTTTGAAATATAAATAATCGAATGACAAGTAAAAACTAAAAAAACTTAAACAGTTTTTTCATAAGTAAAGCAATATAGAATAAATATGGAATACAAAAAGTCAGTTTCATTCTACTCAAGTTTCAAAATCTTTCGTATGGACCAAAATGAAGTACGTGTTGCCTTCAATAAGTTTCCAGACTTTTTTTTTTGTACGGGCATTCAAAATTGTTGTAGACTATTAAAAATTCAGTATGTTATTGCTATACATCTTATGAGATGACTGACCAATTTTTATGATTTCGGGTTCAAATCAGCAGCTGTTTCGTTACGTCTAACTGATCTTGCTTTGCCATGATTGGTCCTTATGGCGTTGTTTTGTGCTGCTATTAGAAGAGATTCTGTTTTTCATTTAAGGTTTCCCTTTCTTAGGGAAACCTTAAACCACGTTTTCTCATGTTGAGTGTATTTTTTCTTTTACTTATTAAGTTATCTTTTATTTGTTATTATATATATATATATATATATATATATATATATATTGTTTATATATCACCACATCAATAGTAAGTTTGGGAGGGTGATAAAAGTGGTGGTATCGAGACCATTTTGGAAATGGACGAGAGAAGAACATAAACAAATGGACCAGAAAACAATAAAACTAATGACCATGCATAAAGCCACAGAATAAAGCTGAAGGAAAGTGAAAAGAAAGATAAGTACCTCGACCTTGCTAGAGAATTGAAAAAGCTATAGAACATGAAAGTAACGATTGTGCCAATTGTGATTGGTGCCTTAGGCCCAATAACTAAAGGATTATTAAAAGGCCTGGAGGACTTGGAAGTTGGCGGACGGGTAGAGATTATCCAAACGACAGCATTGCTAAGAACGGCCAGAATCCTGAGACGAGTCCTGGAGACTTGAGGTGACTTGCTATCACTCAAACTCCAGTGAAAAACCATCAGCTAACACTGATGTGAAAAACTCTAAAGGAGTAAATAATAATATGAATATGAATATAAGTGATGCTAAATTCATTTATTTTGTATTCAATTATTTATCTGTTTTTATTTATTTATTTATTTATTTATTCTCGATAGATTATCGAAGATGAATGAAAATTAGTTTTACTATATCTTTAACAATAATATTCAACTATAATTATAACAATAATATAACTATAGTTTAACTAAAATTTAAATATTTTTTTCTTTGATTAGTTGCTTACTTGAGAAGCGTCTCTGATTCTAACTTTCATTTTTTCGACTCTTTTTATTCATTTTATGTTTATTTTTTTCTCTTAATCTTATTTTTATTTTTCAGCATATAAATCATAATAGAAATGATGGTGGTAATAATAATAATAATAATAATAATAACAATCATAATAATAATAATAACAACAATAATAATAATAATAATAATAATGGACGTAATTAACAAGTGACATCTCACACGAGAAAACGTGGACGTAGCTAAGAAATGAAAACTGCAAGAGAGGAATTGAATCTCTTCTAATAGCAGCACAAAAGAACCCCAACAGGACTAATCATATAAAAGCAATAACAGATAAGACGTAACAAAACAGCAGAGGTATTATATGTGGTGATAGAGACGAAACGATCAATTACATAATAAGTGAATGAAGCAAATTAGCTCAGAAAGAGTATGAGACACGACTGGGTGGACAAGGTGACCCATTGGGAACCGTGCAAGAAATTGAAATTTGACGATACATACAAATGGTATATGCGCAACCCAGAATATGTCCTGGTAAATGAGACGTACAAACTCAACTAGTGTATTGAGATACGAAAGGATCGCTTAATCTCGGCCAGACGACCAGACCCAAATAATAATTTTTTGAAAAATCACGAATTCTGACAATCTGTCGAATCGTCGAAAAAAACGAAAAAATCGCGGCTGCACCCTTGTTCTTTGATTTCATACACGAGGCGGGGCGGTGGGGGAGATGAAAAAAATACGTCTAGCGTATGGTCTCCCAAAAGAATCTGCCACAGCTTCCTAAAGAAACTGTCATGCTCTATAGTAACATAAAAGTCAAGGTTTGCTCGCCGGATGGAGACACAGATTTCTTTGACATTGTTACTGGTGTTCAGCCAGGGGATACATCAGCCTCATATCTGTTTATCATCTGCCAAACCTAAGTACTTTGAGCATCGATAGATCTAATGAAAGAAAATGGTTTACACTAAAAAAAAGGATCGAAACAGACGATACCCTGCAGAAACTATTACGGACATAGGTTACGCGGATGACATAGCGCTTCTTACAAATACATCTTCTCAAGCCGAATCCCTTATGCATTGTCTGGAGCAGGCAGCAGGAGGCGTTGGCCTCAACGTAAATACAGGCAAAACAGAATACAAGTTTCAATGAAAAAAAAAACACATCTCCACTCTAAACGGCAGTTCTTTGAAATTAGCGGATAAGTTCACGTACCTCGGTAGCAGTGTCTCATCAACTGAAAGTGACATCATTAGGCGCATAGCGAAGACATGGACTGCTATCGATAGATTATCGATCATATGACAGTCTAACCCTCTCCGATGAAATAAAACGCGATTTCTTCCATGCAGCGGTTGTGTCAATTCTCTTCTATGGGTGCCTCATAGAGACGCTGTCGAAATCGTCATCGTCTATATGGATCATCGATACAGAATGGAGAAAAACTAGACGGAAACTGCACAAGAATGCTACAAGCTATATTGAATAAATCTTGGAAGGAATATCTCACGAAGCAACAGTTGTTCGGCCACCTACCTCCTATCTCTAAAACCATCCAAACAAGACGAACAAAGCATGTGAGACATTGCTGGAGAAGTAAGGACGAACTCCTATGAACCCCTTCACATGGACATGCCAATGTTGGCCGACTAAGAAGAATATATCTTCTACAGCTCTGTACAACAGGATGTAGTCTAGAAAACCTCATGGAAACAATGAATGATAGGGACGAATGGCGAGAGAGAGTCAGGTAAATCCGTGCTTGCTGCGTGACTTGTTGATGATGCCAAGGATACACACACACACACACACACACACCCAAACACACACACACACACACACACACACACACATATATATATATATATATATATATATATATTATAAGAGTGTTGGTTGTCACTAAATCACTTTGTGGGTATGTGTCAAACCAAGTGCAATATAATATGGAGACTGCTCAATATCTAGGATAGAGCTATTATATAATGATAATAAATAAATATGTATTAGATATATATATATTTAATCCATGGAAAATATTCTGCAACCCAGGGTTTCATGAAGTTTTTTGCAAAACAAAAGTCATCGGGCAGTTAAGAAGATAGAATGAATAGAAAATCGAAAATACGACAAAATACAGACAAAAAACCGTTAGGATTTCGTTTGTGTGTGGTTGTAAGTGCGTGAGTGTATCCACCTTAACTGCCTGATGATTGTTGTTTTGCAAAAAAACTTCATGAAACCCTGGGTTGCATAATATTTTCCTTGGATTAAATATATATATATATATATATATATATATAGTATTCTTTGGTCCAGTTAAACCGGAGTTGTCCATCAGGACAAGAAATTATTCATGAGTGAATATTTAAATTTTCCTGGTAAAGAGCTCAATGTAACAATAATACAGAGCAATAAATTCTTTAAGAAAAACAACGAAACCGGTCACATGGGATTATAAATTTATTTCCATCCTAACGGTTTCGTTGTTTTTCTTAAAGTATATATATATATGTATATATTCACACAGGTGCACGAACCAATTTTCGCCAGAAGTACTGCTCACAAGAGTAACTCTGTACTCTCAGTAGTACTTCTCACGATATTAGAGTGTGTGTGGGGGGTGCGTGCGCGTGGGCGCGCGCGGATATGGGGGTGTGAAGAGGGTGAAAACATAGGAAAAGAATAGAATATATATCAAATAAAGCAAGTTTTATTATTAAAAATAAATTCGTTCCGATATGTTAACAAAATTGTTTTCTATTTTAAAAGTACCTGGTAGTAGTTGTGTTCATTTTTCATGATATTCATAGAAACTTATTTAAGATCATGACTCATCTTTGTTTGGATTCAATGTTTATTAACTCTCTGCTTTAATGATTTATTTATCATCATCATCAAGTCGTTCTGATAGCGCAGAGTTTCTTGATTCTCTCACGCTATCCGTCCCTATCATCCATTCCATTGCTCCTGGCAGGTCCTCCAAACTACATTCATCTTTGCTGGTCAACAATTTTAGTGTATCCATGTGTTGGAGTCCATAGGAAAACATCACTTATGAGTTCATCTTTGCTTCTCCGACTGGGTCCAACATGTTTATACAAATTCTATTTACATATACAAGGTGTATACGATAAGTTTCCAGCCTTTATTTTGTATGGGCATTTTTATTGATAGTACACACATGAAAATCTAGCCCTCTTCGAAGTAATCTCCTCCAGCTGCAATGCAATTGTTGTTCCGTTCCAACAACTTCTGCAAGGCCCCATGGAAGTCCTCTTGTGTGAGTGTGTGAAAGACCTTCGTCACAGCCTCTTTCATCTCCTCAATTGTCTCATAATGACAGCCTCTGAGCTTAGAGAATAACCAAAAGTCACAGGAGGCAAGGTATGGACTATAGGGCGGCTGAGGAACTGTCTTGATGCCCATCTTTGTCAAATAGTCTGTGACAAGGATGGAGTTGTGGACTGTTGCATTGTTCTCGTCGAAATGCCACTGACCCGATTTGAAGAGTGCTGGCCACTTCCCAAGGAATCTCTCCCTGAACTCCCTTAAAACCTCAACATAGTAACCCTAACCCTAACCCTTTGGCCAATCAAGTCTAGTGTATTGACTTCCTTAGTCTTCCTACGCCTCTCATCATCCCTCACAGACTCCCTGGCTTCCTTGAATCTCTTATGCCACTCAAAAACTGATGCTCGATTCATGCAAGATGCCCCAAAAGCAATCGGAAGCATTCCATTCATTTCTGTGGCATTTTTTCCAAGTTTAAAACAGAATTTTATTGCATATCGTTCTTCTAAAATGTCAGATTGCATTTTTGAAATTCACCAGATGTGACTATCAGGCTTTAGTAGGGTGTATTCCAATTGCTGCTGTAGCTGTTGATTTGAACCTGAAATCATAAAAATTGGTCAGTCATCTCATACGATGTATAGCAATAACATACTGAATTTTCAAAAGTCTACGACAATTTAAATGTCCATACGAAAAATGTCTGGAAACTTATTGAATACACCTCGTATATCTATTTATTCATATCTACATTTTGATACTTATTTAATATTTACATGTTTTTTTTTTTGTACCTATGAGTAATTATTATTATTATTATTATTTGCAATCTTTCAGTTTGGGAAGTGAAGAGCCGCTTCCATTTTTCAAGAATAAAGCCCGCCTTTTGGCAGCCCTCCGCGCTAACAACTGGCCAGTCGCCGCTGAGGATGTTGCTTTACTCGAGCGAGAGATTGAGCAAGGCTTTAAATATTTGCAAATATCTCATGACCTTCAGAAAAGCGAACTCGGTCTCGAGGAAAACGATGAAACCTTCGAGTAAAACATCAGCGGGTGGCAAAGATAGAAATTGGAAATATAAAAGAAAAAGTAAAAAGGAAGCAAATACCAAAATAATTTGTGTATATACATTTATATTGTACTTTATATATTTTGTTTATCAGCGTATCCCGTGGAATGCAATAAAATTGGCTTCGAGTCGTCAAATATGTGTTCGAATTGAAATAGTCCCCAATAAAAATCCATTATTCCGTGAAGAATTAAGTTGTCTACTGCAATTTTATCATTAAATAAAAATAATAAAATTAACTATAAAAAAATCAGTTATATTGTATTTTACTTGCATCAACTGGTAATATCAATTTATAAATTTCAGCTTTCAATGAAAAAAAAGCACAATAAGTGTGTGAGTATACATATACATATATATATATTTTTCATCATGCAACGTGTAAAAGCACGTGCGATACCCTGCCTTCATCAGCCGCCAACCAGGGTGATAACACAGTTTCGGTAGCTCAAGGCTGTAATGCCACTCCTGGCGCTACCAATCAGCTTTTGCCACCGGGCAGGGTATTTAAAAGAAATATATATATACGCCAGATCAACTAAAAGCAGAGATTACATTGGGTGTTCGTTCATCTTAGTGCCGTTTGTGATTTAAAAACGCTTTATTTCCTTATGTACAATAAGGAGAGCACAAGGCTCTTATGGTTTTTTGGGGGACGGGAAGGGAGCGGTCATGTTTGTTCTAAGTTTTCTAAGGGAAACTAGCTAGCCACATTCGCCGACCTATTCAACAGTAGAATATATAACCATTCATCGATCGCCATGCACGCTGCAACCACCAAAATGCCGCATTTGCTCTATGAAAAAGGCCTACTTAAAACCCCGAATGAAATGTGTGGTTTTATTTACAATTGATGAAAAAACACGTTGGTTGGTTTCTTTGTTTAATGGCTTATCAACATTCGAGGGTTATTTAATACCCAAGTCATCTTTTTAGAACATTAGTGGTATTATTTAACCCATAACGGGGGGAGGGTACATAACTGGCGGGGGTAAAGAGCTTCAAACATTTCCTAAGGTTATTAGTCTGGAAATGAACGGAACTGGAGTTCGAAATCGCTTACTGCGATGACGCTGCCCAGAACGTTTGCCACTACATCACGGGGATTACCCAACCCCTGGCCAGTATCGACAGTATAATTTTCTTTATTTATTATCTCAAAATGTGGCTGTGATTATCGAAATTAGAATGTTGTAGATAAATATCAGTTGTTAGTGTACAAAAAAAAAATAATAGTATTTTTGTGCAAGCTAAATGTTTAATTTAAAGGGCGAATGATTATCGGTTGAACTATTCATTACATCTATCTTTTCATTTAATACTAAGAATATTATCATGAAAACTATTTTTCTGCAAATGTTAACGTGTATTGGGACAAGTTGATATACATTTTTAAAACCCTTCTTTGCACATTTCAAATGTTCTGAAAGAAGTCTGCTTCAAATTGCTTCATATTTCCGAAAGGAAAATCAATTCAAGTCCATAGAAATTTATTAATGATTTAAACAAACTCTAAACATCTACTGATTCTCGATTTTAAAATTGAGCCAGTAAAGACTCTTTTAAAAAGACGAAAGTGTCAAATATAGTTTTTCCAGCATTTCATTTGTTCATTATTTTCTCTGATTTGTTTATCAAGTGACATTTTCTCACTGTGATGAAGAGATTTAGATACACATATGCTAAATCTTTTGCCTGGCACCAATGACTTCAAAAATTGCTTTCTCTTTACACATATCTAATTGTCCAGGTCAAATCTTAAATAAGTGCAATGGTTTCTTCCTCTTGCAAGATTAGTTTATTGTTTTTTGTTGAATTCCCAATTTTGATGCTCTTTGACGTTGATTTATTCTACTTTAGAAGTAACCATTAATTCCTCGTTTGGAAATCTGGGAGTTCCTCTTCTTCTGAAGAATGAAAGAACTGTGACGACATTGCATACCTATTTCTCATGTTGTTTTCCTTTTAAATATTAGATTACGTAATTATGAAATTCATTGTGAATGAATTGGTTTAGTGTTAAATACCTCTTCATATCTGCACACACACACACACACACACACAGAGTATTTTTCGCATCATGTCTCAGAAAGTTATCAATGAAGTAGTTTTTATTGCTTACTTAGAAAAGCATCTTCGTTAAAAATAAGAAAATAGATTAAAAGAATCAAATGGAATAAATGGCATGAATCAAATGGAATAAATGGCATGATACTTTACTGAGTTGAATTAAAAGGAGTTAAAATTCAAATTATGAAAAGGCAAAAATTCATCAGAGAAGGTTCATATTGAAATGATGCTGTCTAATTTTATGTCCCTATGTTGTTTAAAAATTCTGTTGATTGAAGGAGTTGATGATAAAAGTAGAAAAAAAAAAAGAGAAAATAGAAAAAAAAAAAAAACTTTCAAAATGTTATTGGTGAATATTTTAATTTTGGAATATTTTACTTTTATTGACTATGAAACAGGGTCATAATCATCTATCAATATGAACCTTCTCTAATCAATTTTTGCCTTTTCATAATTTGAATTTTAACTCCTTTTAATTTAACTCAGTAAAGTATCATGCCATTTCTCAATACTCTGTAGTGAAACCAGCCTGCATGATCGATAAATAGCAGTGTCCCGCATGTCTGGTTCGTCTAACTTGAATAGTTTTCGTGATAGGAGGCAGGTGGCCGTACAGTTGGTGTCTTGTGGGGTGTTGCCGCCAGGACTTGTTCAAGATTGCTCGCAGTATTCTTGTGTAATTGCCGTCTAGCTTCTTCTCCAGCCGTTTTGTTAGACTCCATGTAGTGCACCCATATAGTAGTATCGATGCGATATGACACTGGCTGGTTTCACAACCGAGTATTGAGAAATTCAGGTTTCATGATATCACGAGAAATATTTCTAGAAAGTTTCGAAAGAAGAAAGTGTAAAAAAAAAATTGGGTTAGAAAAAAGTGAAAACGATAAAGAATACAAAACGCTTCGAAAGTGAGACGATCCAAGTATAAAAAAAATATCATGAGAGAAGAAACAAGAAAAAAGGAAAAATATATATCATGAGCCGACGATTCAAACGTAAATACAGGAATTACACTACTACTACTACTACTAACAATAATAATAGTAATAATAACAAATGTACTATATTCACAATTAACGCTATGTGCAAAATGGACATATAATGTTCATAATGATAGAACATAGGAATCTCGGAATTCGAAAACACGTAACGACTTCTTGTTCAGGTACGAAACCTTTTTATTAACTTTGAGTTAAAGGTTTCGACGTAAGGAGGAGAGACACAATCTTCTATGCTGTCTTATTCATTTGGCCCCCATCTCGAGCGCGACCCCCGCCCCATACGGCGCAAGTTCGCCTCGCGCCTGCGAGCTCCAAAAAAAGCGATCCTTTTCGTTTGGCGTCTAGTACCCGACTCTTTCTCTCTTCAAATTCTCACACAAACCTCCGCGCGCTTCCAGTGCGTGACGTCACCCGCACCCTGTCACCTCGGTTCGTTTCGGACTATTATGACATCTGAGTGACACCTCCATCCGCCCGCACGCACCCGCGTTAACACCTGCTTCAATGTTGCACCTAAATAACCCATGTGCTGAGCCGAAAGGTTCTCAGCCTAACTAAACTCAAAGGCATGAACCGAAATCCCTCGGCTATTTTATTACACAAAGGCGAAAAACTCTCACGGAGTATAATAATAATTTACAACGATTAATAATAATAATAATAATAACAAGAAAACTAATGACCATGAATAAGGCATTACACCCCAGAGACGACGTTGACAGATTGTATGTATCTAGAAAAGAGGGAGGAAGAGGATTTGCCAAGACACCGTTGACGCATCCATACAACGGCTCGAAGACTACATAGAAAAACACGAGCGAGGACTAATTACAACCATCGGAAACGATACGGACAACACGATAGACGAAAGAGTGACAACAACTAGGAAACAAAAATGGGAAGGAAAACAACTCTATGGCCGCTTTAAACGTCTAATAAACAACATCTCACACCAAAAAACCTGGACCTGGCTGAGAAAAGGAAACTTTAAGAGAGAAACGGAATCCCTTCTCATAGCAGCATAAGACAACGCCATAAGAACCAATCATATCAAAGCAAGGATAGATAAGACGCAACAAAACAGTAAATGTAGGCTATGCAGTGACAGAAAAGAAACTATCAATCACATAATAAGTGAATGCAGCAAATTAGCACAGAAGGAGTATAAGGCGAGACACGAATGGGTCGGCAAGGTGGTCCACTGGGAAATGTGCAGGAAATTTCAATTCGATCATACAAACAAATGGTATATGCACAACCCAGCACCTGTCCTAGAAAATGACTCACATAAACTCCTATGGGACTTTAATATACAAACGGATCACCTAATCCCGGCCAGAAGACTAGACCTGATTATAATCAACAACAAAAAAGAGAATCTGGATACTTGTGGAGACTTGCTGTTACTCAAACTCAAGTGAGAAACCATCAGCTAACACTTGTGTGAAAAACTCAAAAGGAGTAAATAATAATAATAATAATAATAATAATAATAATAATAATAATAATAATAATAATAATAATAATAATAAAAAGAGAATCTGCAAAATTGTCGACTTTGCTGTCCCGGCGGACCACAGAATAAATCTGAAGGAAAGTGAAAAGAAGGATAAGTACCTCGACCTTGCCAGAGAATTGAAAAAGCTGTGGAACATGAAAGTAACGATTGTGCCAATTGTGATTGGTGCCTTAGGCGAAATAACTAAAGGATTATTAAAAGGCCTGGAAGACTTGGAAGTTGGCGGACGGGTAGAGACTATCCAAACGACAGCATTGCTAAGAACGGCCAGAATCCTGAGACGAGTCTTGGAGACTTGAGGAGACTTGCTGTCACTCAAACTCCAGTGAAAAACCATCAGCTAACACTGATGTGAAAAACTCTAAAGGAGTAAAGGATAATAATAATAATAATAATAATAATAATAATAATAATAAGAAGAAGAAGAAGAAGAAGAAGAAGAAGAAGAGTCAACAATAAAAAAGAGAGCCTACTGAATAGTAGACTTTGATATCCCGACTGACCACTGAGTAAAGTTCAAAGAAAGCGAAAAGAGGGATAAGTACCAAGACCTCGCGACTGAACTAAAAAAAAAAACTATGGAATATGAGGGTGACTGTGATACCAATTGTGGTTGGTGAACTTGGAACAATCCCCAAAGGATAGATTAAGGGACTAGAAGATTCAGAGATAAGAGGACAAGTGGAGACCATCCAGACTACAGCATCATTAAGATCGGCTAGAATACTGAGAAGAGTTCTTGAGGAGACTTGTTGGTGTGAAAAACTCTTAAAGGAGTTATAATAATAATTTATATGGTTTATTTCTAGATGGAAAGAAAATCCTTTTATTTAACTTATTTATATTTCAAATTTTCTTTTGGTGGAGACGAAAAAATGGTCTGTCTACTTTTCGTTATTTGTAAGTCTGTTTATAGTGCAGGTTTCCCGATACTTTTGACATCTAGGATATTTATTTTGTATATACCCATATCAAGACTACTTTCAGCGGCGATTACGTCGAGCAACCTTTGTAGGTTACTTCATGCCAAAGCCATTCTCCGAAAAGAACAGTAGTGGTACTATTTAACCCATATCTGGAAGGATAAGGGGGTTCATGCCTTTCCCAAGGGGATTTGTCCGAAAGTGAACGTAATAGCACGACTGGAGTTCGAACTCGCGTACTACGATTCCGCAGTCAATTGCTTTAGCCATTATACCACGAGGACACTCTCCGAATTTATAGAATACATATAACTGCAAGAGGAAGTAATATATAAATGAAAAATTATAGCGATCAAGGTGAGCGCAAATGCTGACCCCACAAATTTGATTTCAAGAATCAAGGTTAGAGTATTTTAATATTTTCGCATGAGCAACAATCTTGTTATGGTCTGCCCTTTTTTGTTAAATTACTCTTTCATACTTACAAAATTAAATCATTCTGATAGAAATTATTTTAGAGTCAAACTCACTGTCGGTCTAAGCAATACACACGCACATATATACATACACACACCTATGCACACGTGTATATATATATATATATATATATATATATAATTTTAGTTTTATTTAATTGTCGCTACATATGTTCTTGACATGTTCTTCCCAACGAACGCTATGTTGCTGTGACCATTTGCACTTGACGTTTTATTAGAATATAGCTAATTAAATTAACTGGTGAATTATACGTGTCAGTTAAATATGTTCGTTGATATCTTGACAATGAAAATCCTTTATTAAAATCATGTCGAGATTTTTAGAACACTGAATATCAAATTTTTGTAAGAATCAAATAGAATTTGAAACCAAATTGTTGACACATTGTACATTATACACAACCATCAAGATTTTCGTATCAGAGTTTCAAAAGTTTTTATTCACGTGACAATAAAATACGAGCTATATCTGATTTTCTTAGAAGAAAAATAAAGAAAAATGAAGAAATAAAGATTTAGAATAATTCAGATTCACACGTTAAAATTTTCTGAAAAAATTGTTAAATTTTATATATATATATATATATATATATTGCTCGTTCTAGTACTGCAAATATGAACGAGAAAAGTATATATATATATATATATATAAGCTGTCTTCTTGATTTCAAATGTGACGATTTATTGAGTTTTACGATTCCTTCCTTTCCCTGCACCCGCATATTTTTAGGTTGAATGTACCAGCAGATGACTTTTCAAGCCTGCCACAATGCGACAAATTTTACCACAGATTTGGCATTGGCTCTCATGAATGTCTTGATGCAGTGCAGTAGGTTGGACATGTGTGCGCATATGGCTTTTAAGACCAGCAAATGAGAAACATATGTGGAATATTTCACAGGTGACGTGGTGACTTTGTGGACCTGGTGCTGATCCTTATTCGCCCTTTACAAACTGATTATTAGTAAGCGACGTACTGAACATGGCTGTTTCCAAAGGATTCTTTACCCACATGAATCAATTTGTTCCACTGACTTCTATCTAGTGCCGTTTTTTCCTATTAGTCAATTGATATGCTGAATTCTTTGGCATGTTTTTACTAAATCCCTAAATCTTTTCTTTGGTTTTGATGCTTTTCTCTTCCTTCACACATTTCACCAAAAAAACAGTTGCTTTGTTAGGTGACTGTCATCCATTCGAACGATATGACCAGCGCAACAAAGACAATTCTTCACTACCATGGATTCAATGCCCAGCACTCTCTAATACCTCTATATCTGGGATATAGGATTGCCAAAGTATTTATTGCAGGTATCGTTGATGGAAACGTTCAAGAGTCCTCAGTTGGTGCTTATACACAGTGTCCACATTTCTCTTACATACAAGAGGGACATCAAAACACATGCTTTATTGACCATGACCTTTGTTTCCTGTAGGATGCCATGCAGAGACCAAAGATGTTTTTAAGGCCCGAAAAAGATCAAGAAGCTTTCTCGTTGTCAAAACTATATCTTACTGCCAACATATACAAAAGAGTGCACCATGTCTAGGTTTTTTCCTTCAACGTATATAGCTGGTCCTATGTAGGGCAATCCAGGCCCTGGATCGTGCATAACAACGGTATTTTTCTAAACGAAAGGCTTTACATACACGCGCAAAACAGTTCATAAACGTTGCATTTCATCTTTAGACTATGTGACAATGTCACAGTCATCCGAATGAAGCAGCTCCTTCACCAGAGAGGAAGTGACTTTTATGTGTGCCAATAATCTACGGATATTGTATACTTTACCAGACATTCGATATCTGATGTTGATACCATCCAGATTTTCATAAAAAGCAACAAGAAAAGCTACTCAGAAGTAGATACGAAGTATTTCGGGTGCATAAATGTCACCCTGTTGATAATGGGGTCATTATCAACGGATATTTCGTCGTAGAAAGCTGTCATGAAGAGATCGAATCAAACCCACAAATTTCTCGCGATAACCCAAATTCAACAAAATCTTCCAGAGAGTCAATCTATTCACGTTATCAAACGCTTTTGATAAGTCAATGAAACATGATATAATAGAAGGTTCTGTTCTCTTCATTTCTTCTGAAGTTGCCGTGCACTGAAAATCATGTCTACTGTTCCACAATTGGTGTGAAAGCCACACTTCAATTCAGGATGTATGCTATTGACAATCGCACCAATTAATCTTTCCAAAATATTTCTCGAAAATACCTTTCCAAGAATGGACAGCAAGGATATACCTCTAAAATTCCCGCAGTCTGACTTTGACTCCTTCTTAGACTGCGACACAAGTAACGTATCTCTCCAGTCTTGAAGTGCCTCACTTTCTCATACTTCCTGGATTACCTGCTCCAAAAGATCAATCCACTGCATTTAAAAATCTCTGCTGTAATGCCATTCATTCCCGGTTCTTTGTGGTTGTTCATTTGTTTCACTGAGATGTTCATTTCATCCCAAGATGGTACATCATCAAGAAAAATAATTGGCTCCTGTTGCTCAATGAGATCTAGCACAGATTCGTCAACAATTGGATGGCGATTAAGAAGTTCAATGTAGTGTTTACATGTGACACTATGTGGGTGGTACACCAGGCAGACGATCCCTTTGTCTGTTTTGGTGCGAAACCAAACAAAGGCCTGAGCTCGAGATCTCTGACAAGACCGGAAGTGGGGGAGAAAAGACCAGTTGGCAAAGGAACCCAAAGAGGGGCAGTTGGCAAAGGAACGCAGAGAGGGTCAGTTGGCGAAGAGAGACGCAGAGAACGGACAGCAGAAGGGACCAGTCAAGATGAGTTAGCAGTCCAGAGTGGACAACGGTCAGCCGAAGGAGGCAGTGAGGAAGACGATCAAAGATGAGTTGGCATTCCTAGTGGCTTCTGTAGGAGTTTCGCGAAAAAATACACTCCCAGCGATAGTCTACAAGATGCACGAAAAGCTGTACAAAAAGGTGTCACAAAACTACCCTTCTTGCACTTGAAGCTGACCTAAGGGCATATTGTTCGTTTGTTCTTTTTCTCCCACTCCCTCGGTTGTATTTCTTGTGGCCGTAAAGAAATGTTTGATACCCCTGTCGGAACCCACTGGATGAATCACGGGCCATGAATAGTATTAATTTTAAGAAGTTGATATATTCGGGGCGGCCGAAGGTGTGTATTACATACACTAACGTGCCTGAATATCTTCAGATTGTGTCAAAGGGGTATTATCATCTTTTGATTTGTGAAGAGTACAAATTGACTGTTGTTGCGCATATATCTCTTTGATAGTTTGGTCAAATAATTTCGATTTTTTAAAGTCTGTTGCGAATTGTACCTCTTCTACCTTTCTAAGCCATCACTTGTTTTGAATTTCGTGCATACACTTTTGTATCATACTTTGAAATTCCTAATGTTTTTTAATTGATTTGGTGGCACGGTGTTCTAGAAAAGACAACGTTTCATTTCAAGAAGTGAATTGATTGCCACATAGTTTTCGACAAACCAGTCTTGACACTTCCTCTTACAAACTCCCAAAGTGTTACATGCAACAGAAAGTACCTTAAATTTAAAATACCCCCATATGTTTGCTTCATCAAGTTCAATAGAGTTAATTGCATTGAAAAAAATTGATGCTATTTCAGGAGAAGGTAACTTCGATACATCTCGCTGTTTAGTGCGTAGTAAAGTGGTATGCTTGGCTTTTGAGCGAATAGTGAGTGCCAACTTAGCCCTTACAAGACGGTGATCAGTTCAACAATCAGCACATCTCATTGTTCGGGCACAGTGGAAATCTTGGAGATCACGAAGACAAACCATGGTCTAATCTATCATATGCCAGTGTTTGGAACATGGGTGCTGCCATGTACCCTTGTATTTGTTTTTTTGTTGAAACCATGTGTTTCCAACCACTAGTAGAAGTTGAAGACCATTGCTATTTGCGTTACCTATTCCATACAAGCCCAGACAGTTCCAAGTTTGATAATCCTTCCCTACTCGAGCGTTCAAATTACCGAGCAGAATGATCTTATCAGCGTCAGGAATACTGAGAAACACTTGTCTTAGATTTGCTTTGAAAGAAAGTATGTCCGATTCGGAGGTGCTTATGATTGGAGCATATACAGAAACGATTTTGACAAAAGTCTATTGTTGCAAAGGAAGACGTAGGGAAATAATACATTCTGATTGACCAAAAAGAAGTTCCTGCAAATTTTTTACCGAAATGTTTTAATGGCAAAACCTACACCATGTTCCCTCGTTTAATCAGCAGGCCTCCCCTTCCAAAAGAAAGTATAACCAGAGATTGTCTCGGTGAGTTGACCATCATCAGCAAAATGTGTCTCAGAAAGACCAACAATGTCAATGTCGTATAGATATAGATATATATATATTAATTTATATATTAATAGATATATATATATATATATATATATATTAATTTATGAGTACAGCAAAATTTGTACAATACAATAAGTTGAGACACCATTGGTGATTATAGTCGGGGAACTAAGTAAAACTATAAAACAACGAAGGACCCTTTTCGTTCGGTACTTTTCAAGTTGAGGACACCGGAAAATTTAAATAAAAACGGGGGTATATAACTATAATATATAAGTAGAATGGCCTGATAAAGGGGAAAAAATTAAGTAACCCCTGTATCCAGAAGTTCCCCAAATATATCAAGAGTGTGACTGTTTAACTGACCGCACAGAGGGGGGCGATTCATAGAGATATAAATCGCGTCTAGAAATTAGAGATGGAATTTATTTCTTGCCCTGTGCAGGACAGAAAAACAATAGTAATTTACGAAGCTCTTTGCTTCGATGTGGCACAAGGCCGAATGAATGGGGCGCCTAATGAGACTCGAACTCACTCGTGTAGGTTTGCTAGTCTGGCTTGCTTACCGTTACACAACCAAAGGTGCCCGGACAGAAAAACAATCATCTTCATAACGAGTTCTGCAGTTATTTATAGTGAGAAGATGCTCACCAATTGCCGAATCCATTGCTTGGGAATGCCCAGATGTTAATCGGCCTGACAAAAGAGATCTGGGTATATGCTGCCTAACCCTCACTTTGAGACGTTGACAAATCATACCTATATATGTCGAATTGCATCGACGAGTAAATTTATAAATTAAATTACTTTGTTTAAAGATAGGTAGCTTGTCTTTGTTGGTAGAATTAAAGGCCGACCTCGAAGTGAATATCGGTCTTAGGTTAACAGTATTATAGCAATGATACACAGATGAGGCAATCTTATTTGCAATGGACTCGGTAGCAAAACCAACCCACGAGAGCCTAAAGTATACGGGACACTTTAAAGGTCCAAAAACTTTATTGGTGTCCCTGAACTTTGTCACTAAATACTTGATGTTACTGTCAATGACATCCTATGGGTACCCGTTATCTATAAAGATATCCCTGATAGCTCTAAGTTCATTATCAATCTTGCACTCACTACAAATATTAAGAGCTATATACATATTGTCATCCACAGATAGACTGTTTTGTTGTAACACAACTCTTTAGTGTGGCTAGACATGTAGGACGCTTGAAGCGAAACCAGCCCAACTTTACGTTAGACTTAGTATCAGACCGCTCAGCTCACAAGCGTACCACGTCAGCAAGGGAATTATAAGGTATTAAGTAGCAGCATTCGTTTGTTTACATTTTATTCCTTACCGGATAACAGAGTGCTTAATTCGTTTGAAGAATATTTATTTCTCGTACTGAAAATATTAAAGAAACAACAAAATTTTTTCAAGTCTCGATTTTTGATGTCCGGAGAAGTCATCGTAAAAACAAATTATAATAAAGGTACTAATTCTAGTTTCAGAGTAGGGAATTTTGCGCTCAGAGTTACTTTAAACGGTTAAGAGTTCAGTTCAGAAATATTATAAATGGAGTCCCCACTAGAAATTTTTTTTAAGTTTTCAAAAATTAATAGGTTAGAAATAGACTTCTTAATCCCATTAATAAAAGCAGAAAATTTAGTGGTCATATCTCTAATCGTTCTGAGGTTATTTCAAGACGGACAAAAGAGATATTTGTTAAATCATAATTATATATAAGTTGAAAATATGAACAGAATTTTTCTAGTTTTTTTTTTTTTATAAATCATACTCCTCTTATGAAATGGGAACCACCGATCGATTCAAATTACCGAAGAAAATTGTGTCATCTTTACGGAACTTTACGAAATTAAAAGTTTTCATCAACTATGCCTACTCAAAGCCTAAGGTTACTTAAAGTACCTGTTGTAATTAAATCGTCACCCATCTAGTTACTGAACAAGCTCATCATTGCTTAAGTTCTGTGATCTAATCGTGACGAAAACTGTAAATCTTGCTTGCTGTTTTCTTGTTACATATTTTAAGTTCGAAATTTCAAACCCTAAATCTATCACATCTTTTTCATAAAATAAAATCTATTTTAATTTTATTGAATCAGAAACAATAGCAAATTATTCATCAATGAATAAATTACATGATTAGATGTTTGTCAAAGAGATTATGTGTGTTTTACTCAAAGACTAATCGTTAGGACATAATCCGACAAAAAAAATTCATTTTTATCTTGACAGAAAACATAATTTGTTGTTATAAATGATGATCATTCATCATTTGGATGAGTCAGAAAATATGTCTATCATCATCATCATCATCATCAACATGGAACAAGAAGGTAAAAATTCTGTAACAATCGCTTAAATGTGACAATTTTGAAAAATGATAACATTTTATTTTATCAAAAAATTCAAAATATTTTTTAATAATTCAAATCATTTGAAAGAAACTGATTTCATGTTCGTGAGTAAATTATTGTACAAATTCCGCAAACCGTAAAGATAATTTCAATCCTCATTTAGACTTTGTTTAACTTTATATATTAGAGGCAAGTGATTTTAAGCGGGTTCAGATATTGGCGTGGGGTCGAAACTAATCGATTACAGAATATTAAAAAATCAATTTATCCTCGATGTAAGCATTTGACTTTTTGCACCCCAGAAATCAGTTGTGAATCAACATTTTTACTTGTAACATCTGTGATGTTCTAATTGTGTTAACGTCGCAGGAAATCGAATCAGATATTTTGATTCAATTAGTTAATATATTGCTGTATAATCTGTTCGAACATTCTTCTGATCGAGATCTTATGATGCAATATCTGGTAAATATGGCGAATGAGTGAAAACAAAAAAAAGATGCGGTCTGGCGTTATTCAAATGAAATATCATAACCTTTCTCTGAACAAACTTCAACCATTGTGTTATTGTAAAATACATCAAATACCTTCTGATTTACCCACTTAACTCTTCACACACCTAGCTACGAAAACATACAAAACACAGATCCACAGACATCGACACTGCAGAAGAGCTACCGGATGTTGACCAAACAACGGCCAGGGTCAAACTGAGAAAATCATGGCTTCTGCGCATAGGCTCCGTGCATAGTCTATCCAAAATCCCCAGAAAATTCTCAGTTATAAAAAAAAAAATGGTTTATTTTTCAACCAATCATTTTTTTCCTCAAGTAGAATTTTCTGGAACCGGTGGTTGAAGTTGGAAAGATATAAATAGGCCAAGCAGAGGTCACACGCCAGTTGAATGGCCGACCGTCCTAAGAGCGTCACCTGACAATACCGTCCGACCAGATCAAAACTACCGCTTTTCAACAAATAGACGACCAGCCAGATATTTCATCCGCTTGTTGATTTTATTTATTCAATAAACAAAATAAACTAAATCTTCTCGTCAGTCTAATTTTTCTTGCAACCACACGCTTGCATATAACAATTGCATTGACTTAATCTAATTAGTAGTAGCACTTATTCAAATCAATTTTTGTCTTCTGTTTACAGAAAAAAAATTCCTTCTTTGGTTAGAAAAATGCTACTTTATTTTCTAACTCACATTATTTCTTAAATCTGTAAAATATCTAATTTTTATTTGTTGTCACATTTTGTTTCAAAAACGGAAAATTATATCACCACGTTTAATAGCGAACTGCACATTGAAATATGATGTAGAGTTTTTTTTTTTTTTTTTTTTTTTTTGCTTCGGTCGAAACTAAACATCAAAGTGACTAATATAAGTTTAGCCTGAGGTTTTTGTTGTTATTGCTGGGCGAGGATAGGTTGTTACGTATGCGTGTGTTTACGTTGTGTTGTTTCCTCGCTATGTTTGTAAGGCAATAAAGGAAGGATGAAGAAATAAGATGCCGATAGTCGAAATGTGTTTTTAGGAATAGTTTTTATTTGCAGCATAGAAAGTGTAGTTTGCTTTTTGTGCTGCAAGTCTCGTAGGAAAGATTGTGAGTAAGGAGACGAAATGGAGTTGTGAGGAAGTTGAGAAAGGCAGCGTATATCGTCGGACGTGCGAGGGATTGTGTTCGCCGTAGTTTAGCGAAAGCCATGTTGCCGTTGGTGGAAATGAACTTTGGAGTCACCGTGAGTTTCGTGTGTCTGGTATTTGGGGAGAGTGTGCGTTGTCTCCATTAAAGTGGCCCAGAGGTGAATTGAGAGCTAGGTGTCGAGAGCTTAATTGTGCATCGCATCGACATACCCAATTTTGGGGGTGACATAAAGTTGTTCCTGTGCGTGGCATGTTGAATGTATCTAATTTATATTCAACTGGGATTCCTTGCAAGGAATCCATAAATTAGATAGGTTCCCTCATGTGTCCATGCTGTTGCTGCAATTGAAGAGCCGCCAGTGAGACGTCTGCACTGGGCGGCGTTGTCCAGCTAAAGAGTCTGGGTTTGGCTGCTTACCCAATTTCTGCTGCCCGGGAAAGGAGTTCCGGGATGAATAGGATAGGTCATCCTGATTGGGTGAAATTATGCGTCGAATTAAATTGCGCGCCAAACCAAAATGCCTTCTGCTACATAAACAAACAAATACAAATGATTTTCACTGCTTGATTGGAATGTTTTAAATGTATTGACTAACTTTTTACATCTTATAACTTTGAATATTCTCGAGTAATAATCGTTTACAACTTCAGTTGGTCCCTACGACCTTGAAGTATTGTTCAATAAGAAATCTGTCACACACACACACACACAAAGTAAAAAATAAAGTTGTCTCCATTTAGTCGAGGGCGACCCGAAGGCTGCCTTTCAATAACTGCTACACCGAGATGTAGGGGAGGACGCCACTCCTATACCTGGATTGCTCCACTTTACCCTTGATACGTACTTTATAATGCTGAGTTAAGCAAGTAGGTATCAAGTACCAGTTTTAAAATCTTTGGTATGACCCGACCTGGGATTGAACCCCGGTCTCCCGGATCATTAGTGAACACTCTATACCTTTATAAACCAGTTTTGTCATTGTAATTTTCAGAAAATTTTCCATAAATACTTTTTTGAGTGTCAGTGGCAATTTCAACTTTCAAATAAAATACATTAGCCGAACCTTTACTTGTTTTGATATTTAAAAAAAAGTCAATTTTAACAAAATTAACAATGCACAGTGATATTAAAGTTTACACTTTATAATCAAAAGCGATCATAAAAAATTAATTAAAACTGTATTATCCTAATGCCACCTAATTGTAATAATCGGGGCAAATTTTTAATCTAGTCAATTACTGCCCCAAAAAGATTCTCTGAATATTATCAACTGAAAGCAAATTAGACAAGGCATATGCTGTATATTGACCTCCGACCCGGCCAAGCTGTCAAAATAGGAAATGTACCTGTGTAAATAACAGGTGCATCCGGTCGAGGAATATCAGGATATAACCGTGACTGTGGACGGGTTGAATTGAGTGCGAAATTGTGACGCTCGCAGGAAGAAGAGTGGTCGTCAAATTATTATATAACCCCGGCGACAGGAAGATCGAGTCAGTTGAAGAGAAGGTGCTGGAATGAGGAACATGTCCCAGAGAGGCTGGGCCCCCAGGCCCCCGGTTGAGCAATCCAGGAGAACGGGAAAGAAACGCTGTTATAGCCATAAGAGTGGGGGTTAATATGTTGCTGTTCTTTTCAGCCTCCAACTCATCTCTCACACAGTAAAACCTTTAGTAACCCTTTCGAACCCTTTCAAATAAAATGAGAGGTATATTTTTCTAAAGAACAGTGTCGCTTGTCTTTATTGTGTTGTCGTTATGATTCTGCGTGCATATATATATGTATTATGTGGCTATACAACACAT
Organism: Sepioteuthis lessoniana; assembly: GCA_963585895.1. Taxonomy (NCBI): domain Eukaryota; kingdom Metazoa; phylum Mollusca; class Cephalopoda; order Myopsida; family Loliginidae; genus Sepioteuthis; species Sepioteuthis lessoniana. The sequence continues at coordinate 3,512,668 of OY757936.1, forward strand.
ACAGGTTCATCACATTGGAAAAGATATTTCTGTCCAGATCCCTCACGTTTTTTTTTTTTTTTTTTTTTTTTTTGTATGGCATCATTTTTGGGTGACGGCACTTTATGAATCGCAAACATTTCTTGTTTTTTAAAACTTCAAAAAATTTTGTTGGTTTTCACTTTTTGAAATTTTAATTTCTTCAATAATTGTTAATCTGTTTATATTTTTTCTACTATGAACATAACTATCACTTAAAAAGTTTTGTGCAACAAATGATTTTCTCTTCTACAAAAAAAAAAAAAAAAAGAAAAAAAAGAATACAATCTTAAAGAAGTAGCAATATATTCAAGACGAGTGATACTACCATTTAAGTAACGACATTGAAATTTTCAATCCAAAGTGGACGGGCATTTTTGAACGTTACATAAAAATACATAGTCAATTTAAAACGATTTAAATATAAAGGCAAATTTGATGTTGACAGTAATCTTTTTGTTCTCTTTTTCTTTTTTCGAAAAATGTTTCTGCAGGAATTTAAGATGTTATATGGTAAACCAAGCATTTTCTCAATAGCCCAATACCTGTTTATTATCTGCCAAGACTACAAGCTTAGAACATCTATTGATTTAATAAAAGAAAACGGTTTCAAGCTAGCAAATGAAAAAAACAGAAGATACCCCGCACAAACTTTTACGGAAGCGGACTTCGCCGATGACATAGCGCTTCCTGTAAATACACTCGTCCAGGCCGAATCCATATTACTTAGTCTGGAACGAGCAGCAAGTGGCACAGGCCTCACTGTCAACGCAGACAAGACAGAATACATGTGCTTTAATAAAAAAGGCGACTTATCCACATTAAACTGAAACTCGTGGACAAGTTCACCTACCTCGGAAGTAGCGTCTCATCAACCGAGAATGACATCAACACGTAACTAGCAAAGGCATGGACAGCTATCGATAGGCTATCGGTCATATGAAAGTCAGACATGACCGATAAGATAAACCGCAGTTTTTTCCAAGTAGCGGTCGAATCGGTACTGTTATATGGATGCACCGCAAGGACGCTTTCAAAACCTATGGAGAAAAAGCTAGACGGCAATTACACAAGGATGCTTCGAGCAATATTGAACGAGTCTTGAAGGCAACACCCCACAAAGCAGCAGCTGTACGGCCACTTACCACTCATCACGAAAACTATCCAAGTTAGACGAACCAAACAAGCAGGACACTGCTGGAGAAGTAAAGGCGAACTCATAAGCAGTGTACTCCGGTGGACCCCTTCACATGGATAAGCAATGGTTGGACGACCAGCTAGAATCTATATGCAACAGCTCTGTGCCGACACAGGATGTAGCCTGGAGGACCTGCCGGGAGCGATAGACGATAGAGACGGGTGGCAAGAGAGGGTCAGAGAGATCCTTGTTAGCAGCGTGACGTGATGATGATGATGATGATGATATAGTAAACAAATTGAAATTTTATAATCACTTCAACGAGCAACAAAACTTAATATAATTTTCAGGCCAGTAAAACGTCTAACAAGGTGCAAAAATAAAAAAATCCTGATTCGGCATAAAATAACCGTTGAAAGGTTGAAATGCCGTAAAATCAAAGAAATAACTAATCAAAACTTCAAGAGGATCAATTACTGGAAAAAAACAAGTTTTTCTGTACCTGTAATAACTGAGTATTGTATTTCGATTAGTTATCAATAATGATCTTTACTCCTAGTTTAATAGAATTGAATTCTGCCCGTTAGTCTTAGATTCAGGGCTATACATTCTATTTTATCAACCCGTATATATATATATATATATATATATATATATATATATATATATATATATAATCTTCGAATGAGTTTCGTGTAAATGAGATCAATTCTTTTGGCGGACGGTTTTCCGGCTTCCACCAACGCATGCGCTTAAAATGAAAGGGCCATTAGATCGATTTTCCAGCAACATCCGGTAACCGAGATCCTATCTGCACACTCAAAGTGACCAACCTGACATCCCTATAATTTACAATATCTATCATCGATTTATGAGCAATCACTTATTTCTAAGTGTGTTTGCTTGATTTACTTGTTTGTTTTTTTTATTTTTAACAAATTCGTTTGTTTTCTTGTGGGATGATGACTTCATTTTAGTAACTCTTGATTTTATCAACATATTTTATACACTCAGACACACACACAAACACATTCATCGTTTAGGGATCTAAAAACAAACTTTTTTGTTTTATACATATAATTGTGTATCGTATTGTCAAAAAATAACGGCTATACTTAAATGATTTTGTAATTCTTATTTTAAAAGCTCATTTTACATATTTCTTGAATAGAAAACTAAAGTTAAAATGAGATAAAGGTAAAAATTATCCTCTGCTTTAACAGGAAGGAACACATTAACATTGTGCTCAATTACCAAATCAAAATAACCGAAGACAAAACAGTGACATGTTTCCATGGAAAAGTGTGATCACGTGACAGAAAGAATATAGTTTTGGGGAAACATGCAAATCAGGACGCAAATTTGTCACGAGAATATTCTTTTATTTTATAAGTTTAGCATAACGCACATCACTATTTCTGTTTTGTTATTGGAAGAGTCCATTACATAGAGAAGGGTTATTAGAAGGAAATCACTTTAAAAGTATAATATATATTATATTAGTATTAATAAACATATATTAATATCATTTGTACTAATATATAAACACCCAACATACATAGAAAATACACTGTCAGTTATTATGCCCCTAAGAATGAGCATAAAAAAGCCCACTTTAATGTCAGTCGAATATATTTCTGGGTCTGGATTTACTCAGTAAAGAGAAAAGAACGCTTGACAACAAGCAAAAGACAACGTGACTGCTGGAAAGACAACTAACATGAGGAAACAGATACTAATTGGGACGAGCATGAGTTAGCTATTCATATTAGTAGTCTCCTAAACAATCTAGTATGTTGGATACATCTACTTACAGCTTGGTGTCACGAAAAATATCCCTCGAGTCAGCGAGAGTGGAAATGGAAGATAGTTAGAGACATCATAACTAAAAAGAATACGAAACAAAAAACTAACAGCAATCGGAAAAATGCCTTCAGGTCTTTGTCTTTGGTTGGGAGAAGATGACAGCTGTAAATAGTTTGAAGATATATCAAGGTAAGAAAGGGTGCTTACAAAGAGGACATTAGAGACCTCGCATTGAGAATTACTTCGTGTGATGTCAATCAAGTCAGTCGAGTGAAGACCAGCAGAACATCAATCCTTCTGAGGACCGAACCTTAGGTACCTTAATGGAGAAAGGAAATCACGATGTGCCATCACCAGTAAGTTGACCAACGAGAGACAAGAGGATCATAGGGTTCACATTTTGAGTGAAATGGCGAGGAACCTCAGACAAAAAAGAATGGGAAGACCTTATCAACATATTAGAGGGGTCGAAAGGCAATGTTAAAAAAAATTCAACAGAAAATAAAAGAGAGAGAAAGAAAATGGAGTAGTTGCGGAGAAAGTCGTCTGATAATGAAAAGGGAAGTATTAATACGCTTTAAAGAAAGATACCCCCCTCCCCCCAAAAATTGACAAGACGGACAGAAAAGCTGCATAAAGGAAATGTAGGTTCTTTAAGGATACCTTTAGATTTGTTCTGTTTTTATCAAGAAAAAGTGGGAAACTCTGAAACCAGCAAAACAAGATAGAACTCATAAAGCTTATCGATACATTAGGGATCAAACAAGAAATTATCAAGGGGCTGTAGAGTATTGATCGAATATTGATGAATTTTATGAAATTGAGACGATATCTATTCTGTGGTTCAGAGTTTTGTGCAACATATATTTAGTTGAGATAACAATCCCTTGAGAATCGTTTGAAAAGAAGTTCATATAATGGAACTTGCTCCAAAAATGAAGAAGGAAGCTGGAAAATGAAAGTTTTTCCTATGGAGATTAAACATTGGAGCTCTGTGACTACTTTCCCAGAAGATATAGTGATCCATAAACGGGCTATTCATTGGATGATCAAGGTACTTTGAAGGGTAACTGAGTATAATAGCGGGTAGCTCTGGTTGAGGAAAGGTAATATATGGTGGTATAAATAGAAAAAGAAAAAGGTGAAGAGGGAAGATGGTTTCTGATTATATAACCATATTTACCAACCCCCTCCACTCGGGCATGATATGACACAAGGTCAATTTTTAAGCGGAGTTTAACAGGTTTGAATTCAAACCTGTTAAGTAGTTTAACAGGTTTGAATTCAAACCTGTTAAATAGTTGGGCAGACTGAGTTCTTCAGCCTTGGTGAGACATCTAGTCTATAGTTGTCTCACCAAGGCTGAAGAACCCAGTCTGCTCAACTATTTACCCATAGCTGGAGGGAGAATAATTGGATTCATACCTTTCCCAAGGATATTAGTGCTATGTGAAACGCAATCTGATTATATAATACTCTATAAAAGAAAGAAGAAAAACAAAAAGAGGAAGAAGAAGAAGGAGAAAATCATAGATATGTTAATTAAACAAAATTATAAGAGCAATCTCTCCTCAAAACCATTTGTTGTCGTTCGTCATTCTGAGATTGTTACACCAGTTAGTAGACATCAGAGCACATAAGTGTGTTTGTTATTTGTTTTTATTCTATTTAATTATAAAAATAATATATGCGTTTAATTATTTCTTTTAGGTTGATTGGTTGTGTTTCATGGCATATCAACCATTGTAGGTTATTTAATGCCAAATCCTTATAATACATATATTAAATATACGAATTGTAAAAATAGTTTAAATGTAATATTTTTAAATGAGCTAAAGCTCATTTATTTTTACGCAGTTAAATGATTTCATATATTCAGATCTAATATGAATAATTCTATTCACTATCAATCATTTGTTTGCACACATTTAAATGGCTTCAAGTATTGCTCTATGGAATTACCTACAAACTATTCATTTAAAAATCATATGTATAACTATTCGTTAAATTTCAATATTGGAATACCAATAATGAAATTTAACGAATAGTTATACATATGATTTTTAAATGAATAGTTCGTAGGTAATTCCATTTTATTATCTTTGAGATAATTTGTTTGTACACAAGTATTGCTATTATTTGCACATTGTTAAATGTTTTTCAAATATTGATATATAATACCAATAAGTTAGATTTGCTATGTAATACCAATAAGTATGGAGGTGCCCGTGCTGTAATGGTTATCGTCGCAGGATATGGACACGGCGACACGAGTTCAAATCCTGGACCTCACTGATTGCATTTCACATAGCACTAATACCCTTGGGAAAGGTATGAATCCAATTATTCTCCCTCCAGCTATGGGTAAATAGTAGGACAGACTAGGTTCTTCAGCCTTGGTGAGGAAACTAGTCTAGGAGAAGGAAAACTCTGAATTCAAACCTGTTAAACTTCGCTTGAAAATTGACCTTGTGTCATATCCTACCCGAGCGGGGGGGGGGGGGGTAAATATGATATGATATAATACCAATAAGTTAGATTTGCTATGTAATACTAATAAGTTAGATTTGCTACGTAATACCAATAAGTTAGATTTGCTATGTAATACCAATAAGTTAGATTTGCTATGTAATACCAATAAGTTAGATTTACTATGTAATACCAATAAGTTAGATTTGCTATGTAATACCAATAAGTCAATTTTTTGCATCCAGTTAAACGGTTTCAAGTATTGCTATTCAATACCAACCATTCTGTTCAACTTTACTCATTCGTTTGTACACAGTTAAATGCTGCATAAGATTTGTCAAAAAAAAAACCAGTTTGTCGGTAACATTTTTAAATGAGCCAGAGGTCACTTGTTTGCACACAGTTAAATGGTTTAAAGTATTGATATTAACAATTCAATTTAACATCAGTCATTTGCTTGCACACATTTAAATGGTCAAACAGGTCTATTTGACCCATAGATGGGACCCTAGCAGTTACTACCACTCAGGGTCAGAGTGGACCTGGAATCAATGGTAACGAAGGGGTACTCCACATTCCCCAAAGCTCCGGAACTAAAGACTCACCATTAGATTGTTTAATGTCATATTCCATACCCGGGACACACATTGGTTAGGGTGGAGTCTTACTCCTCTGCAGAGATGCAATCAGTGTATTCTACAGACCCCACCGGTTTACTAGGTCCTTATTTTCTTATTGTAGAATTATACATTTTTGAATTGGTTAAGTTAATAATCTTTCCATTCATAGTTTCTTCTGCCATTGTTCTTTTGCTTAAGCCACTAAAAGATTTTAAGGAAGCCAGTGTGCCATAAGCTAGACAAATACGAGAGGCAGTTTTACTGTTAAATCTACGTATTTGCTTGAATGGTGAATAAATGACGATTGCCTCAGACCCCTTCTCGATGAAACAAAAATATTGCAAAATATCTGGGTTAAAACATCAAATGTCAGTATTTTTTTATGATGGTTTTAATATTAAGATATTGTAACAACTTGGTTTTATCCAGTTTTATCACTAGTTTTAGTTTTTACTATCAAGAAGTATGATATTTATAAATATTAACCCTTTCTACACGGAGAGAAAATATATTGCCATTCTTAAACTCTAAGAATGTGTCTAAAAAAAGTGAACTTTTGTGCGTGTCGAATTTATATATAGGTGTTTTATATATATTGAATATCTCAAATGATTCATTTCATTCCTAACAATTTCTTCCCGACAGGTTCTTTTGTTGTATATTGACCTTCGACCCAGCCGAACATGCCATTCCAAAGTGATGCACCGGAAGGAAGTGACACATTCCAATGATCAGTAATCGAAAGAAATCGCGTAAGCGGATTTGGCTGACAAAATGGGACAAGGTAAAAGACCATGATACACTCATAGACTGATGCAACTGAGAGAGTGACCTCTGAACTGCATGACAGTTATTTCCGCTTGATGACAATCAAACATGCCATTCCAAAGATTGAGTGGGCGATTGAATGGGCGATTGAACTATTATATAACTCGGTGAAGACAGGAAGTCAGTGAGTTGGAGACCAGAGAAGTTGGAGTCAAGATGTGGTAGAGAAAGCCACCGCCCGGCGGAGGGGGGCTCGAGACCCCCAAGAGAGTTGGAGACCAGTTGGTGATAAGTTGTGGTAGAGAAAACCAGCAGAAAGCTGAGCCCCCGGGCCTCTGGTTGAGCATCAGGAGAACGCGAACGACACACAGCTATGTCCGGAGGGGCTGGTGAGGTCAATATGTTGCAGTCTTCAACTCCTACTGAAACCTTACAATAAAGTGAGAGGTACATATTTTTTTAAAGAAGTCTTCGCTCGTCCTTTATCATTGTGTCGTTGTGATTCTTTCTGCATGAACCTGCATAAGAGAATATATAACACTTTCATGTTCAGCAACCTGTATAACACAAATGATTGCATATTTTTTGTTTATACATGGCTATACTTATTGAATTCTTTCCCTGCTGAACATACTGCATGGGAATCCGCATTAAATTGACTTCTGCAATTAGCATTTTCCTTCTTTCATTTTCTCTCATGCCCACAAATTGTGTTTCTTGATGCATTCTTTAAATCAAAATTTTAAACTTGGTTGAAATGAAAGCATCACTTTAAGAGTTTTTGTTGTTACATAATTAAGATCTCTGTACAACAAACAGAATTTATTTATATAATTTCTTATTTATAAGAAAATAACATTTTTTACTCTTGTGAATCGCCCTTTTAATTTTTATGATAATTTATAAGGAGAAAAATCAATTAGTGTTCATTAATATTTATTGCTGCTACCTTCCAACAACATAACTTTAAAAAAAATGTTATATATTGACCCTCGACCGAGCCGTCAATCAAGAGATACACCTGTGTAAATAAGCCGAAGAAGAGCGGAAGCAGGTGGACGTTAAGAAAGAATACAGACAGGGTGCCCGCGGCCGTCAGTCAGTTGAGATAGGAATGCCAAAGTGAGAACCAGCTCGTGACCCACGGTTGAGCAACCTCGGCCAAGATGAGGAAGAAGTGCTGCTATGGTTAAGAGAAGAACTTGGGTCAATATAGCAGTCTTTCCCGGTCTCCACTCATCTCTTACACACAACAGAACATCACTCTTTCGAAAATAAAGTGTGAGAGATTTGTATTTTTGTAAAGAGGTGTATTCGTTCATTATTGAAGTCGTCATTGGTGTTGATTATGTTTCCCGCTAATATACGCTATATATTTGTATATGCATACATGTAGTTATACTATGGGTTTACAACATCAACACTTAAAATATTTATAAACAGTGTGAACAGAAGGGAGAATTTGTAAGCAGAAATTATCTTATTGATTGATTTCATTGTCAGATACATTTCAACAGTTTACGTAAAGATAAAAGAAAGTTCTTGCAATTTCTATAAATATGAAAACGTAATGACTTTAATAGAAATATTAAAACTAATATCTAAAACATTGTCCCTCATTTATTTAAAGGCTTAAAATCAATCTTTATAATTAGTTTTTATATTTGCATGATTTTTAGTATAAGTTATGCAACATATGTCTTAAATTGAATTTAAATCTAAAGGAAACCTAAAAAGAAGAAACAAACTAATTATAATTCATATAAACATTGACAGCAAACTTTGCAGAATATTTTCTTAAAATCACACAAAAAATTGTCTTTATATAATTTGACTTATATATTCAATGTTTTTGTTTATACATTTTTCTGACTTTACAATGTTGGAGTTTCAGAAATCAAAAGAAAATTTTTTTTAAAAATGTGTGCTGCCCTTTGACCCAAAGAAATGGTTTGTGCTGTCAAGCTTAGATGGATCTGGTTAAATCTTTGTCAACAATATCTATTGTTATATCCCTTCATAAAGTTTTACATTTAGCTTTGAAATATTTAGTTTTAGAGTCTGAAAATGTTTGTTATTTTTGGGAATCTTGTCATTTTTCCAAAGATTCATCCAAATACTTCTTCAATAGAAATAAAACTAAACTTTACAGTTTGAAGATTTTGAGAATAAATTCACAAAAATATTCAGATAGTCTTATCACGTATGGTGCGCTTTGATAACTTTGGTACATGGACTCACTGTCAATGGCTTGTGAGACCATCATGATTACTACTACAAGTGCTCTCATATATATATTTACATAACTGTTTTCTTGGCCACGACAACAAAAGATGATGGCAGTCTTAGATCAAATAAAAATTATCAGCTGATCTTGTCTTGTCACAAAAAGGAATGAAATTCTATCATTAAAACAAGCTTTTTAACAAAGTTAAAGGCCATTATGTTATATAGTCATTTGCCGTATGATAACGACTCAATAATTGAACAGACTCATGAATAAACGACGCAGGAAGGAAGACGCAAGAAGACTTCTTTAACAATATATTTACCTCTCACTTTATTGCAAGGGTTCGAAAGGGTTGTTCAAGGTTTGCATGTGAGAGGGTTCTGGAGACCGAACATAAACTTCATATTTTGACCCCACTGTTATGACCGTCACGTTGTGTCTTTCTTGTTCTCCTGATGTTGGGGTCCGCTTTCCGAGGGCCCCATCGGTCGGGTGTGGCTTCCCGACCACATCTGGTCTCTAGCTGTCTGGAATTCTGCTGGCAACTGCTTTGGCACCCAACTCAACTCAATTATATAATAATTCAACGCCCACACGATCGCCCACTGGATCTTTGAAATCGAATGTTTAATCGTCATCAAGCGGAAATACATGTCATGCAGTTCAGAGGTTACTCTCTTCCGGTGCATCACTGTAGTGGCACAATGGGACCTTCACCTTGTCCCATATCATAAGCCTTAATCCGCCCACGCGATCTCTTTCGATTACTGGCCATTGGAATGTGTCACTTCCTTCCGGTGTATCACCTTGGAATAGCATTTTTGGGCCGGGTCGAAGGTCAATATATAACAATTATGTCTAATGAAAAGTCACATCATATTTGAAAAATTAATAGTTGCAAATAAATAAGAAGTATCCTTTATATCTTTAAAGGATAAGAAATTAAAATTGAATCGATTTATAACAATAGAATCATAATAGTCGTTTTGTTCTTTAAGTTAGGAAATTTTAAAATTAATGTGTTAATAAAACTTTTGATGCAATCTGCGGGTTTTAGCATCAAACAGAAAAGAAAATTGGATCATAATAATCTATAAGGATTCTAAATGGTTCCGAAGGAACAAAAACTAGATCATAATCTATAAAGATTCTAAAAGGTGGAGCAGAAATGAAATGAAAATTTGATCATTATAATCATTAAACATTCTAAACGGTTCCCCAGAAACGAAAACTGGATTATTATGATCTATTCAGATTCTAAAGGGTTTAGCAGAAATGAAAATTGGATCATCTTAATCATTAAACATTCTAAACGGTTCCCCAGAAACGAAAACTGGATTATTATGATCTATTCAGATTCTAAAGGGTTTAGCAGAAATGAAAATTGGATCATTTTAATCTAAAAAGATTCTATAGAGTTCAGCAGAAATGAAAATTAGATCAATATAATCGATAAAGACTCTAAAGGGCTCAGCCAATATGAAAATTGGATTATTATAATCTATGAAAATTTCTAAAGGGTGCAGCAGAAATGAAAATTAGATTAATATAATCTATATAGATTCTGAAGGGTTCAGTAGAAATAAAGATTGGATTATTATAATCTATTCAGATTTCAAAAATGAAAATTGGATTATTGTAATCTTTAAAGGTTCTAAAGGGTTCAATATAATCTATAAAGATTCTATAGGGTTTAGCAGAAATGAAAATTTGATTAATATAATCTATAAAACTTCTAAAAGGTTCAACAGAAATGAAAATCAGATCAACATATTTTTTTTTAAAGATTCTCAAAAGTGCACCAAAAATGAAAATTAAATCATTATATTCTTTAAAGATTCTAAAGGGTGCAGTAGAAATACGTCCCACATTTTAAACTGATGCCTTTGTTGTGCATGTGAACGTAGGCAAATAATAATGGTAGTTCCTTCTAAGCTAATGTCTTACCATTTGTTTTTCTGTTCTTTTATGACTTGGACTGATGTGTAATGTGCATTTATAGTTGAATCATTTTTTTAAAGACTGATGAATTTGTTATTGCAATGCAAAAAGATTTTCATGCTTATTTCATGTTTTGTCAGAATGATGATACAATTTTCAACCCATTGCAGAATTGGCCTAAGTCATGGTTGTAACTGATTACATTTAAAAAGCAAATGGTTAGACATTAGCTAGATGGAGCTAAGTTCACTTACATCACATTCTGTTGCACTTTATATGAAATTATGTTTTGGGAATAGATATGAACAAATGAATTTTGAATGAATGGGAAAAGTGTAAGATATTTTGTTTCGAAATCTGGGAGATTGGATTTCTAACATATATTTTTGTTTAAAGAAAGTTTTACTTTTAAGGTGTAAAACGTAGAAACATCAATATTTGAAAGCTATGTATTTATAGAAAATAAACAAATTTGCCCATGTTCTGTATTAGAAAATATTCAATCAAAATATTTTCTAATCTTTTTCAACAAAGTAATCTATATTTCAAACAATTTCTCATATTTGAGTGTTGTTGGTCATTAGAAAAACTTGAGAAAAAAAAGACAACGAAAAGATTATTTTTCTATGTGTTATTTGTCATTGAATTTATAATTATGATTATTTTCATGCAATGTTGATCCACAAACTAAAGTAAATACGAAGTAGATTTTAGTAAACTTGGTTATTTTACTAATAAGTATAAATTTCTTGTAATAAAAAACAAACTAAAAGTGAATATTTTGGTGTACCTATTAAAAAACGAGTATTTTCTCTAATCAGACCTGACCGATAAAATGAAACGCAGTTTCTTCCAGGAAGCGGTTGTATCGATACTGCTATATGGATACACTACATGGACGCTAACTAAACGGCTGGAGAAGAAACTAGACGGCAATTACACAAGAATGTTGAGAGCAATATTGAACAAGTCCTGGCGACAACACCCCACAAGACACCAACTATACGGCCACTTACCTCCCATCACAAAAACTATACAAGTTAGACGAGCCAGACACGCGGGACACTGCTCGAGAAGCAAGGACGAGCTCATAAGTGATGTACTCCTATGGACCCCCACATATGGCCAAGCAAAAGCAGGACGACCTGCTCGAACTTACATACAGCAGCTATGTGAGGACACATGATGTAACCCTGAAGACCTGCCAGAGGCGATGAATAATAGGGAGAAGTGGCGAGAGGGGGTCAGGGATATCCGTGCTGGCGGCACGACATGATGATGATGATGATTAGTTTTACAAATTTAATCTATTTCTTCAGTCAAAATCAAGACAAATTACTTGAAATAAAAATCAGTAATAACTAGAAATAAAATTATTTTATTTCAGATTTGAAAACGGAACATTCAGTAACAAGAATCAAAACTGATATGAGGTGCATACGATAAGTTTCCAGACTTTTTTCGTATGGGCGCTTTTATTGATAGTTCACACATGAAACTCTAGTCCCTTTCGAGGTAATCTCATCCAGCTGCAATGCACTTGTTGTATCGTTCCAACAGCTTCTGGAAGGCCCCATGGAAGTCCTCTTGTGTGAGCCTGTCAATAACCTTCGTCACAGCATCTTTCATCTCAATTGTCTCATAACGACAGCCTGTGAGCTTAGGGAATAACGAAAATTCACAGGGAGCAAGGTCTGAACTAAAGGGAGGCTGAGGAACTGTCTTGATCCCCATCTTGCTCAAATAGTCTGGGACAAGAATAGAGTTGTGGACTGGTACATTGTCCTGGTGAAAATGCCACTGACCCGATTTGAAGAGTCCTGGTCTCTTCTGACGGAAGTAACCCTACAACATAGTAACCCTAACTCTTTAGCCAATAAACTCTGGTGTATTGACTTCCTTACTCCTCCCACACCTCTAATCATCCCTCACTGACTCCCTGCCTTCCTTGAATCTCTTATGCCACTCAAAAACTGATGCTCGATTCATGCAAGATGCTCCGAAAGGAGTCTGAAGCATTCCATACGTTTCTGTGGCATTTAAAGCACAATTTTATTGCATATCGTTCTTCCTCCCGTCCAGATTGCATTTTTGAAATTCCACAGCGATGAAAATCAGGCTTTAGTAGGGTGTACTCCAATTTCTGATGTAGCTGTTGATTTGAACCTGAAATCATAAAAAATGGTCAGTCATCTCATAAGATGTATAGCAATAACATGGTGAACTTTCAAGAGTCTACGACAATTTTAATTGCTCGTACGAAAAAAGTCTGGAAACTTATCGTATGCACCTCGTAATTCTTTTTCCACTGTGCATTCATATGTTGCTTGACAGTAGAACTAGGAGAATTTTTTTCTACAGACACCATATGTATTTGCAGGTCACTTTAAATTTGAACTTTTAGAAAAAATTTCTTCCCATATATTACAACTGAAAGATTTTTCTCCAGTATGTATTTGCATGTGTAATTTTAAGTCTGAACATTTGAAAAATGTTACTTGACAGACTTTACACTGGATAGATGTCTCACCTGTGAGTGTTTGTATATGTTGTTTTAGATTTAAACTCTAAGAAAATGATGTTCCTCAAATGTCACAAGTAAAAGGCTTATCGCTTGTGTATAATTCACATATGTATTTTGATACCAGAACTCAAGGTAGGAAATTTTGCTCCACAGATCTTATAAGAAAAAGGTTTTTCTTTAGTACATAATTTAATATATCTTTTCAGATATCCATCAGACAAACCTTTAACAAAAATATCTGGTTTTTCTTTAGTGTGTCTCAATTTCTGTTGCTTTTCAGGGAAAAGTTCCCTTTGCAAATCACACATGTATGTAATTTCTCTTGACAATATTTGCAGGGAGGGGGTTAGATTTATGCTTCTAGAAAATTTACTTCCACAAACTATGCAAAGAAAAGGTTTCTCTTCAGTATGTCTTCACATATGTGCTTTCAGATTTGAACATTTAGAAAACGTTACATTACAAACTTCACTCTGGAAAGGTTTCTCTCCTGTGTGAGTTTGCATGTGTTGTTTTATATTCAAGCTCTGAGAAAATAATATAGAACATATATCATAAAGAAAAGGTTGTTTTTTTTTCCAGTGTGTGTTCTCAAATGTACTTTGAGATATGAACTTGTTATATTGTCATCTGCTGATTCATGTGGAAATATACATATATATGCTGGATACATACCTACGCAATGATAAACAGACGCAGGAAGACTTCTTTATAAATATATATACCTCTCACTTTATTTGTAAGGGTTCGAAAAGGTTGTGTGGGGTTTTACTGTGAGAGGGAGCTGGAGACCGAACAGAACTGAAATATTTTGACCCCAAACTTATGGCCGGCAACGTTGTGTCTTTCTCGTTCTCCAGTGCTGCTCAACCGGAGGTCCTGGGGTCCACTCTGCTGGGTGCTGGCTTTCTTTACTGCATCTTATCAGCATCTTCTCTGGACCCTAACTCATCAGGGCCCAAATGGCCCCTTCGGCCTGATGTGGCTTTCCCTACCACATCTCGTCTCCAACTGTCTGCAACTCAACTGTCCTGACTTCCGTCTTGACTGAGCTATATAATAGTTCAACGCCCACTCGATCTTTGAAATCGCATGTTTAATCGTCATCAAGCGGAAATAACTGTCATGCAGTTCAAAGGTCACTCTCTTCCGGTGCATCAGTCTATGAGTGTACCATGGGAATTTTTTTAGCTCGTCCCAATTTGTTAGCCAATTTCCGCCCACGCGATTTCCTCTCCTAACTGCCATTAGAATGTGTCACTTCCTTCCGGTGCATGACCTTCAATGGCATTTTGGGCCGGGTCGAAGGCCAAAATACTACAAACTGATGGTAGCAAATTTTGTGCCACAAATTTTACAAGCAAATGCCTTTCCCCTCGAATGTGTTCTTAAATGTATCTCAAGTCTTGAATTGCAGGAAATTGTTATTCCATAAACCTCACAATGCAGTGAATTTTTCCTCTTATTTTGTTTATAATAATTCACACTCAAAATTGGAGAAAAATGAAATAAGCAAATAATTAATACAGAAAATATTTGGAAGACTATATAGAAAGGATGTTACAAAAATACTATACAATGTCACCATTTGAAGAATTATAACACAGTTTTATTTGCCATTGATTCAATCAGCAAACCTTTCAATGTACAATCTACTTTTACATCCTTTTATTTTAAGTTCAAAACATTTAATTAAAACAATTTTGATATATAATATATAATATATATTATAATATATTAAAATATATTTTAACGGAGCTTCCTTTCAAATACCTCAACCAACGATAGATATGATCAAGTACGAATCTTTCTAAAGCAATGAATTGATTTATACGGCAAGTTAGGCTTCATTTTGATGGTCCGATGCGAGACGTTGATGACGATAACAAATTTCGATATCTCCTTCAGTGAACTGGTGTCGAAGGACAAAAGATAAGTGATATATTCTCTTTCAGGCACGATGAGGAAAGGACCGTCAAAGCCTACATTACATACTTTAAGCAATATGTAAGGCCCACGGCCAGACATGAGCTACTACAATGTCGGCAAAGCCCAGACGAACCGGCACACACATTTTTGAAACGACTCCACCAGATAGCCAAACAATGCGAATATGAACAGGCCGTAGAAGATACGCTGATAGTCGACCTCTATATTCGGCATGCATTTAAAGTCAGCTCAGAAATCCTTAATCAAGAAAGGGAGTGACCTGACTATCGCAAAAGCGCAGAGACGGAGGAAGCTGAGGCTATTCATGTCCCGTTGGAAGACAGTAGCACGCACACGGTACAAGCAAAGAGTAGACCGACGCAATGTGGATACTGTAGCTGACAACACCCTCATGGAGAGTGCCCTGCAAGATGGGAAAACATACATTATATGCAATAAAAACGACATTTCACGAACGTTTACCGTTCAAAGAAGCAAGAAAAAAAAAACAAAAAACAAATAAAAGAGCAACAAAACCACAGTGGCACAAAAACAGGAGAATACACCCAGCAATACAAAATGAAAGCAACAGTGACTCCAATGAAGAGTTCTATTTTCATTCGGTCCGAAATTTACCTCCAAACGCCGTGGAAGCATACGCCAAGAAAGGAAGAGGATCATCCAGGAATTTTCCGATGTATTTGATTCCATTGGTTGTCTACCTGGTGAATATGTAGCACTATGTGGGTAGGCCGCCAAAGCAGACGAGTCTGTTTTGGCGCGAAACCAGACAAAGGATTCTTGGACATGAAATCTCCCCGTATCCGGAAGTGGTAAGGGGACGAGAGGGAGAGTTGACGACGCGACCCAGCAGAGGGCAGTTGCGGCTGGAGACCACGGAGAGCAGTTGAGACTGGACAAGAGAGAGGCGAACAGAGAGGTTGGCGTGGATCCACGGAGGGGCAGTCAACACCAGACACCGGAACAGAGAGGCGAGGAGACAAGATAGGGTCCAGTGAAGAAGAGTCTCAAGATGTCTGATTCCAGTAGCATTGTGGAATTTTCGCTAGTAACCCACGCTAGCGTTAGTCCATATCTGCTATCAGGAATGCACATGCATGTAGTGTTGCATACCTTCCTCTGCTCTTGGCTAACCCCAAGTTTGTTCGTGTTGTTCGTTGTCCTTCTATTTTCTCCGTTCCCTCGATCGTATTCTTGTGTAGGTAAAGAAATGTGCGTTACCCCCTCAGCCACTTGTTGATCACCGGCCGGCTAAGAAGTGGAATGGTTAGAAGACAGAGCTAATGTGGTGGGGTGAGGGCGTAACGTTTACAAATACACCATTCATGTGAACTTAACGGTACCATCTGTTCATCAACGTCAACGGATCCCAATAGCTCTCAAAGAAAAATTTAAAGCATAGACTCCCTGGTAACCCAAAACACTGGTAACCCCAGTGACAGAGCCAGCACCATGGGTTAATTCGATTGTTTGTGTAACTAAAGTAAACGGTTTAGTCAGATTATGCCTAGTCCATCGAGACTTAAACAAGGCGATATGCAGACCCCGTTATGTTACCCCAACATTCGAAGATGTCACAGCAAAGCTAGATGGAGCAAGATGGTTCACTATTGTGGACATCAAGTCTGGATACAAATGGAGGTGCCCGTGGTGTAATGGTTATCGTCGCAGGATATAGACACGGCGACACGAGTTCAAATCTTGGACCTGATTGATTGCATTTCACATAGCACTAATACCCTTGGGAAAGGTATGAATCCAAATATACTCCCTCCAGCTATGGGTAAATAGTAGGGCAGACTGGGTTCTTCAGCCTTGGTGAGGCAACTAGTCTAGGAGAAGGAAAACTCTGAATTGAAACCTGTTAAACTCTGCTTAAAAATTGACCTTGTGTCATATCCTGCCCGAGCGGAAGGTTTGGTCAATATGATCAAGTCTGGATACTGGCATTTAAACCTGGATCAAAAGTCAAGAAAGCTCACAACTTTCATAACCCCAAATGGTCGATACTTGTTTAACAGGTTCCCAATGGGAATAAAATGCACCCAAGACGAATTTCAAAGGGCCATGGAAAAGAATTTTGGTGACATAAAAAAATGTCCTTTCCATATGCAATGATATGATTGTATATGGAGTCGAAGAAGATGGTAGTTACCATGACAGCAAACACTAAGCCCAAGGGAGAGAAACTGCAAAAACAACCCTGAGAAATTTGTGGTAAAGACATCAGAGATAGTCTTTTACAGCCACATCATCTTAAAGGATGGTATCAATCCAGACCATCAGAAAGTAGAGGTAATTGTACAAATACAACCTCCTGAGGACGAAAAGCAACTCACTAGTTTTCTGGGATTAGTCAATTACCTGAACAAGTTCTCACCACGACTTGCAACATTGAACAAACCCCTTCGGGACTTAATATCTACAGAGAATGATTTTATATGATCATCTCCACAACAAAGGGCATTTGAAAAAGTCCAGGAAGAGATCTGGAAAACAACAATACTCAGGTATTTTGATCCGAAGGAACCAGTCGTATTTCAGGTCGACGTATCCACAGCAGGTATTGGTGCAGCTCTTCTCCAAAAAGAGATGCCAGTTGCATTTGCGAGCAAGACACTCTCGGATCCAAAAACTCGATACTCAAACATAGAAAGGGAAATGTTAGCCATCATCTTTGGATCGGGGAGATTTCACCATTATATCTGGATTCATAAGGTAACAATCTAAACACATATATCATAAGCCGTTAGAATCAATAGCACTGAAGAATTTATCCCAAGCACCTCCAAGGCTTGCGAGAATGCTACTGAAAGGATTGGACTTTACAGTGAAATACACCCCAGGAAGAGCAGTACCGATTGGAGACTGCTCATGACGAGTATCACCAGCAAGCACATTGAAGGAATTGATCCCAATGTTTATGCTACAATGGAATGTTTTAATTTCTCACTGACCAGGATAGAGAATATTGGGATTGAATCATTTTCGGACCCATTGCTGATAGAACTTGCACATATCGTGATGTCGGGCTGGCCAGCCAATCGATCTAGCTGTCCGAGCTGCCTCCTACCCTTCTGGAACTTCAGAGATGAGATAGGAATTGAGGATGGAATTTTGCTCAAAAGTAGCAAAATAATAATACCAGCATCTCTGCAAAAAGGCATACTGGAAGAACTCCATGTAGCACATCAATAGGGAGTAAAAAGATTGAGAGCCCGTACAGTAATATACTAGGTAGTGATGAATAAAGACATCAAAGACTTTATTACTAATTGCAAAACCTGCCAAAATATCAGACAAATATTCCAGTTGAAACTATGCATCAGCATGAAATCCCTACTTACCTTTGGCAATATGTGAGTGCAGATTTATTCAAAATGGCTGGGAATGAGTACTTGTTAGTAGCAGATCAACCGAAGCCAATTCATACGTGGACTCCGCTCCTTCTCAACAGCAGCTGTTATTAAACATATAAAAGCAATGTTTGAGGAGCGAGGCGTACCAGAAATCTTATACACAGATGATAACATGCAGTTCACAAACAAGGGATTTGCAAACTTCTACAGTTTCCCGCACAAGACATCTTCACCACATTATCCGAAGTCTAACGGCTTCGCAGAAAGGATGGTTGGAGTGTGCAAGAATATACTGCTGAAGGCACAGGGAACTGGACAGCTATTTAGCGATGATGGCATATAGAGCTACACCAATGTCATCAAACCTTAGTTCCCCAGCAGAGTTTCTAAATGGTCGATAAATAAGGACCCCATTCGTATCAACACAACAGCTTGGTGATGAACAAACAAGAATGGCAATACAAGAACAGAAAAAAAAATCAATTGATTGCTATAACAAGCATAATAGCAGATAACATTCACGTTTGCACGCTAGACAGAAAGTTTATGTCCACCATAAGAAAACAAGGCTATGAGAGCCGGGAATGATCATTATGATGCTAGTCCAAGGTTATACATAGTAGAGTATGAAAGTGGTGGCATTCATAGAAGAAATTGACAATTCATCAAACCTGCTAAAAGAGACTCAATATTTAAAGACATATATGACCAACCGCCTGTAACCGATGTGAACGCATTACAAAAAGAACTACACACCAGTGTCAGTGTTCCATAGCTTCATCATACTCTTCAGAGCGGGTCATCGACAGACCCCCAGCCAGAATAGCCAACCACTGAATCCCGCTGGCCCTATAGACCCATTCCAGAACTGAGAGGATACACGCGGTGTATAAAGACTCCTCAGTGGTTAGACCTCTAAAGTCTCCCCACTTATCAATAAATAAAAGAATATAGCAATCCCCTAACAATTTTAGGAATAAGAAATTTTAAAAAATAATTAAATAAGAGCCCACTCTCAATTAAGGAGGGAAGATGTAATATGTAGTATAGTTGTCCCCTTTAGTCTGATCCCTTAAAACAAGGGCCGGTCATCTGCCCTTTATATCGTCACTTCCTGTAATGGCTTTCGCATAATAAACATGTCATCTTCGAAGTCCCTGTCTTCATTTGTTTATCTAAAGTCATCTTTGTAAATTAAACCCATATAACATAACGATACTATTAATAATTAAAATCTTATTTATAATAGATTCGCTTTGTACATTTGCAACGTGAGTAACTTTGTTTTCCGAGTTACAAAGCTTTTTATGTAAACCATTGCGCAATAAGAAACGATATAAGTTAATTCATTTTTAATTGGTCAAGTCTTTTACATATCATCATCATCATCAAGACGTGCCGCCAGCACGGATATCCATGACCATCTCTCGCCACTTTTCCCTATCGTTCATCACCTCCGGCAGGTCTTCTGGGTTACATCCTGTGTCCTCACATAGCTGCTGTATGTAAGTTCGGGCTGGTCGTCCTGCTTTTGCTTGGCCATATGTGGGGGTCCATAGTAGTACGTCACTAACGAGCTCGTCTTTGCTTCTCCAGCAGTGTCCGGCGTGTCTGGCTCGTCTGACCTGTATAGTTTTCGTGATGGGAGGTAGGTGGCCGTACAGTTGGCGTCTCGTGGGGTGTTGTCGCCAGGACTTGTTCAGTATTGCTCTCAACATTCTTGTGTAGTTGCCGTCAAGTTTCTTCTCCAGCCGTTTGGTTAGCGTCCATATAGTGCATCCATATAGCAGTATCAATACAACTGCTGCCTGGAAGAAACTGCGCTTCATTTCATCGGTCAGGTCTGATTTCCATATTATTGAGAGCCTATCTATAGCCGTCCATGCTTTCGTCAGCCGTGTGTCTATGTCGTTTTCTGTTGATGAGACGCTACTTCCTAGGTAGGTGAATTTGCCCACTAGCTTCAGAGAGGCTCCGTCTAGAGTGGTAATGTTGCCCGTTTGGTTGTAACACATATATTCAGTTTTGTGCGCATTGACATGGAGGCCAATGCCTGCTGCAGCTCGTTCCAAGCTATGCAGTAGTGTCTCTGCTTGATTAGGCGTATTCGCCAGTAACGCTAAGTCATCAGCGTAGTCGGCGTCTGTGATTGTTTTTGCGGGGTACCTTTTGCTTCTTTTCTTTGTCAGCTCGAAGCCATTTTCTCTGATTTTGTCGATCGCAGTTCTAAGCACGTAGTCTAGACAGATGATAAAGAGGTATGGGGCTAGCGTGTCTCCTTGTTGTACTCCTGCAACAATGTCGAAGTATTCCGAGTCAACATCTGGTGAACGTACCTTTACTTTTGTGTTTTTGTAGAGAATCATTATTGCTGCTACGGTTTCTTTTGGTAGGCCGTATGCTAGTAGGATTAGTTCCATTTTCCCTCTGTGGATGGAATCGAAGGCCTTGGTAAAGTCGACAAATAGTAATGTCGCCTGAAGGTTTTTTGCCCGGACGCCTTCAAGGATTCTACGGATGGTCAATATTTGTGAGGTTGTGGATCTATTTCTCCGGAAGCCATTTTGGTTTTTCCTAAGGATGTTGTCTATTTTGGGTTCTATGCGGTTTCGTAGTAGGGCATTGTAGATTTTGGCTGCTATGGATGTAAGCGTTATCCCTCGGTAGTTCTTGGCTAATCCGAGGTCGCCTTTTTTAGGGAAAGGAAGGATGCATCCCTTCATCCATCTTTCTATCCTATTTTGACTATAGACAGCGTTGCATTGCCGGAGCAGTATATCGTCGAATTTTCTAGTCTTCCACACTTCTGGGGGGATCTCGTCTAGCTCTGCAGCTTTCCTATTTTTAATTTTTTTTAAGAACCGAGTCGAGTTCTTCTTTGGTGAAAGGCCCTAGTTTAATGTTTAATTGCTTACTGATAATTCTGGTGATCGGTTCATCCGTTATTTTCGGTGGGCTTCCGAGTAGATTTTTGAAATGCTGTTTCCACAGTTTTACTCTTTCTTGTTGGCTTGCAGCTTTCAATTTTGCTTTGGCTGTGCTCTTCCTTCTACTTACTTCGTTTATTGTTTGCCAGGCTATCCTGGATTGTCTATCTTCCACCGAGTCTCTAATCTTATCTATTTGATTTTGTATGTATTCTGCCTGTTCTTTTAGATATATTCCTGCTAATTGATATTGTTTTCGGGCATTTGTGTTTGTTGGGTTCTTCCGATAGCTTTTGGAGGCAGTTTTCACGAGTGCACGTTTTTCTCTAACCTCTGATGCTTCCCAAGGGACTCTATATTTAGTTGTAGGTTTTGTTGGGATACACTTTGATGCCGCTTCTAGGTGTGCTTCAACAAAGTTTTCATATTCGTCATTTGGGGTAACTTTTTCTGTCTTCTCTTTTAGTGTTTCAAATCGTTTTCTTAATTCTAAAGCATATTTGTCTTTAATGTCTCTGTCGTTAAGTAGGGCCCAGTCATAGCGCCTAGTTGTCACTGTTCGTGTGGCGTTTTTTCGTAGGCTTAGACGTATTTTGGCCGTGACTATTCGATGATCGGAGGACACGCCCTCGAAAGTGGAGTATGCCTCGCAATTCATCACACTATTTTTCCATTTTCTGTTTATAAAAAGGTAGTCTATCTGTGCTTTACTCTTGTTCGCGTATGTGTGGGTCCATAATTTTCCCTCCCTTTTTTGAAAGTTTGTATTGAGGCATGTTAATCTATTTTCTATCATGAAATCAATTAGATGTTGTCCATTCCTGTTTGATGTGTTGTGTAGGCTGTATTTGTTGTTTCTGTTTTTCCCGATTTGTGCATTCATATCTCTGCCACTGACTAGCAGGTTGTGTTTCGGAATACTACGTACTAGGGATGATAGCTCCTCGTAGAAGGTGACTAGTTCGGTTTCTTCGCTGACATTGGTAGGGCTGTAGCAGGAGATAATTGTTGCTTTGGGGTTGCCATTAAACGTTGCGGCCATCATTCTACGTTGTATTCTCTCGATGCTATTAAGTGTTTTTAACGCTCTTGGTCCTAGAAGTATTCCCACCCCTCCTACCGATGCATTGACAGAGTTTTTCCACGCCGATACAGTCACCAGCATCCATCCATTGCCAGTTTCGTGATATTTGATATCTTCGGTGTGAGTGTATCGATGTTCTTGTATACAGATAATATCTATCTTATGTTCTACGGCTGATGCAGTTAGCTCTGGAAGTTGACCTATTCAATTTAGGGTTCTAACGTTAAATGTCGCTATCTGTATTATTTGTTTGCATTTTAGTAGTTTGAGCTCTGTAGCTGATTTTTCGAACACTGAGGCCAGGGCTCCAACCTCAGCAGGACGCGCCCCTTTTTTACCCGCGCGAAGAGCGATGCGGTTTGTGAATGTGGTTTGAGTATGAGTCATGGTTATCTTTCGATGGCTGTTTTTTATTCTCATCTATAGAAGCCACTCTTATAGATGAGCAGCAGTAGTTCCCCGATCGAACTGACAATCCTGAGCGTTAAGCCGCAAGACTCAAACGTTCAGGAAATTTTAGGCATTGCGAATTCGAACACCTTCACGTACACTATGCTGCTTCCCATGAGTACGTGGAAAAAAATAAATAAATAAATAAAAAATAAAAAAAGTAAATAAATAAAAAAAAATAAAATAAAAAAATAAAAAATAAAGAAAGTAAAATAAAAGTAGAAATAAATAAATAAAATAAAAATAAAATTAGAAAAAAAAAATAAATAAAAATAAATCTTTTCACCTTAAGTTTTAACTTAGTTAAAGTCCAGGACTGACGTATATTCAAAGAAATTTTGGGATATATTTCATCTTGTCATCCGATACAGGCCCTAGCAGGTTTTTATTTTATTTATTTTTAGTAGAGGTGGAATGCTAAATTTCAAAGTTTGGCGCGGTAAATTCAAACAATTCTTAAGTTGACTCGTGATAGTTGCACCTGGTAAAACAATTTAGTCAATTAGAAATATATCAAGATTCTTAGATTAAAATATAACAAAAATTCACCAGCAGATTTTACAAGTCATAGAAAATCCAGTGTTATTTTTAAAAAAGAAAATTGTACTAACCTCTACCCAACGAGTCTTCCCTCACAATTGTTTAGGGTTTTTTTTTTCTATATATCCACATATTTATGAAGCTTTTATGTCTTTCCTTATATTTATAAGGCCACATTTAATATAAACATATCAATTTATTGCATCGAAGATCAATGTGTTGATCGGACAATTTCAGAGCTTGAAGTAATCTTGATTAACTAAAGTAGATAATAAAATAAGCCAAGAAAATTGGGTACTATTCCAGTATTTCATCGATTATCGAATAAACAAAAAAACAACATCCATAAAGATTAAAATCGATAATTTCTTATTTAATTATTCTAAGGTCAATTGAATCAGTGCAACACAAACAGACTTTTCTTATAATTTCTGAAGGTTTAATTTCTTAAATAAATTCAAATCTCAAATTCATTATTTAAAAATTTATTTCGATGATTAAGTATTTATTTTACAATTAAGAATGAAATTGGAGAAAATAACTTGATTGTTTTTTGTTGAAATGATTTCATTTTTATTTTCTTTTTATAAATTTAGCAAAAAATAGTCACATATATCATGAACAATTAAATCTTAAATTTATAGTTTTAAATAAACTTACTTTTAGTGAACGGAATCTCGACAAAAATGTCGAAGAAGGAAAAATAATTGAGTTTTAGTTTTATTTTACATTCAAATTATCTTGTTATGGAATTAGAGTAAGCATTTATTATCTACACATTATACAACATCGCAAATTATATAAATAAATGATAAATTTTAAAAGAAAGGACAGACGAAACGGCCACCTGCCTCCCATCACGAAAACTATCCAAGTTAGACGAACCAGACATGCAGGATACTGCTGGAGAAGCAAGGACGAGCTCATAAGTGATGTATTCTTATGGACCCCAACATATGGCCAAGCAAAAGCAGGATGACCAGCTCTAACATACATACAGCAGCTATATGAGGATACGGGATGTAGCCCTGAGGACCTGCTAGAAGCGATGA
Organism: Sepioteuthis lessoniana; assembly: GCA_963585895.1. Lineage (NCBI taxonomy): Eukaryota > Metazoa > Mollusca > Cephalopoda > Myopsida > Loliginidae > Sepioteuthis > Sepioteuthis lessoniana. The sequence continues at coordinate 3,537,544 of OY757936.1, forward strand.
ACGATTGTGAAAAGTGACAAGAGAGGGTCAGGGATATCTATGCTAGCGGCAGGACATGATGATGATGATAAGCCAACCCATTCAAGTAATTAATCAATCTCTTCAACGCATTCGTTTCTTCAGACCTGAAATGGGTGCACTTAATAATAAATGCTGCAATACAGTCCTCAATCTAAAGTCTGTGTGCAAGATGAAGTAAAGTTTTCCTAATTCGGTACTTGTCTAGAGTATCCCGTCGAGGAAATGTCCGCGATAATGTACAATAAAGAAATGAAATAATAAATAAGAACAAATAAAATAAAATAAAATTCAATTAAAAAAATAGAAAAGTATAATAATACATTCAACTTTCAAATAAAATTAACTTTCCGTCATTTGTTTCATTTTTTTTTTTTTTTAAATTGTGTCGCTCTCTGAAAATATGTCTGCATTACCGTGAAGACAATGAATGAAACTTGTTCTAGTCAGGATTGTTTTGAACATTACCGCAAATATTTCCTTTGCGTGCTATTCTGGACAAATATCACAGCTACTTACGTGAACATTTTTACAAGTTGTGAATAAACATCTTTATCTTTGAAAAAGAAAAAATTGAATGGTTTGAGCGAAAAGAAAGAACGTCGGTAAAGAGAGTGTTTATTTGGGACTGACCCTGAGTTGGTCATGCAGAATCATTTATTGTCATGATTTATAATAAACTTTGGTTTAGTTTCTTTTTTTAAAACCATACCAACGTTTGTGGTTATTTTATTGCCCAAACCATCTTTATTGAAGAACAGTAGTAGTAGTATCATTTAACCCATTGCTGTGGGTGGGGATAAGGGGTTCATACCTTTCTCGAGGGTATTAGTCAGAGATGGAACGTCATCGCGTTAGCAGAGTTCGAACTCGCTTACTACAATGACACAGTGCAGCGCGTTAACCAGTACTCCAAGTCAAAAGGTCGGCTATAAATTTCGAATCGTCGACTCGACTGTTAAGTTTAGAGACACAAAATAAAAATGGATTGTCAGAAGCCGATTTTTAAATATCTATTCTAGTACTGCTGATACCCACGGACGTAGTCAGGAATAGGTCACATGACAACTAAATCAATTAAAGACCCATCGCAATTCAACAGTTTCTTTTTAAATTAAACTGGAACCGATCACCAAACTAAAATAGAATATAAAGTACGTTTAAAGTGGTGAGAGTGATGTCAGTATATACAAAGAGAAACAAACCACATATTGATCACCTCCCTACCTACCCACTTTTCACCAACACAATTAGTAGATATTAGTGTAAACTTTAAAAACCTTCTTGGTCAATCACACATACATATACATTCATCTTATTGTCCATCAGAAATATTAATAATATCGAACATTTATTTCGGATTTTAACACTAAAGTCTTAAAAGAATAACAACTCCTCCTTAATTGTTCTAATTTGTTCAAGCAAGGTATAATTGGTTATAAGAATGTAAATTATCTTTTTATTCCCATTGCGTTTTGGTTTAAAATGGGAACTTTGAGTCCTGGAAACCAGGAAGACTGATACTCAAGTGGTTTTGTCTGACAAATACAAACCCGATCTCTATCTAGATATTGGTTGATATTTACAGTCATTCAATCTTCAGCCATATTACCACCAGGCAATCTAGTGGGTTAATGCAGATACATAACATTATAAATAATAATAATAATAGTGATGTTGCAATGAAATTTTAACCCATACTTTGCGGTGGGTGGCGTTACGGTTATCAGGACGGAAAGTGGAATTAGTAAGACAAGTTCGTTTTTTCAATTGTTCCCTGTGCATTTATATCCATGGAAAAGGCATGAATTCACTCCACCTCCATCGATGAGTAAATTGCAAGCCAGATGACGCTCTCTAGCCTTGGTGGTAGGAAACCAATCTTGGAGAACAACCCTGAATTCAAATTGTAGAGAAGCCAACAATAAGCAGCTCCACTCTCCGAGGAACCGTCTATTGATAAGAAACTTGTAGGAAGCCGTGGTCACCTACATATTAAATTAAGATGGCCGTGGCCACCTACGTACTAAATGAAGATGGCACATTCCGTTCCAATTTACAAAGCAACTATTCAGGGAAAATGATACTTTGGGCGCTCGTGGTGCAACTGTTGCCATAAAAGAGAATGGAGTCGCAAAACTCAAGTTCAAATCCTTGGCCAGGCCACGTTTCACTACGTGGTAATGCCGTAAAATTCTCGCCACTCCCCAGCTATTGATGAATATCAATACAAACTGGACTCTTTGGTCTTGGTATTTCAAAAGACCAAAGAGAAAGAAAACTCTGAAATCAAACCAGTTGTACAATGCATAAAAATTGACCTTATGTTGCATCTCTCTCCTAGCAGAATGGTTGGCTAAATAATTTAGTAAGCAGAAATAAAGTTAAAGAACAACTTGAACATATGAGGTTGGTTAATAAACTAATAAACTTTTTTTTCAGGTTGGCAATCTTCATTGAAAACATTCAGTTGACGTTTGCTTCTCATAATTCACGTTTTGCTGAAAAATTTTGAAGAATTACATTTGTGTTTGGTTGAATGTGTCACAAAAACCTTACACAAAATAAGCTTCTATATCAAATTTCAAGACAATGCAAGTGAAGTATTTCAGAAATGCAAGCAGTGTCAGTTAAAGACTTCCAGAAGTGGGGAAACGTCTTCGTTACTATTTTGAAGTAGATAAAGTTGATCTGTAATTCAGCTGTTAATTTAAAAAATGCTTTTTCTTCTTCTGTTTCATCAATTGTAAATCAGAGACACCCCTATCCAAGAGAGAAATGGGATCCAGTTGTTTGGAGAAAGAAAACAATTGATGGATCTTAAGATTTTAAAATGGAGGCTGGTTTTTCACTGCCAATTGATGGTTGCATTTTATAGATCCATTTCTGACATCTTTACAGCTGTTATTGACTATCTGTGCGATAATGAAATAAACATGATAGTTACATATATATATATGACAATATGAATAGAAGAAAAGAAAAAAGTAAAAGGCCAAGCCTATGTAGCCAATTTCGAGGTTTCGTCTTTATGTACCAAGATAACAATGATAATAAATACAATGAATTGAAAAGAAAACAATAAAAATGATTGTATCGTAAAGAAACAAAGAGATAAATACATGAATAAGTCTAATAAAGCCTATTGAGTGGAACTCTTTAGATGGGAAGAACAAGTTTTGAGGAAATAAGTAGACTTTTATCTGGATTAACCCTGGGTGTCACTCAGTGCATTTTATTCGGTCATTATAATAGAGGTGGCAGGCAGATTTCCGCTGGGAATTTGATCACTTTCATTGACAGTTGATTCTTTAGAAAGACATCGTTTATTTTCAGTTAGTTCAAAAGTTCTTCGTTTTTAGCTGAGCGTTAGTCATTATAGACCTTCTTATAAACCACAATAAAGTAAAAAAGAAAAAAGGTTGTGATTGTTGTATTTCGATCTTTATTTGCAAAACGATATTACCGAAGCCCTGGGTGAAATCCTTATCCTTCCTTCAACAACTGTTTGTCCAGATAACTTCCACCAGAACACAATTGCCCAGTCGGCTAGGGCTGTAGAATACATCGATTGCTCCTCTGCAGAAGGGTACCCTCCCCCAACGAGTGTCCTGGATATGACACTAAGCAATCTGGTGGTGAGTTTCCAGTAATGCTAGAGCTTGGTTGAATGTGGAGTACCTCTTCATTGCCATCGCTCCCAGGTCTACGCTGGCCCGGAGTGGTAGCACCTGAGAGGGTCCTATCTATGAGTCAAATAGAACTAAACTGTGTACTTATGCTAAACTGAATTATTTGAAATAGAAATGTTTTGACATTTAACTGTGTGTAAACAAAAAACTATACGCATTTTGACTGTCGATTCCAGGGATAAGAAAACTTTTCCTGTTTAAGAGCTACGTTAAAATTTATTGATTGATAAGGTGTCATCGTTAAATGATAGTATAAAAAAATAAAGTGCATAGTGTCAGCTGTGAAATTCGCAAGTACTACCTCCGAGTTATGTCTAAAGCAGAAATCCCGAAATTTTTGGCGCGAGTACTTTGCATACCAATCAAAATTCATAAACCTATGAAAGCAGTTTATAGTGATTGTTAGATGACTGTAACGAATATCTCCTATTGTGGGTTTAGTGCTCTAAAAGCTGCTTTAGAGGTAAGATTAGCGTGAGTTGATGAGCATTGCAGTCAACAAACTGCGCAAATGTTGTGAAGACTAAAATTCACATTTGTTGCCCCATCACCGGACAGCCTTATTTTCGTATCATCAAACTCATTTAGATTATTCCCAGTATCGAAAGTCGAACATTTGTCATCCATTATTGAAGTCGGTTTGTACAGTTCGACAAAGTAAATTATGAAATCACATTTTCTTCATGAATAGAGTGAAAAAGCGAATAGAATATTTGAAAATGTAAACCCCATAAATGATGACAATTTTGAGAAAATAAACTTGTAATTTCGTAAATAAATTTACTATCTTGATTCGAGTTGCATTATTTTATCTGGTCTAAAAACTGTTTTATAGGATTGAGAACCTTTGTTTATCGATCTTTATGTAGTTTAAATTCAGAGTTACTTTTATGTTTTACACACACACACACACACACACACACACACACACACACACACACACACACACACACACACACACACACACACACACACACAAAGTTATGAGTATGCGTATGTGGATGTCTATATATATGTGTAATCTATTCTGATAGTAGCAGCAATAATTCATATTGACAATATGAACAGCAACGATCATTAAAACTAGTGAACCATGACATTAGAATCAGGTTTGAAACGGACTATTGAGTCAGATAAAAATCTCTTCATAAAATTGAGTTTGACAGAAAACATTTTGAAGCATAACATTCAGTATGAAATAAATCAGATTTAACAAACACATTTTAAATCATCAAAATCAAGTTAATAAAATCCTTTCATTTTATATTCAAAGAAAATAGAAAAAAAGAAAAAGAAAAATCTTTACAACTGAAAATTAAAAACTGTGGTAATTACATCCATAACAACTATGAAAATATTTTTCATGATAATAATAATATCAATAATAACATGAAGCACTCAATTGTAAATTTTCATTCTATATTTTTTGTATTGTAAAATGATCTCATTTTTTCCAAAGAAATTGAATGTTGAAACTTTTCAGAGATGCAGAAAAAAATGAAAAAGGAGTTAATCTAAAATTGTTATAGTTCTTTATTTCTTTTAACCCATGTACCAAAATGACAGACAGCACCAACTAGTAGAAGACGGCGAAGAAGGAAGGAAAGGAAAGACAAAAGGTCAAGTCACAGGGTTTTCGAATTACTCAAAGCGCATCACCCGTGGCAACAAAAACGAGGGAAGGGAAGTTGAAACCTCAAATGTTGCCGACGAAAATAGCAGTAAGCCGACTAGCTTTGAAGGGGAGGAAAGAGAAAATAAGTTAATAAAAAAGTGCATAGAAATAGTGGAATGGGAGGAGTCACTCAACTGTTAACATATAAAAAAACTAAAAAAAAAAACTAAATAAAATAACGACGACCGCAATATTTCAAAAACGAACAAACATTTATGCCACTATAAAGAATCTATTTCAAAAGAAAATTTAATAAATACTTTTCTGTTGATATTTTGTTATATAACATATGACATGGATTTTCGGTTCATTCCAAGTGACCCCGTGTGCTTTGGGAAGCTGTCACATTTTGATTAGTAAACAGGAAGATGACGGCGCGTCAGGGCACTCAGGTCGAACAGGTATATAACCGGAAGGGGATCACGTGATGAGAACCACATGGTCAGATTTAGACAGAGTGCAGAGAATCGCAGTCGAGCGAGGGGCACGCAGCCGATCAGAGGCGTCAATGACGAGCTTGCAAGGGGGTGCAAGCGTTGGCACCACCTGGCTCCCGGAAGAAGATATGGGAAGAAGAAGTCCTCTCTCTGAGTATATGTCTCTCCACCCATCTCTCACATACCACAGAAACATCAACTCTTTAGAGAATAAAGTGTGAGAGATATATATTTTTATAAAGAAGTGTTTCGTTCGTTCATTGAAGTTCGTAAATTATGCTTGATTATGTTTCCGCTTATATTTGTATTACGACTATACAACAATTTTATCTGGGACTGCACAAGTTTCGCAGTGCAAAACGAAAGAAAAACCACAATATTTAATGTAACAAAAAAAAAAATAAATAAATAAAGCAAAAGACATAAAGAAAAGAATTGGAAAGTCAAATGGACTTACTCAACATTGGACCTAAACAAGGAAAACTTGTACATTACAAACAATTTTTTACATAAATATGGTGTCTGAATTCAAAGTCGTAGTTTTTTCTTTGTTTTGTTTCAAATTTCTGGTACTAGGCTTCTCAGTCTGATACAATTTTCTTCTCTTTTCTTTTTTCTTTCTTCTGTCTCAAATTTCTGGTGTGAAGACACTCACGAGCTGATATAATTTTGTTCGCTTCCAGTAGCTTTATCTTTTTTATGGGGCTTCTGAACAATTTTAAGGATGATGCTCTGAGAAATTTAACGTTTTTCAATAAATTTCTCCCACTGTCCATTTTCTTGAAAAAATGTCTCCCAAGACCTACTCGCATAGAATAGGGAGAACTCTGTAACTTTTCAGTTTCATACAGAAAGAAACCAGTTTTGGGCTTTTCTAACGCGGAAAACAATCATCTCTTTCTCTTAGTTAATTGTAAATTTTACACCGTTCCCAAGAAGATCGGTGGAGTCTGTAAGAAGAGCAAACTTTGCTTTAAACCCTTAATAATAGGCAGGCTGGCCTGCATACTGCGTTCAACCCTTTTCTGACTGAAACAGACGAACAGAGTGAGACCCGTGAAAAAGCCGATTACTAACAGTTAATAGCATAACGAAAGACTTACAGACTAACAGACTGTGGCCGGTTTAAAAAGCAGACTTCAGATTCTTAAAAAAAAAAACGCCCAGTCGTTTAAATACCAAGAAAGGGAATGTAACGGTCCAAATTTAAAAATAAACCAATGACATCCAAGCTATTTTGAACTGCCGATTTATAAATTCCAAAACTCTCCTGAACAAAACGGAAAAAAAAATTCTTCATGGAAACAGAACAACCGGTTCATGGTAATCAGTACCATAAAAATCATAATCTCCTTTGCGAATTCTTCTGGTTGATCTTTGAGGGCGAGAGGGAGCTAACACATCCGCAACTGAAGTTTCATCAGGGCGATTAACTGATTCATAAGAATGGGTGATCAATAACTCCAATGGATATAAGTGCTCCTGTACCTTCCCATCTGGCTTCCTGATCTTAGCCGGTTTAACAAAGTCATCATCACCAGGAGTAACTTCCATTACCCTTCCCAAAGACAAATAAGGTCGAGACTAAATGGGGTTCTTAACTACAACAACGTCACTTACTCAAGTGTCACTACTATAACCTACCTGAAAGAGATCCTAAGACTGCTCTCTGAGGCTCAGCCATAGATCATGGAATATCCTTAAATAAGATCTCTGAATTCTAAACGATCTGGAAGGCGGAGTCCATTCATGAACCCTTTCTGGATCTCTTGAGAAAAGGGAAGTATTGAAGTGAGGATGAAGAAAAGCATTGGGCATAATGATGTCCAACCTTGGCTCTTTTGAACGGCGATAGGTAAGCAGTCGAGAATTGATGGCGTTCGGCCTATTGGACAATACAGTTAAAAACTCAAAATACTCCAAGCTTTTCCCACCCACTAGATTAAACAAACAACTCTTAACCGTTCTTATAACCGTTTCCCGGACGCTCCCTAACCATGCCAAATACAAAATAATGGTAAGATGTTTAATGTTGAAAGTACTAAACTTTCCTAAAACTCATCAGTCACAAAAACGTATTTCGCTTAGTTACAACCAGCAACAAAGGCACTCACATTATCAGAATAAATGTGTGAATGGACTTCATACAGATAGAAGAACCGCACCAAAGTAAAAACCACTGAATGAGTGGACACGTCATTGATCAACTCCAGGTAAACAGCTCTGATATTGAGGCACGTGAACAACAAAATGTACATTTTCTTTCTTTCTCCTACCACCTGTAGCCACAAATGGCCAGTGAAATCAATTCCATTATTTAGAAAGGGTCTCACGAAATTTACTCTATGTCTGTGTAAACTGGTTACCTAGGAGTACCTGAAGGAAATGACATTATACTTCTTTCAAAAGTGACAACCAGACGTAACTGCCTTGATCCTTTGTCTGGATTAATGAACCCAAAAACCAAACAATTGGAGTTTACAAAGGGCAGCTGCGATGCCAAAATGCTTGCATTTTACATGGCAGTCCATGATGAGTGGCACTGTGAAATTTGAAAATCTGGGCAATAAAATAGGAAACAAAACATCTTGGAGAGTGGAATTCTCATTTACCAATCCTACCTCTGTATCGAATAAGCACTTTCTCATCCAAAAAGAGGTTAAGGCTAGCAACCAGAAGAGGAACTTAGCAACTGGTGGTGTTCAACAGGAACAATGTTTCCTTTGTTAAACACAATGACTGCTATACTTTCAATAAATGCAAACTGGCTGCTAAACCCGGATTGGAAGAAACGTTCTTCAATCAAAACACAAATCGGAAAACATAAGTTAGCTCCCTCAGCAATTTAGCTAGGGGCGGGAACCGCTCCAATTCAATACTAGCTGCACTTGCGAAACCTAGCGGAGAAATCATTACTACGTTGTTTAAAACTAATATGCGACTGTCCGCACTCATACAGCCCAGCTCACTGGCAGGACATTGGAGGGCTTCACCAACCAACCAGGTAGGACTATGAAGCCAAGATGGGAACTTAAATCTATTCTTGATGAAGACACTCTTGGTGTTAATGTCATTCGTCAACAACCAAGATAAGACCACCTGAGCGCCTACAGCAACAACACAATCTAAAACATTCAGAGCCATTTGTTGGTTTGAAGAGACTTCTAATATCTTGTCCCCATTTCCAAGAAAGATCAACAAAATAACACCTGTCTCTAGAAGTTATAGTGCAGCGGAAAGAATCTATCTTAAAACAGACATAATCACTGATCGAGTCTTCTTTAATTCCTACAGTCTCCAAGCTGAAGATCTTTTTTACACTTCTCTCAATAGAGAACTCTGCAAAGCAGTCAAAGAAGTCTAGATACTTAGACTTGGGCTCCAATATTAAATAATTGGTGAGTAACTGGGCAATCAGAATACTGAGAGATGACTTAAACCACATATCAGAGGATTAGCTTTGGATTTTCGAGCAGGCAAGAAATCTTCTATGTTACCAAAGAGAATACATCCCTGAGTCTGTTTGAATGCTGCACCGTTCATGAAACGAGACAGCTTCATAGGTGCTAGGTACTTCAGTTAATCGATACCGAAAAGACCGTTCACAGAGACAGAGTCTTCATGAACCCCCCCCCCAAAAAAAAATCAGCTGCAGGCTTACAACCACTAGCCCGCATGTTAAAACCTGTTTTACAGAGCTCCTTCACTTTAAAAGTGATATCATTATCTCAATCCACTAGGAAAAAATGGAAAATTCACAAGTAAATTCATTAACAATTCCAATTCCTTCAGATGCTTCTGAGCAGACCCCAAGAAAGTCTTCATCACAAATTTTAAGTAGGCAAAGTAACCGCTCAACAATTCAGGACGACTAATTAGGAATCCACTAAATCGGAGAGCTCACTACCTGAGTTGGTATGGACATTGAACCTGAATTCGACTCCATTATATCTTGTAACAACCTCTATGACAAGCAACAACAAACTGCTACTGCCATTATCATCTTGGTAACAAGTATTGGTCTCTAAAGTAGACTTATTCAGACCAGAACACACAGCACCTGCATAACAGTGACTCTTGTAATCGCAGCAAGTTCTGAAAAGTCCTTTTTTTACCAACGCAGTTAACTTCTGAAAGATGATCGTCAGTGCACAACGGGGACAGCCCAAAAACTTTCCAACGACCCAGTCTGTCCTTTACAGTGGCGTATCTTTAACAACTATAAGTAGAATACGTGGTGACGCGACAAAAACTACATCTAAACTTATCCTGTTTAGAAACAATACTTAAGTTCTCGAGAGGAGTTGTTTTTATTAATCACTGGAGACTTTGATTTCTGGGGTCGATATTGCCCTATTTAGGTGTATGAATCTTTACACTACTCGTCTTGAGTTTAGACAATCACATTGGAATATGAATCAAATGTCTCTGCCAACGAAGGATAAGTGTGGCCCACGAACCAAGAAAGTTCTTTTCTTAGGAACATTGGCAACTTGTGAATTATCATGTGGCTAAAATAAAGGTTGCCTGGTGTGCTCTCTTCCGCGTGTTATATAACATATGACATGGATTTTCGGTTCGTTTCTAGTGACCCCGTCTGATTTGACAGCTGTCACGTTGTGATGAGTAAACAGGGATATGACAGCACGATCAGGGCAGTCGAGTACAACAGGTGTGTAACTGAAAGGAGATCACGGGATGAGAACCACGCGGTCAGATTTAGACAGAGTTCAGAGAATCGGAGTCGAGCGAGGAACACGCAGCTGATCAGGTCGTCTCTGACTAGCTTGCAAAGGAGGCAAGCCTTGGCACCCTCTGGCTCCAGGAAGAACATATGAAAAGAAGTCCTCTGTCTGAGTATATGTCTCTCCATCTGTTTCTCAAACCAACAACAAACTGTGGGCCCCTTTTCGAGAATAAATTGAGAGATATATTTTTATAAAGAAGTGTGTTTCGTTCGTCATTATCTTTGATTATGTTTCCGATTGGATTTGTATTACGGCTATACAACACACGAAGTTCGAAGAAAATAAATTCTTCTGCAAAAAAATCTCTGTCGTGTGTAGGCCTAGCAACATCTATGATCCAAATATTCACTACTGAGAATCGTAAATAGCTGTATCAAAACTTTCCACCGAAATGGAGAGGTGATTACCAATCTTCAAGGCATGACCTCTGAGATGTTTTTTTTTTAATGAATAGCGACTTCACAGCTTTATCGTGTATGCCTAACACACAATTCTCAAATTGCGTTAAAAAGTTTTTATCTGCTAACTTATCACCAGTTAGAACACAGGACACTTTATTTTAGGAGCCATGTCATACTTTAGATATGACTGCTTAACTTTAGATTATTACAAATTAACAAATCTTTCCTCGCAAACAGCGAGGTCGTTGAGAATACAAAGATTGAATAAAATAAAAAGTGCATCCCAAGAAGAAGAAGAAGAAGAAGAAAGCTTCTTGAAAACTCTCCAGCGAAAATCTCGTGAAAGGAATAAACATCTGAGCAATCCTCCTTGTAAAATACTCTGGAACTTTTAAAAAATGGACAAGGGAAGAACTCAGACGAATAAACAAAAAGAAAAGATATCGATGACAACGCGCCAGGCCGAGAGATGACATAGGAGGCTTTATTTTTCGCCCAGTTGGAGTCGGAGTGTGAGATTTGAGGCGTAAATCAGTAGCCAAAAAGCAAAATTTCATTTGGCGGTCTCATAGGCTGCTCATTAACAGAACGTCGACGTCTCAGAAAAAAAAGAAGCTATTTCAGCTTCTCCATGTGGAGAAATTAGGAGACAACACTCCGTCGCAGTTTCTGCGAAGACGGCAACGATTAGCGGGAGAGAACCACGAAGAAAGACTAATCCGCCAAATTTTCCTGGAACGCATCACGGCGGAATATCATATTGTCCTGGCTGCTGTCGGTGTGGAGGCACCCATTGAGAAGTTGACTAACATAGCAGGTTAAAATATAGCTGACATATCTTCTTATAGCACGCTTTCGATTTCAAACGTACAAACTCAATGAACAGAATCCTTGAAGGATTAAGAAGATTAGAGGTCCGAATAGCCCAGGTAGATGGACAAAAGAAGCACAAAACAGAGTAGAGGTCGAGCTATGGGTTGTAGAAAGGCTCCTATGTGTTGCTTAGACAAGAAGTTGCTTTTACATCACTGTTGTCCGTCCTGTTCATTTTATGAGAAACAGGGAAAAGCCTAAGCTGGCAACCGTAGGTGACTCGATGTGTTGGCGATAATAGAATTAATCACCTATTATTTGTCTTTGATCATACCACTGGTGTACGTTTCCTTGTAGACAGTGATACACAAATATCCATTATTCCAGCAATTGAGGCAGATAAAAAGAAAGGCCCTCAAAAATTTACCCTTCAGGCTGTTAACAAGTCTCTCATTCAGACATACGGTGCCAGAGGTGCCTTAATCTTAATTTAGGTTGGAGATGGGCTTTCACCCATATTTTCGTGATTGTTGACGTCGAGAAAGCTATATTGGGTGCATATTTTTAACACAAATATAGCTTTCTCGTAGATATTTACAGGCGTTGTCTGATGAACGTTAAGTCGTCTGGGTCGGTGCGTAATGGATTTTCCTTATCCCCTTCTGTGGCAAACATGCAAGGGAATCCGATATTTTGCAAGCTCTTAAAAATTACAAATATTACCGAACCGTCCATTCACAAGGAGATTCTGCCATACTTTATAACCCACCATATAAATACCACCGGTCCCCGAATTCATAACCGAACCCGTCGTCTTGCTTCGGAAAAATTAAGCCGAATTTACACAAAAAAATATGTGCCGAATTTACATAAATGATGGAAGTGGGTATTATCCGTCCATCAAAGAGTAACTGCGCGTCCCCTTTACACTTGGTACCAAAAAGTTGTGCCACTTGGCGCGCTTGTGACGATTATAGGCACTTAACTCTGCCATAATACTTTTGTTGTTTTTTGGTGATTTTTCATTATTTATATACCTCTAGCACTCTTCTTCTTCAAGTGATTCCTTGTCGTTCAGTCTGCCCTTTCGAACATGAGTGATAAGGGGGCCATGAAAATGTGTCAAATGTCGTTGGCTTTTATGAACATTTTACAATCTTTGCTGATAAAACATGGAGCATTATCGTTTAACACCAACACAGGTAACTCGTGTGTAGCAAAAAATAAATCGTATCATCTTCTCTGTTGTGGCTGGTGTAGTAGATGTTTTCATACTTCAGTCCATTTTGAGTAAGTATCTACAACAAACAAAAAATTGTCAGGAAAACTTATGTGGATTCTTTTTCAAAGCTGACTTGGATATTCCGTGCAGCGAATGAGGGGTTTTCTGGGTTTGTTTTGATCAAACGTGCAGGTCCCACAAGCTCAGCAAATTCCTTCATCCGTAAAATCTCTCCTGTCTGCAACACAGTCAATCTTAATTTAGACGAGATGACAGTTTTGCTTCCCCATAGTCTTGCACCATTCTCACACATTAACTCCTCTCACTTGTCGAAAAAGGCCTTCAATATTTCAGCTAAAATGTTATTGTTCCAGCCGACTTTCATTGCATACTAGTACACCCAACTCAAAATAGGGTCTCGCTTCATTTCTGATCTCATTACTGTCACTGTCACAAAAAAGTCAACCAGGTTCATCAGGTACATCTAATTTGTGAATGGAGGAAAATCTTGTAAGACAGTCTGCATTTCCACTGATAGATCCACCGCGGTACTCTAAATTAGAGTTGTATGCTCTTAAAAAAAGAACCCAACGTTGTACACTGAAGCCAGAGGTGGAATAAGTTTTTATTCCGCGAACAGTCCCAACAACAGCTTATGGTCAGTGAACAATACGAACAAATTCTCATATAAATACTAGTGCAACTTTTTCACGGCAAAAATCAAGACCATCATTTCCTTTTCGATATGGGCATAATTCCGTTCGGCATGATAAAGCGTGTGTGAAATGTAACAAACGGGCTTCTTATTCTCATCTTCCATTTTATGAAAACTTACAGTTCCTAGTTCGAAGAGAGAAGTATTTACGTGTATCAGAGGGACTTGAATCGGTTGAAATTAGTTAGGAGAGGTGCTCATCTCTAACTGGCATCTCATCTCTTAGTAGTGCTCTTTCTCATTAGATCATAAAGTGGGTCCAGTTTGCTTGAAAAATTGGGTAAATTGTGGTTCACGGTCTCAAGATAGGCTTTCAACTCTGTAACATCTGATTGGGGAACCCTTATCATGGCAGCCACCTTCTCTGGAAGCGGAGCTGTGCCCTCATTGTTGATTTTAAAATTGAGATATGTCACTTCCAGGAGAATGAGTTTGCACGTATTCCTCTTCAACTTTAGTCCTACCTTATTCATCCCAAGTAAATCCATTGGGAAAAGATTTTGTTTCGGCTGAATTTCTGTTACCATGTTTTACTGATAACCGTCATGTTTGCTGAACTGGAAAAAGAAAAAGAAAAAAAGATAGCAGTTCCCAGAACCCCCTGACAGGAAGTAGGAGAGGCGCTTGCCTAAAGAAAGGGCCTTCCCTGAGTTAAAGAGAAATTCTATTTCACTTCAGCGGTAATCCTCAGACTGAAAGGACCCTTTTCCACTCGGCTGCTTGCAGAGAACACCGATCGAGTTTTGTGGCTTGACACTTAGCCATGTCTGCTGCTAGCACGCCGAAACATGTATTACTAAAAACACCTACTGTACATAACCATAGACTTTCAACTCATCACTCACCGAAAATGACAAATACATTCGAACGCCTTGTTTAGGAAACATGACAACGTATATTAGTTTAGGAAAAAATCTCGCTACAGAATAACCGTTTTAAAAGGAAAACTAAAGTTGAAATTTAAAAGGTATTTTCGTCTCTTTCATCTCTTTCCTTTATTCCTTCTAATACTTTTGCAGTCTTCTACGGACAAAGTAGACGCCAGCAAAACAGTGTCCTGTTTATGACACTAAACAATCTGATGTTGAGGCTCCAGTAATGCTGGAACTTTGGGGAATGTGGCGTACCCCTTCATTGCCATTTCTCCAAGGTCTACTCTGACCTGGAGTGGATAACATGATAGGGTCCATTACATGAGTCACATAGAACTGTTTGACATTTAAACTGTGTACAAAAATAACTTAAGTTAAATTGAATTGTTAGAAATACATCTCTTTGACAATTTAAGTGTGTGTAAACAAATGATTGACGTTTTTAATGATACATAGGAATACTTGGAACCATTTAACAGTGTGCAAAAGGATGTGTAATGTTGAATAGAATTATTAGTATTAAATAACAATACTTGTCACTGTCTGTAGTAAATAGAATTATTCGTGTTAGATAAAAGTATTTGAAACCATTTATCTGTGTGTAAAAAAATGAACTCAGGCTCGTTTAAAAAGTTATCAACAAAATGTGTTTACAAATCACATATTTAATATATCTGTACAAACAGGATTTGGCATTATATAACCTACAAGGGATGATATGCCATCAAACCAAACCAAACCAAACCAAATCAATCTAAATATATATTCGAAGTGAAACAGCAAACCAGCACAAAAGATCGCAAGTAAGTATGTAACAGGTGGTCACCATGCAGTATTTACACTGCATGTATGTTTATATGTGTTCTGACCCCTGTTAATCTTCCCCCATAAATTAATTTACACATGATGATATATATATATATATATATATATATATATATATATATATATATATATATAAGTCATACATCCTAGATGCATCAAGGGAGGTCATCAGTGATGCACTGTTTTCCTCGCCGATTTCGGGTTTCGCATCATATTGGTTCCAACAGCAACCCCGGCATGACTCTAGAAGACTCAAACCACCCCCTTGATAGCGACGTGCTACACACCGTAACATTACTAAAGCAATAAAAAAAACCCAGTAAGGCTGGACTTCGACTGTTCTTTATTGATATATGTCATTCAGCATTGGCCAATGAAAACAGGGCATTTCGCGCTCCTCTACTATATAATATTGTCATTACTTCATCCGGTTTTGATCAACTACTTCCGGATTCGATAACGAGGTAAGATGGTATTTTAAATGATTTGTCTAAGTCCATGTTTTACATATTAAATGCTAATCCCCTAGCGTTACTAAAACTTTAACAAAACCTACGCGTATATATATAGGGCGCTTCCGTCACGCACATAATATAAGTTAAAGACATGAACCTCAAGACTATTTACACATGTGATTTTATTTCGTGTAGTGAAGGCTTGTGTATGACCAGGTAGATATTTTGGATGAGCTGATAGCAAACGAATGGTGGCACCAGTGTGACACATTCTCTAAGTTTTGAATTCAGAGAGTAACAACTTCTACTGTTGTACCCTCCTTATGACAGCGCCAGTTGTTCACGGTACCAATCATGGCGTAAGACCTTCGTTCAATAACACCTTCTCACAGACTAAATTTCAAAAGAGAACTTTGCAAATCGTTGTTTTGACAAACCTGCACGGATGGTGCCAACAAAGGAGAAAAGAAAGGTCATCTGGGTGGTGTTGCAAGAAAGAAGACAAATAGTCGTATTGAATGTACAAGGTGCTTTCATTCACGGGTCGAACACTTCTTTTTCAGGGTATATTTGTTTTTTTGTTTTTTTTTTTTCTTTTAACGGGTTTTAGTTAGTTTATAAGAATTTTAAAAACATGTTCGACAAATTTAAAATAAAATTTCATCTATGAATATGAGATTTCGTAAGTGCTAAATTCACCGACAAAAATCCAAGAAAAGCTGTGCATGTAATATAATGGCCGAGGGATTTCGTTTTATGCTTTTGGGTTTAGTTAGGCTGAGAACCTTTCGGCTCAGTGCATGGGTTACTTAAGTGCAACATTAACGCATATTTCTCCAGAAGACATTTCTGAAAGAAAAACCATTTGGTGATATTAGCAAAATTCATCTTTCTCCACAAGATATTCCTGAAAGAAGATCCTCTTGATGACAACAGAAGAATTCATCTTTCTCCAGAACATATTTCTGAATGAAGACTCATTTGATGACAACAGAATAATTTATCATTCTCATGAATATATTTCTAAAAGAACTCTTTTTGATGAGGACAGAATCATTCATCTTTCTCGAGAAGATATTTCTAAATGAAGATCCATTTGATATCCACAGACGAATTCACCATTCTCCAGAAGATAATTCTGAAAGAAGATCCATTTGGTGACAGCAGAAGAATTCATCTTTTTCCAGAATATTTGAGAGAAATCCATTTTTATGACAACGGAATACTTCATCTTCATCCTGAAGATATTCCTGAAAGAAGATTCATTTGATGTCCACAGCAGATTTCTTTTTTCCCAAAAAGATATTTCTGAAAGAAGACCCAATTGATGTCATCAGAAGAATCCATCTTTCTCCAGAAGATATATATGGTAGTCTTCCAAGATATATACTGTTCAACAGATCTTTGTTGCTGACTAAAAATATTTTGGACAAATTTTCAAATCAACCTTAGAAATAATTTTTTGCAAAAATCGAAAATGGTGGCGAGTCCTTCTATATTGTTGCATTCAGAGAGCCGTAAAATCTTTACTAAATTTTCTTGTTTTCTTATTGTATAGAAAATACAAGTTTTTTTTTTCATTTTATGCATTAAGGAATTTTACTTCAAGCCGACATAATTAAAAGTAATTCATTTCTTTGTTTGGCATTTTTACTCATATAAACGATTTAAAAGTGTCTAATTTTACTGCTTCCAATTTGAATCACAAAATTGTATAATCTGCATGAAATTTTTATAAGTAACTTTATTGATATCAAAACGCCGCAAGAAAAGTCTGTTGACGTAATTCTAGATCTTTTGAAAAAATACAAGAATGAGCAGGAATTTTTAAATCAATGGAGAAACATAATATTTTGGTTTCCCATCTCCTAGTTGTCAAAATGTAACTTAATCTCCTTGGACTTTGTAAACTTCCTTCATTTTCTTTAGTTTTTATTTAAATTAAAAGAAATATTTTTTCTGTTTTTTCTTATTTTCTTCTTTACTCACTGTTCTCTCTCTCTCTCTCTCTCTCTCTCTCTCTCTCTCTCTCTCTCTCTCTCTCTCTCTCTCTCTCTCTTACTGTTTATTTCTCTTCGCCTCTGTCATTCAGATATCCCCTTTTTTCTTTGATATTTTCATATTTTTAATATTTTTCTTTCTTTTTTATAGTATTTTTACACATCTTTTTCCTTATTTTAATTTCATTTTCTTCTTTTTTCTAATTATCTTTTTTCTTTACTTTTTTTCTTTATTTAATAGCTTGTTTTATACTCTCTCTCCCCAACTATCTCTTTCTTTCTTTCTTTCTTTCTTTCTTATTTTTTCCTTTTTTCTTTTGTACGATTTAATTATTTATTTCTTCCTTTTTTTAATATTTTCTGGCTTAGATTTTTGTTTTTTAATCCTTTTATTTAATTTTTCATTATATTTTGTGGAAGATAATTCAAATAGAAACAAATGTCAAACGCTATCAGATCTCGCGAGAACACGCAATAAGAATGTTCAGACTTTTTTTAAAAAATTATATCCTGTGTAAACTACCGTCTCCGCACCAAAATAATTAGAGTTGATTGTTAAAATTTGTAATAACACGCAATATCAGAAGGGAAGAGTACAACTTTAGTCAATTATTTTTCGTCATGTATTTGATATTTCTTTTTTAACCGCTTGCATTGATTTTTACCCCTTTTTTTTTTACTATTCATCTTCGTTTAAAAAAAAAACACAACAAAGAATACTGTGGATTTTTTTCAGTGATTTTTTTCAGGATGGTTATTCCTCCACCCTTATTTCTGATTCTCCCTCATTTTTCTTTCCATCTTTTTCCCGACATCTTTTTTTTTTATCTTTACAACTTTTATTCAATAGTTTTCTTTTCGTTTTTTTACCTTCTTTAATGTCACATCATTCTTTTGTATATTATCGTCTTCTTTTTCCATTTAAAGATATTTTGCCGAAATCTTAGCACTTTTCGACCTCCACCCTTTCTTCTTCTTCTTCTTCTTCTTCTTCTTCTTCTTCTTCTTCTTCTTCTTCTTCTTCTTCACTTTTCTTCTTCTTTTTCTTCTTCTTCTTCTTTACTTTTCTTCTTCTTCTTCTTTACTTTCTTCTTCTTCTTCTTCTTCTTCACTTTTCCTCTTCTTCTTCTTCTTCTTCTTTACTTTTCTTCTTCTTCTTCTTCTTCTTCTTTACTTTTCTTCTTCTTCTTCTTCTTCTTCTTCTTCTTCTTCTTCTTCACTTTTCTTCTTCTTCTTTACTTTCTTCTTCTTTTTCTTCTTCTTCTTCTTTACTTTTCTTCTTCTTCTTTACTTTCTTCTTCTTCTTCTTCTTCTTCTTCACTTTTCCTCTTCTTCTTCTTCTTCTTCTTCTTTACTTTTCTTCTTCTTCTTCTTCACTTTTCTTCTTCTTCTTCTTCTTCTTCTTCTTCTTCTTCTTCTTCTTCTTTACCTTCATTTTCTTCTTTTCCACATTTTACTTTCCTCATTTTCCCACATTTCTAATTTTGTTCTTTATGCTTTTTTTTCTTTATAGATTTTGTTTTGGGGGTTTACTATGTTTTTTTATCATTAAAAAAAAGGATAAATAAATAAAAACTGTTGTTTTTATCATTTTATATTTAAGAAAGACTCTCTAAAATAAAGGGAAAAAATTACAACCAGTTTTCTCAATCAAAATAAATTAACGCTTTGTAGATATGTATTACATAATTAAATTGATTTTAAAACTAAAACAAGTGCGAAGGGAAATTGACATTAAATAAATAAACGGGTCTATTGATCTATCGATCTATCTATTCATTCAGCTTATTCTTTTTTTCTTTTCGGTATGTTTGAAAAATCCCTGACACTCCCTTAATTTGTCTGTCAATTTTTGTGCCGTACACTTGATTTAGCTTTTAAGATCCATCGCGCTCAGAGGATAGAAAAAAAAAACCAACACAAAAAGCACGTAACAAAGCAATAATAGAGCCACTTAGGATAACTGGAATATTCCTCCATTTTCTTTTTTGACTTTTGAGAATAATGCAGATTCGATGACTTGCAAATAGATCCATTGCTTTTCATTTACCGTTAATTTGTTCTTTATTAACAAGTTTTCCCTGACGTCACTGAAATATAACTGCATGTATTTTGGTTTGCAGTAGTGGGGTCAAATTCAGCAGATGTATCCTTAATTCCATTAAGGTTTGTGTTTCGTGAGAACGGAAACGTTAATGCAAAATATTAGACCGGAAGTTACTCATCGATTACGCACATGTAAATTTGTCAGCCTGTGGAACTAAATATAGCCGTTGCTTTCGACTTACATCAACTTTGCAGCAACGTTAGCCATCGAATACCAAAGTGACTTTATTCTCTTTCAGCTATTATTATTATTATTATTATTATTATTATTATTATTATTTCTTCTTTAACTATGAACTGATGGTCGTTTTGTTTCGGCCAGTGTTATCAAATTTCATCAGTCTGTTAAAATGGATGCGAAGTTGTTGTAATTGGAGAAATTTCCTCTGAAAATGGGCACGAGATTGACATTTATTGAATCACCCGTAGAGCCGCATCCAGTTTGAATCCTTTAAAAGATGGCATCAAGTGTGGTTTTTCCGGACGTAATATCTCACCAGGGATTTCATCATTAACTCACAAAGAAATTTTATATCAATGATTTTCATAATTTATCAACCGACAAGTCATCTCTCTTAACTGAAACTATGCACTCTATATGTTCGCAATAAGTATAAGATCTCTGAAATACAATTACGGATTTGCCCAGTCAGCTCTAATGGCAAGTCAATGAGTAGCCATTTTTGTTAAGATATCTAGTGATGAGACACCCCTTCGAAAATTAACTCTCTGAACACAAACAACTTCAGTAGAGATTCATGTTCACTTTGACAATTTCGTCTTCTTTTCTGATAACTTTTTTTTCTTTAGACTCTCTCTCTCTCTCTCTCTCTCTCTCTCTCTCTCTCTCTCTCTCTCTCTCTCTCTCTCTATCCATCTATCGATCATCTATTCTTATATATATATGTGTATATATGCACCGCGATAGAATGATCCCGGGTTTTGGAATAGAAAAAAGACAATATAAACCCTTTTCAAAATTAAATGTTATTATAAGAAAGAATAACATTTTCTATTTCGTTATTGGGATCATCATCATCAGTTTATTTTCAAGATTATGTCAATCAAATGTTTACCTTGTTCCATGCATTTGTGGAGTCCGAAAATGCTGCAGTCTTTGCCTATCCATTGCCTCTAATATTGTTGCCATTTCATAAAGAATAGAATTTTTCATTTCGCTTGTTGTCCGCCATTAAAAGAACACTGACGTCTTCCGCAGAAAAAAAACTAATCACAAGAAGATAAGATAGAGGCACTGATTGAAAAAAACTGCTACGTCACAATAGCACAATCATTATTTTTTTAACTTTTAAGGACAAACACACACATTGTTCACAGTTCAACGATAACAGCTAAAATGGTATACCTCCCACCCACTCACCCTATGAGCACCAGCAAGGCGTAAATTTCATTCCTGGATCTCATTCTGCGGAATCATATAACACATAGACGACAACGCACTAAAAATAGCGCTTATAAACAAACACTAGAATACACACTTTCTTAAGCAAACTAAAATGCAGAAATAGAAATATAACTTGGTTCAACCCACCTTTCAACAAATGCATAACATCAAACATTGGTAGGAATTTCCTAAATCTAATAAGCAAACACTTCCCCAGTCATAACCCTCAAGCTAAGACTTTCAACAGAAACAATACAAAGGTCTGCTACAGTTGTACAAGTGACATATCTCAAATCATAAATGGCCACAACAAAAAGAGCGAAACCATCCACAGTAACACATTCCAACAAACAATGCAACTGTAGGGATGAAGAAACATGCCCGCCACAAGGAAACGGCCAACAGAAAAAAACTTAGTGTACAGAGCCACAGTAAAAACCAACAACTCAGTCAAGCAGTAAACAAATGCAACGGAAGGGTCCATAAAACAAAGAATATATACGCATAAACTTTCCTTCTCCAACAGAAATTACTCAGCTAACACTTCTTTATCCACACACATCTGGTACCTAAAAGACATGAACATCTCATCCCCCATCACCTGGGAAATTCTAAAACTAGCACTCGCCTACAGCAAGACATAAAACATGCCTTCTTTGCCTCCACTAGAAACTAGCAATTATCACTCATCCATCAAAAAACACCATGCTAAACAAAAAATCAGAATTTCTATCCAAATGCAGACATCAGAACAAACATCTACTCTCACATTTCGACCCATACGCATAATCCATCCACCATACCTATACTACCTCCATTACTAAAAGTCCCCTCACCCCTTCACAAATAACCCCAAAACACATCAGACGCTTCGTAAGTACCACTTTCCTCTATCAAACAACACACCCGACGCACTGTAAGTACCAGCTTCCTCCATTAAATCTTTATATCCATTTCCATGCACCTCCACCACCTGTTGACATAATGTTAGCTACATTTTCATAATCGCTTGAAATACGTCTCGGTTTATTTAATATATCCCTTTCACACATACCATCATAGATTACAATAACGTATATGTAATATATCATTAACACAACATAAACAGCTAATACAAATTTCTATTGTGATCCAACACATCTCCCCACATATTATCCTTACGTCCCAGACTTATGCTTACACGTCAAATCAAAAAAATCATTTTCAATGATGATAACTTAGTTAAAATCATCACCACATACTAACTTACATACATACATACAATTATTGCAACGTCTTAATACATTCACTATATTCCTTACATACATAAAATCATGGATTTCAATAATATATACGTAATATAACATTAACACAACATAACTAATACAAATTATTACTGCAATCTAACACAAAACATATTCCAGCATTAAATACTAATATGGCATAATAGTCCATAGTATATTACAATATTACATGTCTCATCACCACGATATTCTTACGTTCTGATCCACCATAACCCTTCGTCTATTATGCTTACAAATCAAAAGTTTATTTTCTTCGTAATACAATGATGATGATAATTCATTCCTTAGTTAATATCATCTCACAGACTCGAATACAAAAAAAATTGTTCGGTCAAACTGTTGCGACTTTGGCTGCACATCGCGATTCATATATCTTGGAGACAAACTCAAATTTGCCGTACAGCGGATGTATCATTATACATACACATACAAAAAATCACTTATACGACCATACACAATAATACACAAATATAATCTACACACACACACACACACACACACATACACACACACACACACACACACACACAAAGAATTGTACACAATCCTAACATTCGATTTTTTTTCGATTTCTCCAACATCTATCTTTCTTTTCCTGATGATTGTCGTAATAAGACATCATGAAATCTATGGTCGCAGACAAGCATCCATGCCATTAAATATATATAAAACATGTCTTTAATACATTAAACTAAAACACTATATACATATTTGTTGTATACATATTTTCAGAAATACTGAAGGTGTGTATAAGTGTATACTAGAACAATTTAGGCCGGAATATATATATATATATATATATATATATACGAGGATCATTAAATAAGTTTCCAGACTTTTTTCGTATGGGCACTTTTATTGATAGTACACACATGAAACTCTAGTCCCCTTAGAAGTAATCTCCTCCAGCTGCAATGCACTTGTTTTACCGTTTCAACACCTTCTGCAAGGCTCCATAGAAGTCCTCTTGGGTGAGCGTATCAATGACCTTCTTTCATCTCAATTGTCTTATAACGACAGCCTCTGAGCTTAGGGAATAACCAAAAGTCACAGGGAGCAAGGTCTCGACTATAGGGAGGCTGAGGAACTGTCCTGATGCCCATCTTGGTCAAATAGTCTGTGACAAGGATGGAGTTGTTGACAGGTGCATTGTCCTGCTGGAAATGCCACTGACCCGATTTGAAGAGTGCTGGCCTCTTCCGACGGAATCTCTTCCTGAACTCCCTTACAACCTCAACATAGGAACCCTAACCCTAACCCTTTGGCCAATCAACTCTGGTGTATTGACTTCCTTACTCCTCCCAGACCTGTCATCATACCTCACAGACTCCCTGCCTTCCTTGAATCTCTTATGCCACTTAAAAACTGATGCTCGATTCATACGTTTCTGTGGAATTTTTTCCAAGTTTAAAACATAATTTTATTGCATATCGTTCTTTTAAAGTGTCCTCATGTCCAGATTGCATTTTTGAAATCCACCAGCTGTGACAATCAGGTTTTTAGTAGGGTGTATTCGAATTGCTGCTGTAGCTGTTCATTTGGACCTGAAATCATAAAGATTGGTCAGTCATCTCATAAGATGGATAGCAATAACATAGTGAATTTTCAAGAGTCTCCGACAATTCTAAATGTCTGTACAAAAAAAGTCTGGAAACTTATTGAAGGCGCCACGTATATACACACACACACACACACACACACACACACATATATATATATAATAGGATGGATGTTTAACTGCGATTACTGGTTTCATGCTGTCTTCATACAACAATCATCTGGCAGAAAAAGAAAGATTTCGGAAAAATCGAAAAAATCAAAAAGATATAATAATAAAAAAAATGCGTTAGAATTGTCTATAAGTTTTTTTAGTGCGTGCGTGTGAGTGTGTGTGGATTATATTTGCATATTGTTATTTGTGGTTGTATATGTTATTCTTCGTGTGTGTGTGTGTGTGTGAGATGATACACGCACCATGTGGCAGATTTGAGGTTGTCTCATGAATATGAGTAGCGATGTGTAGCGGAAGTCGAGAGACAGTTAGGAATTTGGCCGAAAAATTTCGATGTAACATATAAGTACAATAAACGAAATGGATGCTGAATTTAAAAGGTAAGAATAAACAGGGAGATGGGAATATCATGTTGTTAATAGACATGGTATAACTGTTATTTACTATGGTGTATTATGCATTACTAGCATTCATATGTTGGTTATATGTTCTGTGTTAAATTGCAGTATGCATGTTATAATAATTTGTATTGGTTGCCTATGTCGTGATAATGTTATATTACATATATGTTATATTACATACATGTTATCGTATTATCTGATGGTGTGATACATGATGCAATGATAATATCGAAATACATAACAATATTATGTATACATATGATACTATACACCATACCATGCTATATACTTTAACTATTATGTAAATTAGACCTAACCGATAAAATGAAACGCAGTTACTTCCAGCCAGTGGTCGTATCGATACTACTATATGGATGCACTACATGGACTCTAACAAAACGGCTGGAGAAGAAGCTGGACGGCAATTACACAAGAATGCTGCGAGCAATCTTGAACAAGTCCTGGCGGCAACACCCCACAAGACACAAACTGTATGGCCACCTGCCTCCTATCACGAAAACTATTCAAGTTAGACGAAGCAGACATGCAGGACACTGCTGGAGAAGCAGGGACGAACTCATAAGTGATGTACTCTTATGGACCCCCACACATGGCCGAGCAAAAGCAGGACGACCAGCACGAACATACATTCAGCAACTATGTGAAGATGCGGGATGTGGTCCGGAAGACCTGCCGGGGCGATGAACGATAGGGAGAAGTGGCGAGAGAGGGTCAGGGATATCCGTGCTACCAGCATGACATGATGATGATGATA
>OY757936.1:3568118-3713118 GCA_963585895.1 Sepioteuthis lessoniana
CTCTTGATCTAAATTCGTAGCTTCAACATTTTTCGGTTTAAAATAGGTTAAGTACAGAATTGTCGAACTGAGTAGCTATGATGGATTACAACTACAATGTCACAGTCCAACGTGTTAGCCACTACTCCACCGCAAATCCCCTATTAAATGTTTGTAAGCAAAAACAATTCGACTAAAGATATTTGAGATAGACACAAAAGTATATACAACGCAAACGAAAATAAAACCAAACAAAGAAAACTCATAAATAAAACATCGCCTTATGGCTGTTTTCATTTTGAACCGAGGATGTGAATCCATTTAGTTTGGGTGTAAAGAAGGCTACTGTACATGGGAATTTTGTTCCTCTACTTCCGGTCGCGTATGCACCATTAAAATAAACCGGAAATTAAATTGGTTTCTGTGAATGCATTCTGACCGAGAAGTGAGGTCTATTTTCCGATTTTGTCGACTCAATGTCATTTACTGTTCAAATCTGCTGCTATCCAGTTTATCAAATATACACAATCTTTCAAGAGACACACGTGAGAAGTCCATTGTTCCTTTTCGAGCGGAAGAGTCCAGTACATGAGAAACAAAATCGTAAGAAACATGCAAAAAATGTTGAACAGTTTGCGTTCGGCCTAGAAAAAAAAATTAATTTTTTTTCGATAAAAACAAAAAGCACTCTCTACTTTCTCTGTTTCACTTTCTATTACATTCCACACGAGAGTGCACACCCGCATATTCATTGTTGTAGCTTAAGTAATTCAAAAGCATTAATATCTAAACATATTAACAAAATCAAAAATATAAGTAATTGATTTCGAGTAGAATGTCAATGCAAATTGGTATCAATTCTTAATTTAATTCAGAGATTAAATCATCAGCCATCTTGATTGTTTTAGAAAACGTAAAACATACTTTGAGGTGAAGATTTTCATTGGTGTAAAATTCTGTCAAATCATTCTGCTTTTGTCAGTCTTCAGGATATATCAGATCTATCCGGAAAACATTTCTATGATCAGTTATGCAGCCTGTTATGTCTTGTAACCCAATAAAATCAGAACCTTCCTGCTCACTCTCTCATAGGGTTATGCAGTCGGCAGTGATACTTCATTAAGTGATTTTGTGCATCATGTGATCATCATATTAACGAGGAAAATTAAATGAGCGAGGCCAAAATAAAACTTCTGTTTTGTCTGGGAATGCGTTAAAAGCGATTCACATTTCGGAAGGCCGACAAAAATGTCGAATCACCCGGAAACATCGTTAAACATATGAGAGTTGAAAATCAACGGAAATGAGCTATTAACTGTACAGGATCAGAACTGGGGATTCCATTGAATGCCTGCAAAGTATCCAGCCAAAGGAAATATAAAGTAATTTTTTGATACCTACCAAAACAGATATGAACGTTAGTCTACAAGGAAATAGAGCCAAGCATTGAATGACCATTGTTATGTTGTTTTACGATTTAAAAAAAAACAACTTTTAAATGAATGTGCATTGATTTTAAGTGAATGAAATTATAAAGTGCATGACTCTGAAGTAATACTCGCAAGAATTAGTTTTCTTTAATAATTGCTAATCATTTTAATTTTTTAGAATATCCTCTTTCGGATTTGGAGGTAAACTTTTATAGTAACAATTACCAGTATTCTTAAGCTTGATCTCGGTCAAAGAAATCGAAAAGGTGTCGTTGACTATTGTTAGTTATCAATTCTCTACAACTTTCTTTATCCTGTATTCAGTAAACAATCTTGATACACCAATGTAGCACAAATAACAACTGTCACTGACTTTAATCCAGACTCGAGTTTGTGGAACTACTAGCGTCATAAAATCGGGATAAAAAAGTCTTTATTAAAACATAATAATTAACTCTGATCAGAGGAGAATTCGTTAGAAAACATTTCAAATTCAAACTCATTAAAAACACTGAGAAAAAAAAACGTCAGAATTATAAAATGAGTTTAAAATTTTCATCTCCAAAATTAAAGGATTTATTTTTAAAGTCATCAACAAATTCACTGGCAAAAATTATTCAAATATATGAATAACAGATTGTGAAATTATGCATTACTCATTATATAGGGTGTTATAACACTGGACCCATTATATAGGGTGTTATACACTGGACTCATTATCTAGGGTGCTATACACTGGACTCATTATATAGGGTGTTATACACTGGACCCATGTGATTGCTAATAACTCTATTATTAATAGAGTTTTGTTCTTTTTTTGTTTCAGATTTGAAAATAATATACTATAACAACTATCAATCTTTTATCTCAACCATTGGACAAGCGAGGGGGAAATATTTTGCATCATTACTTATTTGAAGACAAAGTCATTCAAAACTGTGCTAGCCAAATTTCGCATGAAGTTTAACTTAACAATTATCCTCAGTAAAGTCAAATTTTTCGTTTGGTATACAAATTTCTAACAACAGGGTCAGTAAACAACCTTAACTAGAAGGCAGAAAATCCCATATCTGGCAGGAAGTTAACAAGATGTCTTGACAATGTGGATGCGGCGAGAGATTCTATCGGGAGGACTTCGAAAAGGACCCTTTGAAGACGTTCCCAAGAACTTGGTCTTTCACGTGCACTGTTGGATAATGCCAATCAATTTCTGCCCTTGTCATCTAGTTTAACCTTTCTGAAGTTATATGACTGCTTTCTAAGATGAAAAATGACTTCATGCTATATAAATTATCATATTAATAAGTTGCATCTATTTTGAGACATCCTGAATAAGGTTCTTATTTAATTTTTTGAATTTATTTCTTCTCATTGTCTTACAAGTATTCTTAAGTTTGGTTCAGTTTTTTATTAAAAAATTATCCAAAATTTTCTCTCTAAGCACTTTCCTCCATTACTGATCATATATCCTACACTTTAAGGAAACATACTTACAAGTACAACATCTACTTAAAAAGATATATATATATATATATATATATATATATATATATATATATATATATATATATATATATAAAAGTATTCACTATTTCATCAGTCTTTTTCTCAGCCTTCTTAAGATGTCCTCGAGGAAGACAGGGAAGTTCTATGCCTTACCCAATAAGCTTATACTATATATACGAATGAAAAAAAATCATATACAAATTTAAATTTTAAGGAGAAAAGAAAAAGGGGTTAAAACAATAATGTATTAGAAAAATAAAGAAACCAGAAAAAGGGTGTTCCTGTAAACTGACCCCTCCTAATTTGAACATTTGCAAATTTTTCGTGGCAGGTGGAATTTTTTTAATAATATCAGCCTGCTAACTAAATTAT
This sequence comes from Sepioteuthis lessoniana, assembly GCA_963585895.1. Taxonomy (NCBI): domain Eukaryota; kingdom Metazoa; phylum Mollusca; class Cephalopoda; order Myopsida; family Loliginidae; genus Sepioteuthis; species Sepioteuthis lessoniana. Next base: position 3,571,406 of record OY757936.1, read on the forward strand.
TATCTTTTTATATTTTCTGTTTACTCTTTTTACATTTGTTAAATACCTCAGTTAATGGGGCTATCACCTTCCTCCTAAAAAAAGCCTTTCGGCACCCGTCAGGTGCCTTTCATTTTTATGTACTTCAGCGTCTCTTTTGTTTACATGGTATAGGTTATATCTATGTTAGCGTTAACCCCAAAATTGTCAACGGTGACTAACCACTCAAAAATTTAAAAATCCTAATTGCGAACTAATTTCTAACATTCCAAATATTTCCTTTCTACATAATTCCTCCCGTTATATTATACAATTAATTATTGAAATCATCATCATCATCATCATCATGTCGTGTAGCTAGCACGGATATCCCTGACCCTCTCTCTCTACGTCTCCTTATCATTCATCGCCTTTGGTTGGTCTTCAGGGTTACATCCCGTATCATCACATAGCTGCTGTATGTATGTTCGAGCTGGTCGTCCTGCTTTTGATTGGCCATATGCGGGGGTCCACAGGAGTACATCACTTACGAGCTCGTCTTTGCTTCTCCAACAGTGTCCGGCATGTCTGGTTTGTCTAGCTTGGATAGTTTTCGTGATAGGTGGTAGGTGACCGTATAGTTGGTGCCTTGTGGGGTGTTGCTGCCAGGACTAGTTCAATATTGCTCTTAACATTCTTGTATAATTGCCGTCGAACTTCTTCTCTAACCGTTTAGTCAGCGTACAAGTAGTGCATCCATATAGCAGTAACGACACGACCGCAGCCTGGAAGAAACTGCGTTCTGGCCAATACACCCAACCAAGCCGAAACACTACTGCATAGTTTGGAACGAGCCGCTGCAGGCATTGGACTCCATGTTAATACACACAAAACTGAATTTATGTGCTTTAATCAGAAAGGCAACATCTCCACACTAGACGGAACCTCTCTGAAACTGGTTGACAAATTCACCTACCTAGGAAGCAGCGTCTCATCAACCGAAAAAGACATCGACACACGGCTAACGAAGGCATGGACAGCTATCGATAGGCTTTCGATTAAAGGGAAATCAAACCTGACCGATTATTGAAATAAATGGGATTTTTTCCAATAGAATTCATCCAAAATTAATATCCCAGTTTTTATCTTGAGTTGGACATTCAGTGGACCTCAATCAAGATAATTTAGATTTCATTTTATGTCTAAATTTAAACACAAATTCATTACGTGCACGAAGCAGTCATCTGGGATGCTTAGAATTGATTATATTAATTTTTTCTCAGATACATAAGTTACATCTATCATAGAAGCTATTTGCAACTAAAAACTACCTGACTACTTTCCAATTTATTTGACGGGTTAACTCCTTATCCTTAAGGTTTCAAAAATATTTAGATCGAGCAGCTTGGTTTTTAAGTCACGGACAGGAGAAAAATGTCTGTGGTTATATAGTCCTTGTTTCCAATTCCCAGCAGAGGTACCTATATGAATCCTCTCTCCAATCATTATTATGTTCCATGGAGGAAATGCACACTTGCTATAAAACGTTCTTGGAGTTACATCGTCCGCCTAGAGGACATTCCTCTTTCCTTCAACAGTTACAGGACACCTCATCAGGTTCCTCACTTTTCCTTTTCGCCTGAAAATTCAAATCTATATACGCTTTTTCATACATATATACATATATATACAGTTATCCATATTTGTTGTTTTTCACCCTCAAATTAAGCGTGTAGAGTCATATGATGAGACGAAAAGTATAATGATATTCTTCGCCGAAATAAATTAAAAACAATTCAATTAGGTTTGAGCTTGCATTATCTATCTATCTATCTATCTATCTATATTGTCATCCACAGACAGACTGTTTCGTTCTATCAGAACTCTTCAGTGTGGCTAGACACGCAGGACGCTTGAAGCCGGGATCGAAACCCGTCCAACTTTACGATAGACTAAGGCTTCAGACCATGATAGTGTTTAGAAAAAATAGAACTATATTTTCCTGGAAGAACAGTATTTTGACGGTTAATTTTTCTTTTTAAATCTTGACTCATGGATTTGAATATGAACGACTTAACACGCAAGGAAAAAGGGATTCATGTCGATTAGGCAAAATACTTTAGCAGTCAGAACTTACATGATCTTATTCATTAATTACATTTTTACCAGATAAACTCCTGGTCTTTCGTAGTTAGGTATATTATCGAGCTCAGCTTCAAGGGTTATTTTCTTTTGGTAGTACCTCCACTATTGCAGAAAAAGAGAGAGTCAGAGGAGATATTCTGCCGTATGAGCTATGGCTATTTTTGACACCATTTATCCAGCATGACCTTGGGTCGCGTCCTTTCAGTGTGAGTGGAAGAGATGGTAAATCACCGGCCAGAAATTCCGGCGGGATTGAAGAAATCGAACATTACTTATTTTTGTCTACGTATGAATATTATTTATACTTCATCAGACAGAAGAAAAAAAATACACAATGTGGGAGACCTGGACAGTTTTCTTTAGAGTCAACTGCAACTGTAAGGCTTAGATTCATATGATTTTTGATTGGAAAAATACTCGTTAAATTATATAAGTCTTTCCTATATTAATCGAAGAGAAATTGTTGAATAAATCTTACCTATGATAATCGAAGAGTCGTTAATCGAAGAAAACTCTTAAGAAACACATACGTATATGCAAAGAACGTAAAATCGATCAATTAATCTCACTTAAGAAAAAGAAGTTAAAAGAATGGGTAAGGGAAAAGAAAATACACTAATGGCTCAAAGGGCTAAATGATTTATAAATATGTGTGTGTGTGTGTGTGTGTGTGTGTGTGTTCAAACCTTTCATGATATAAATGTGTGTGTGTGTATGTGTGTGTGTATGTGTGTGTTCAACCCTTTCGTGATATAAATGTGTGTGTGTGTGTGTGTGTTCAAACCTTTCATGATATAAATATGTGTGTGTGTGTTCAAACCTTTCATGATATAAATGTGTGTGTGTGTGTGTGTGTGTGTTCAACCCTTTCATGATATAAATATGTGTGTGTATGTGTGTGTGTGTGTGTCTGTTCAAACCTTTCATGATATAAATGTGCGTGTGTGTGTATGTGTGTGTGTGTGTGTGTGTGCTCAACCCTTTCGTGATATAAATGTGTGTGTGCGTGTTCAAACCTTTCATGATATAAATGTGTGTGTGTGTGTTCAACCCTTTCATGATATAAATATGTGTGTGTATGTGTGTGTGTGTGTGTGTGTTCAAACCTTTCATGATATAAATGTGTGTGTGTGTGTGTGCATGTGTGTATGTGTGTGTGTTCAACCCTTTCATGATATAAATGTGTGTCTGTGTATGTGTGTGTTCAACCCTTTCATGATATAAATATGTGTGTCTGTGTATGTGTGTGCGTGTGTATTCAACCCTTTCGTGATATAAATATGTGTGTGGGTGCGTGTGTGTGTATGTGTGTTCAACCCTTTCATGATATAAATATGTGTGTGTATGTGTGTTCAACCCTTTCGTGATATAAATGTGTGTACGCGCGCGCGTGTGTGTGTGTGCGCGCGTGCGCGTGCGTGTGTTCAACCCTTTCATGATACGAATATGTGTGTGTGTGTATGTGTGTGTGTGTGTGTGTGTGTTCAACTCTTCCATGATATAAATATGTATGTGTGTATGTGTGTGATATAAATATGTGTGTGTGCGTGTATGTGTGTGTGTGTGTATGTTAAACCCCTTCATGATATAAATATGTGTGTGTGTGTGTGTGTGTGTGTGTGTGTGTGTGTGTGTGTGTGTGTGTGTGTGTGTGTGTGTGTTCAACCCTTTCATGATGCGAGTGAAGCAAAATGTAAAGTCATTGGAATGATTATAGGATAATTTGATAATTTGAATGAATCTATAGATAGAACAATATTCTGTTTTGCTTTTTAAAATTTTCCATTTGTATTTAATCATAGAAAACATTCTGTTCATGCAGTGACTTTAAAATGTGCAAAATAAAGTTTAATTTCTAAAATTGTGCTAACAAGAAAATGCATAAGATATTTTTGAAGGCTGGAAAAATATTACTCAGTGATTGAAATAATATCAACATAAGAGACAATGTTGATAGCTCATGAAAAGGAATTAATACTTTTTACTATCGAAAGGCAAGAGTAACAAAAGTCACAGAAGAAACAAATTATGTCAGTCAGAAATTGCTGTAATATTGACAAAAAAACTAACAGAGGATTAGAAAACTCTAAAAATGAAAAACAAATTTAAGAAGAAAACTGATTATAGAGCCATTTCCGGAGATAAAACAAAGAAGTTTGCGCAGTGAACATCTGAAAAGAGAACAGAAATCTTATTTAGGTTAATGCAATGCTTCAAGCAACAACATATTTCTGCACAACATTCATGCCTGTATACTTAATTAATAAACATAACGTACACGGCTACAGAATTTGTGTAATGAGGAATCGAATGAAGATTGATTTCATAAATAGTTGACATTTCTTTATTCTTTATTCTTTCTGTTAAGAAAAGTGGAATTGTATATTTTCCAAAGCAAATTTCATGAAATGATTTCAAATTAGTTTTGGGTTCTATAATACGATATGAAATGATCTTTCTGGTATCCTCATTGTGACGCTGGCTAGAATGTAAATATCGCTTCTATGGATATGCAACTCGTGGGGACACTCCGAATTGACAACTCTGCATAGATAACGTGGCAGAGAACAACTCGAAACGAAATAAAGAAAGAAAAATATGCAGAGACAATGTACAAAACGTGGGAGCTATCATCAAATTTTCACGCACAAATTAGGCTTCATAGATAAAATGGTTTTTCTTGTTTAGATTTTTCATTTCTATTTCTTTAATTCTAAATTATATTGTTATGAATATTGAATAGAATAAAGGCAGAATAATCATTGAAACCTTTTCTTTTGTGTATGTGAAAGTATATTTTAAATTTCAGTTAAAGGATCAAATGATTTAAAAGAAAACGGTCAATAAATTCCTACCAACCATTTTTTTCAAAGCATCTTTCTTGTGGGCTCTGTCCTTACTTACTTTTGTATTTGTATACGTGCAGAAATCACTTAGAGACAGAAAAAAAGCAATATATATATATATATATATATATATATATATATATATATATACCACTTGGATCAAGTGGAAATTGGAAGGTATCTGCCGACCTACCAGAAGGCCATAATGATTACCCCAAAACAATATCTAGTAAGGATCTTCGACCATATATTGTTCGTCTGTCAAGGGTAAATCTTAAAATTATCGTGGTAGAATAATCAATATAAAAGTCAGATGGAAGAAAAACAAGGGGATCAAAACAGCAAATATGAAGATCTTAAAAGAGAGCTGGAAAAGGAAGTGTAGCCTGATCGTGAAGGCCGTGAGTAAAGGGGGCAAGAAGATTCGTACCAGTTTCTGGGTTAAATTGAAATTAAAGGTCCTTATTGAATCGAATGTATAAGACACCGAATAGAATATGGAACAAAAGAAATATCCTGAGGAGCAATTAAAATCAATGATTATAAAACCAATACATAATTGCGAATGTGTAAAGAGACTTGAGCAATATTCTCATAACGCACCGAAGATTTTTTTTCAAATCACATTTCGCCGTTATATTTCTGAGTTCGCGCAACGACATAATAGGGACTCACAGATAGATAGATAGATAGATATTCAGAGAGGGGTCCGGTACGCAAATAAACCTGTCGAGAAGAAGTCCAAGAAACAGTGCACATTCTCTCCTAATGACCCTAAGACTATAGTATTTATTGGGAAAATAGAAATAAGGCTTCGTCGTTATTTCAACGAAGAAGTATTCAAAATCCCAGTGCGTAGAATTATTCGATGGAAATGATAATGGCACCTGGAGCATCTTACTGTCTGCTCGCTCTTCTTATACTTTCCTTATATATATATATATATATATATATATATATATATATATATATATATATATATATCCTGTTCACACACACACATACACACACACACACACACACACATATATATATATATATATATATATATATATATATATGATTTGTAAACGAATAATTTGTCGGTAACATTATTTTAAAACGCGCCAGAGTTCATTTGTTGCACACGGTTAAATCGTTTTAAGTATGGCTATTTAACGCAAATAGTTCTATTTAATATTGATAATAATCCTTAGTAAAGAATTGAATAGCTCTATTTGACCCTTTGATGGGAACCCAGCAGGTACTACCACTCCGGGTCAGGGTGATATTAAGAGTAATGGTCATGAATGTATACTTCATATTCCCCAAACTCGAAGAATGCAGCCTCACCATCAGATGCTGTTTAATGTCATATCTAAGACACTAAATAGTTTCAAGTATTGTTATCTATCGGGTGCGTGCGGGTGGATGGAGGTGTCACTCAGATGTCATAACAGTCCGAGACGATACTGGGTGACAAGGTGCGGGTGACGTCACGCACCGGAAGCACGCGGAAGTTGGTGTGAGAATTTGAAGAAAATAAGAGTCGAGAATTAGAGGCCAAACGAAAAGGATCAATTTTGGAGCTCGCAGGCGCGAGGCGAGTTTGCGCCCTATGGGGGGGGCTGCTCGAGTTGGGGGCCAAGTGAATAAGACAGCATAGAAGATTGTGTCTCTCCTCCTTACGTCGAAGCCTTTAACGCAAAGTTAATAAAAAGGTTTCATGTCTGAACAAGAAGTCGTTACGTGTTTTCGAATTTCGAGATTCCTATGTTCTTTATATCGTCTATAGTAATGAACATTATATGTTCATTACACATAGCGTTAATTGTGAATATGGTGCACTCACGATTAAATGGTTTAGTGTCGTACCCAGGATACTTGTTGGGGAGGTCTTATACAGAGATAAAGTCGACTGGACCAGTATATATATATATATATATATATATATATATATATATATATATATATATGTGTGTGTGTGTGTGTGTGTGTTTAGGCATCATTTCCACGTTGAGGCATATCTGATGAAATATTACAGATAATCTTTGTCTCCATATTTTTGTTACAATCCGCTCAAGTCACCGTTTAGTTGTTTTGATATCCGACTGGAAACGGCTAACAAATTTTCTGTCTTAAACTGGTACCCAAGTACTTTCGTGCCTCTCTCGGGCCATCATCACGAGGTGTGTATATTGCAAAAAGTATATCTATATTGGTGTAATTTATCTAAATTTTAATTCAATGTATGGCAATAGTGGCTAAAGACATTTAAGTACATTAGCTTGGTTGCAAAATTAATTTTGTTGAGGTTAAGAAACTTGTTTCTAATATGAAGGGCTTCGAGAATTTGTGTCCTTTGTTTTGTTTTATTTTTTTGTTCCAACATTGTTATGTTTCCGGTAAGAATTTTTCGAAAATGAGTTGTATGGCAGGAATGTATTTTTAGATGTTGTACTATTGGGCTAGTGTCGGAAAGATACCTAGTAAGTTGCCCCGACAGTGTAGTTGATGTTTTTAAGATATTTCCATTTAATTAATAATTGTAGTGAATCCAATAAACACGCATTTATTAATTTTTTTACAGCAACCAATATATATATATATATATATAGATGAAAATATCTTAAAAACGTTGATTCGAAGAAACAAACTCCCCACTACCCTAATAATAAATAAAACTGATCATATACTATAAGAAATTTCCAACCTCTAACTTGGTTATTAACAATATTCCCCCCCCCAGTTCAGTTGTAGTTTTGCAAAGAACAAACGTCATATATCAATTTAAATGTCCTTTGGGGGATTGTATCTCCGAAACGAAAGTATATACGTTAGTTTAACGTCAAGTACTCAGCCGGATATCAAAACAACTATATGCCAATTTGAAATGATTGAAACAAAAATATGCAGACAAAGATTATCTATAATATTTAATCAATATATATATATATATATATATATATATATATATATATATATATATATATATATATTCATTAGCGACAATAAAGAATTAATTGTATTCTTGATAGAAAACTATCAAAGGGATTTTTTTAAGTACTAAAAACGTTTGCCGCCACCGGAAATGTAAACTCCATATCAAAGTGAGATCGTTTGTAAAAGTATCAAATGATATCCTGATGACGATATTTTGATATTTTAGAGAATAAAGAGAAAAAAAGATCCTTATCTGTTTTTTTTTTTTCCTTTTCACTTAAAAACATTTTTATAATTTGTATTGAGAAGAAAAGTTTATTAATCATAAATTTCTCTTTAATCTGTTCGCCTCAGTTTTCAATTTCCATTCTTTGAAAATGCTGCCATTTAGTGTAAAGCGATCTTCAGTTCCAAATTCTTGTGCAAAATATCTACAAAATAATTTCATTACACAAAAATAACAATATTTAGAAACAAATACTGCTTATATATTTCAGTTCTAAATTTGATTCTATTACTTTTTATTCAGCTGTATTATCAGCATTATAATGGTAAGCTTTTCAGATTACAGAAATTACTGGGGGGGTGTTATGTGAGAGGATTCTGTTATAGTTCAGTCAGAGCCATGATAAAATAGATGAAATGATGAATATTCTCTTCTATTGGCGTGGCTGTGAATGAAATATAGCCATCATATAATCAACCGGAAAACAACCTTTCTTTGGCTGAGTAGAGCATATTTAGCCACTTCTTGTCCAATCCAGGAAGCCTGTCTCTGCACTTGCCTGTAAGCTGCACTTACCCCATTTAACTAAAAGTGCTTGAGTTAGTGGTAGTATCTGTTGCCTGAAGAAAACGGATATACCGACGAGATGAGGCAATTTTTGTCCTAACTCTTTTATACTACAGAGTAGCTCCCCCACCACATCCAAACGTTGGGAAGTTGATAAATAACGTTTCTTGTCGCCTTTTAGTCACTAATAATGCGACTCGTTAAGATTCAAGCAAAACTTGCCGAAACGAAACGGCAGAGAAACATTGGTCTTTATCAAATGTTCATCTTCTGTTCAAAAAAGATCAAAACAACTGATTACATTTTGGAAGGAACGTAAGTAAATATACGACTGGCATTAATTTTAAGTCTTGGAATGTATAAGAAAGCAAAAAAAAAAGGGGGGGAAACAAAGACAGAGAGGTAAAGAAGAGATAGAAAGAAAGAATGAAGATAAACCTTTGAATAATATTCGCTGTCAATCTTCCTGACCTATGTATGGAAATTTACTAAGCTTTTTGCTTAGATGTGGCACAAGGCCATATGAAGGGGGCACCCAATGAGACTCGAACTCACTCGTGTAGGTTTGCTAGTCGAGTTTGCTAACCATTACACCACCAGAGGCGCCCTTCCTGACCTATGTATGTCTATTAGGTCGTTGTAAAGAAAGCATTTAAAATGGGTCAGAGTAAAGAAATAACTTCCTGTTATTTCGCACTGACAACAAAGAAAGGTAATAAAACTCTGACTCGGAAATGAATTTTATCTTTTTCCGCATTTATTACTTATATATTTATTCTACTAATATTTTTGCAATGACTGAAAAACAACTGAGAATTACATATAAGGTACAGAAAGTCTAAATTAGATATTCAGTCTTCTTTCTTTCTTCCTTTCTTTCTTTCTTTCTTTCTTTCTTCCTTTCTTTCTTTCTTTCTACCTGTTGTCACCTTGTATTATATTTCTTCGAGTGCATTTTTACAGCATTTCATTTCTTTTTATTCATATTTTAATTGAGATTTTTCTAAGTTATTCGTAAAAATTTGAATATTTTAAGCTCAAAATGTCAAGTGAACATTTTCATCATCGCGCACTTACGCATGCACGTACATATGTGCACTTAAAAAAAAGTGAAAATCTTGGAATTTAAAAAATATATAAAATCTAAGACATTTAATACATTTTTTTAAAGTATAGCTAAAATTATAGGCATCTAGAGATTAATAGTCCAAGTTTGAGACATTTTTTAAAATTCAAAATTTAGAATATTTTGGTGAGAACCTAGAATAGTTTTTAAAAAGCTAAAGTTTGATCCTTTTAAAAGAAAGATAGAATCTTATTTGATTTCAAATTAAATTTTAACTTTTCTCTTAATGCACAATTTAGACTGGGCAAGCATCGGATAACAGCACCGTGTTAATCTGATCAAGGGTTTTTATTTTATTTCTGTTTCAACACACACACACACACACACACACACACACACACACACACACAAATATATATATATATATAATCCAAGGGGGAAAATCCTGAACGTAAAAGTACCCAATTCGTGTGCTCAATGCCAACAGCTTTCGATGTATAATTAATTTGGGATTGTGCACTCAAATTCCTGCCCCAGGATTTTTCCCCTGGGATTATATAGATATATTTAAGTTCCTTGTTACAAGTAGAGCACTAAACTAGATTATCAACACAAAAAAAACTTTTTGGGAAAAAACTGTTGCTTCAAAATGGAGAAATTCACCCCTAATTCTTCCATGAAAAACATACCTCTCCATCTGAGAGTCAATTTATCTTATTTTTAACGGATAAAATCGCTGACTTTAAAATTCTTCTTCTTCTATAACTCAGGAATGGAAAATAAGGAAATTCTTTTTAAATTTATATCACTGAAGATCCCACGAGCGACAAAATGTCGGAAAAAATTGAAGACGTATTTGAATTAATTAAAAAATCAAATTTAGAAATATCAACGATGAGTTTAAAAAAACTTAGAAAAAAAGTTTTAAAAAACTTTTAAAATGCTGACAAACCAAGAATTCTATATAAAATTAATCCCCCACTATATAAGAAAATATTACACAATAAGATAACAGAGAAATATTACACAATAAGATAACAGAGAAATATTACACAATAAGATAACAGAGAAATATTACACAATAAGATGACAGAGAAATATTACACAATAAGATAACAGAGAAATATTACACAATAAGATAACAGAGAAATATTACACAATAAGATAACAGAGAAACATAAATTAGTCCAAAATAACATTATTAATCAAATTGATAAAGATGCATATAATTTCACAAATAAACACAAAATTAAAAATAAATTAAATAAACTAAATAAAAAAAATGCATATATTATTTTTAAAGATCAAAAACAGAACTTTAAAAATAATAAACCAGCCAAAACGGAGCTAGGTTTAATATTAAGAAATATGATACAAAATAGGGTCACCAAAATCTTTGATAATTTGATATACATTCTGTGGAAGAACTCATGAGATACTATTGAATGGTTTAAGAATATCAAATACAAGAGAAAAAGTACCTTTATACAATTGGACATTATTGATTTTTACCCATCCATAACTAAAGAATTGTTATTACAAAGTATCAATTTAGCTGGGAAATATACAGATATAATTCAGGAAAAATTAGACATTATATTAGCATGTAGGAAATCTGTACTAATTTACAATAACACTGCTTGGGGAAAGACTATAACGGATAATTATGATGTTACAATGGGGTCATTCGACTCTGCCCACTTTGCAGACTTAGTAGGGATATATATTTTAGATACACGAGGGAAATTCTTGAATTTAAATAACATCGGAGATGATGGGTCAATTTCTATCCTTAATAGTAATGGACCCCTAACATCAAAATTACAAAAGAAACTCATTAGAGCTTTTAGATAGAAATTAGTTTTAACTTAAAAATAGTTAATTTTTTTAGATGTAACTCTCAATTTGAATGACAATTCATATAAACCATTTAATAAGGCTAATACTCTACCAACATACATTAATGTTAGTTCTAACCACCCTACATCCTTATTTAAACAAATTCCTATTACAATTAATATTAGAATAAACAGATAATCATCATCTAACGACATATCTAATAATCATAAAGAATTTTATAATGAAGTCATACATAACAGGGGTTATAAAAATGAACTTAAGTATTTGGAAGCCAAAAGACATCAGAACAATAGGGAAAATAATAGAGGAAACATTAGAACTAGTAACAATATTAAATATGTATAATTGAATAAGCAAAAATATTAATAGAAATTGACGTAGAAATATAATCTATATATAAATATAATCTATATATAAATATAATCTATATATAAACCTTTTTACAAACTTTGATATCAATATACGGAAATATTTTTTAGGTTTAATAAATAAGCATTTTAAAGATGATAACCCTCTTAGAAAAATAATTAATAAGAATAATGTAAAAATTAGTTATTTTTGTACTACAATATTTCTTAAATAATTGACAATCACAACAAGAAATTAATAAATAAAATGGATTGGAATAACAATAACAACTTAAAACATTCATGTAATTGTAAAATAAAAAATGAAAGCCCACTAGAAAAGAAATGTAACTTTAATAATATTATATATCAAGATATCATTTTAACTAAAGAAAATGATACTAATAAAAAGGCATACATAGGTATAACGAACTTAAACTAGAAATATAGATATTACAACCACCTACAATCATTTAGAAATCCAACATTAAAAAACCAAACAGTCCTAGGTAGGTATTAATGGTATCTAAGAGAACTAGTATTAACACCTAATATAAATTGGAGAATAATAAAAGATCTTCCTGGACAGTTTACATGGTAAGTGTAATTTATACTATTTACCAACCCCTCCGCTCGGGCAGGATATGACACAAGGTCAATTTTTAAGCGGAGTTTAACAGGTTTGAATTCAGAGTTTTCCTTCTCCTAGACTAGTTGCCTCACCAAGGCTGAAGAACCTAGTCCGTCCTACTATTTACCCATAGCTGCAGGGAGAATAATTGGATTCATACCTTTCCCAAGAGTATTAGTGCTATGTGAAATGCAATCAGTCTCGTCCAGGATTTGAACTCGTGTTGCCGTGTCCATGTCCTACGACGATAACCATTACACCACGTAATTTATGCTTAGAAGAGAAAATATGTATATTGAAATATATGAATGGAAATTTGCTAAATGATATCTGCATATAGACAGCGAAATAAATTTTTAGTATCATTTAAATTTATATATTAATAATATCAAATATATCTAATTACTATTAATTATGTGATTTATATTTTTAATTTTATAAATTGAAATCATCATCATCATCTCGCACCATCAGCACGGATATCCCTGACCCTCTCTCGCCACCTCTCCCTATCGTCTATTGCTTCCGGCACGTCTTCAGGACAACATCCCGTATGGGCACAAAGCTTCTGTATGTAGGTTCGAACTGGTTTGCTCGTCCATGTGAAGGTGTCTTATGTTATGGGTCTATGGTTGTTTGGTGCGTTCCTTTTGTCATTGTGACGGCAAATCGACTAAAATCCCAAAACGGGACTTTATTTTCGCACGTGTGAAGACGGGGCAGGTTGGCACTTGATCCCCTACAGAATAAGTCCTGTTCAGAGTTTTTCTCTCAGGCATATAAGAACTGGCATATTACGTGAAGGAATAATTTTGGGCCAGACTGACCACCGCTAGCAAAGGGGTCCCAAATTTCACACTATCACACACCCACCAGGCCGCTAAACTTCTTCCCCTTACACAACAGAAGAATATGGGCCTACAGGTTTTAGTCGTAATAATATTAATATTGTAATAGTCGGCAACTCCGGTTTCCCGTGTGATACTTTAGGAATTAATAGGACAATTCTAAGCAAGATAACATAAGGCGAATAGAAGCTGAAAAGAAAGCATGAAGTAACAACATAGACCACATGGTAAAATGAAAATACATAAATTCCTTTACTACAATTATGTACACGTTCAAAGTGTCAAAAACATATAATTGGACAGTCCACGAATATAAACGTCTTTTCTGACTTTTGTCTTTCTTCAAATTGAGAGAGAGAGAGAGTGGTAAACGAAATTTGGGTATAAAGGAAAAATGTCCCCAAAGTTACTTATCTTATTTTCGACGGGGTTCCCCTGGAGAATTTTCTTCTTTCACGGGCCAATAGACTTTGTTCTGTTTTTAATACTGGCTTGAAGGATTTGGAGTCCTTCGTGTCTCAGTTAATCTTTTGTCTTCAACCCGGAGTAAAATGGCTATGGTTCGTCTACCACGAGCCTTGCTCAAAAAACTAGCTTTCTTGTCCTTTACTTCCGCTGAGGGGAAGGGAGCCCCACTTCCGTTTTGGGGTCCCAGCCAATCATTTGGCTTCTCTCTCTTTCCCCTTCCGATGTCCGGCGACCTGAGGTCACTAAGTACCAACATCAGTTTATCCCCTTTGTGACCCACATTCTCTCTTACCGGTCACTTTTTGACTGCTAGATACTGCTAATTCAACACGGGAGGATAGTATCAGTCTTACCTCTTCGTCTCCGTGGGCTATCACGTGACAGTTATCCATTCGGGTATGTCTGCTTCTTCTAAGCATCTCTTTATCCCAATATCCACTTTGTCATTGATGGAGGTTAATCTTTTAAACCAGTATCCCTGTATGGCATCATTGTCCAGAGTTTTTCAGTTTGCAATATTTTTGAGTGTTGCTCAGAGTGAATGAAAGTGCAGCTCTTTTTTCATGTTGTTTATCCATTCAGATTCTCTGTTACGTCGTCTACATTGCCATATTTTGCTCCAAAATTGTCTTGCTTTCCTCGCATTCGGTTGTGAGTATGTCTTCGCACTTTCTCCCTCTATTTACAGCTAGAATGTTCTTTCGTAGTTTCGGAAAGTACTGTTTTGTCTGTATTGTTTGATCGTATATCGGTATGTGTTTAGTCTTCCTTCTTTCGCCAGTACCTTCTGATTTATTTTCTCGAGTTGTATCGTTTGTGTTGCTCTGCTCTTTTCGGCTCGACATATTCTTGCGTTTTTCTCCTGTCTTATTTTCATTTGTTTTTGAAGCTTTTTTATTTGTGCATCTAGTTTGATTTCACAGCCACACACTCGACTATTAGACGTCTGACCTTCCCAGGTGGGAGATCAAATCTCAGCTGAGTAAGTCATCTGTACACGTTGTGAATTTTTATATCTAAACAACTGGATCCAGTGTTTACGCTGAAAGCCGAAATAACTGGACCGACTGATCATTCGATAGTAAAAAAACTAAGTCCAGAGAACGAAAAAAACAAAAAAAAAAAAAACAACAAACAAACATGGTGTTGAATAATGAAATAATAATGTTTTCAGTTAGGAAAAGAACAATTAACAATTACGAAATAATTGTTTTTATTTCAATATTCCATTTCCCGAAAATACGACGCAGAATGTCTCGGAATCTAGCCCCTATCTTGCGGTAGTCAGTCCAAGTCCACGGCCAGTCTTTCTCACTTCGACTCACTAAGTATTCTCAATACGTTACGTTGATTCTTATCTTCAGCTTGTTGAAACAAGAGAGATGTGAGAGGATCTGGTTATCTACGAGTCTGGTGCAAGGCTCTTTTCACAGGAGCTCATTCCTGTTTCGATCTCAACTCCGCAACTGTCTCTCGCCGCAACTACAGTCAGTTTTCGGCAAAAAACCCAGTTTATATAATTCTTTCTTCTATTTCCAAATGGGCGAATTTTATCAACTGCCGTTAATTAATCTTCAACAAATTAACTTAATTCACTGTGACTCTCTCTACTATCCCAACAGTGAATCCCTGCGCCTGCCACCAGAGAGGGAGTTGGTTGGTTACCCCATACAACTTCTGCTCCGACTGCTACAATAGGGATTGCTTCCCCCTTTCTCATCACGTTTCTCTCTATCCTTCTCTCTGCTGGGGGTGGCCCTTTTCTCCTCACGTGATTCATATGTTATAAGATTACTTACTTCCAAAATTAAACCAAAATTTTCCATTTCCCAAAGTTTGATTTTTTCCCGAGGGCTTGCATTTAGCTTATCCCTTCCGTCACCTCATTTCCTATTCATCATTGTTTTGACTAGTGATCTCTCAAACTTCAACCCTCCTCTCTCTCCCTCCTTCTCTGGTTAGAAAAATCAATTTCATATGTTTCTGTATTTTTTCTACGAGCCAAAAATTAAATAATATTTCTCGCTTCCTTCTCATTGTGACAATATTTCGTATTACTCCTTTAAAAAAAAAACAAAAATAAACAATGTACTGAATTTATTCTTCTAAAATCCGCACTGCTCGTTGTTCCTTGATTTATAGATATAAAAAAAACAACTCTGGCTTTTTAGAAAAACATTCAGCTTTTTCCATTTTCCATTCATTTCGAAGAATAAAAGCATTCCTTCTCGATTTGTCCGCGTATTGGCCCAATCTTCTAAAATCCACGCCGAATATTTTTCAAGCAGGCTAGACTCCGTAAACCCAATCTGCTCTGTAACATTTTTTATATATCCCTGTAGCGTAATGTTGCTCCTAAAATAGCAGGGAAGAGCCAGTTTGTTGTCTTCTCCGGTCCATTTTCTGCGTTGAAGTCTTAGATTTAAGAGTTTGCTTATGTTGTCGTTTGTGTACCTGGAAAAATAACAGCCAACATTCGCAGGATGCCTTTGTTTCCCCTGTGTTGTCTAACAAGAAAGTGCCTGCCGATCGTGATACCCAGACCATCTGTCTGGGTTCTAAGTTGAATTATGTTTGGAGTAATCATTTCTTTCATGGGTAGTATATTGTGGCTATATCAGACCCAGGGTTTGTTTATTATCTGCGCTCCCGATACAGATGTGATCAAGTTCTCTATGGCCAGAGAACTCTTAAGCGGGTCACAAAAATAGAAGAAAGAAAAAAGAAAAGAAAATAGTATCAAATTTTAAAATTTGTTCAGTTTTAACTTGGCTAAACTCCACTGTGGGACTTACCATATAACTGATGTTACCTCTATCGAGATTTTGGAACTTTGGAATCTTATTGTTGATGAAGTTAGACAATTTTGTAAGGGAAAACTAAAAGTATCATCTATATTATAGTTCAATTAATTGAAACTACGACCGTGTATTCAAACAGAAGGGTTGCCGAAAATTAAAATCAAACATTAGATGATAATAATATTACCGACAAAACAAAAAACGCTTTTAGCACCTAAAAGTTTTAGCATAAACTGGACGAAAATGAAATTACCTTTTATTGGTCGTCAGTCTTAGGATTGTAGTGAGATGATAAACCATTCCACTTCGGGGTTTATTTTGCGTGGAGTTGGGAGGTTGTCCACATTATTCTTATTATTTTACTTTTATATTTTTCTCTTTGGAATTTGTTTTCCAAATTCTATTTATTCATGAAGAAAATATTCTTATCACCGTTGTTTTTAAACCAATAAGCTTAATGTTTGTTCTTTGGTATTCAGAAAAGTGTTTTAGATAATTACCAAATGATTTTTAATAGTTTTAATTTGATTCCTATTGTTAATTAAATTATCTTTTTATTATATTTATATTTTCTACTTAACATTACCCTCTTATTGCAATGTATTCATTCTTACGTTTATCGTTTGCCGTTATTGCGGTCTATTTGAAATTCTAAAAGAATAGCATTAATTCAATTGATTTATTGTTTGTAATATGTACAATGAATATAAACTTTTAGAATAATATATCATGTAATTATTGATAATTATTATTGGTTTATTCAAATTGTAAGATACATTTCCAATAAATAATTTCACACAGTAAACTTTAAGTTCTTTTTATCCTAACGGGTTTAATGCAAATAGTTGTAAACATCATAAACATCAGTGATAATAATAATAATAATAAAACCAAAAAACCTGGACCAGGCAAAGAAAAGGAAACTTTAAGAGAGAAACGGTATCCCACCTAATAGCAGCACAGGACAACGCCATAAGAACCAATTATATCAAAGCGAGGATAGATAAGACGCAACAAAACAGTAAATGTAGGCTATGCGGTGACAGAGACGAAACGATCAATCAATAAGCGAATGCAGCAAATTAGCACAGTAGGAGTATAAGGCGAGACACGACTGGGTCGGCAAGGTGATCCACTGGGAAATGTGCAGGAAATTTCAATTCGACCATACAAACAAATGGTGTATGCACAACCCAGCACCTGTCCTGGAAAATGACACGAATAAACTCCTATGGGACTTTAATATACAAACGGATCACCTAATCCCAGCCAGAAGATCAGACCTCGTAATAATCAACAAAAAAAAAGAGAGTTTGCAAAATTGTCGACTTTGTTGTCCCAGCGGACCACAGAATAAATCTGAAGGAAAGTGAAAGAAAGATAAGTACCTCGACCTTGCTATAGAATTAAAAAAAGCTGTGGAACATGAAAGTAACGATTGTGCCAATTGTGATTGGTACGTTAGGCACAATAACTAAAGGATTATTAAAAGACCTGGAATGTTCGCGAGATCTCGCAAGAATTTGCATACGTGCAAATTACCCCTCGCTGGTTCGAGATCTCTCATCGTCAAATATGCTTGAGACAGCCATATCTGTTTCGCCGTTCCGCTCGACAAGCCAGACACGTTCGTGCGCGCTTCGCATGCCCAGGTACGTTGCGTCCATTACCTTCACAGACACTAAATGGGCAATTGATAATGTTTTTTGTTCGCACAATCTATCAATTGGGTTTCTTCCATTTTTTTTGTTTTTGTTTGCTTGATAGTTTCTCGTTGGTAAACTCTGGTCTGGTACTGCTATTCTTAACACTCTGTCTCCGCCTTTACTCCAGTATTTTTTAACCATTGCTCACGTAGGCGTTTTTGTTCCAAGGCGTATTTTTAACTTATACTTTAGCTTTTTTCTTTATGTTCTTTTGCAGCCTCAATTGCTTTATGTATCGGTGTGAGATCGAGTTTATTAGCAAATTTATCACTTTCCGCACGAATTGATTTTTTGTTTTTGCTACTCGTATTTGTAGCATCCAATCTGTAGCATCCAATCTATGGTAATGTCTAAGTATTTCTTTAATCCTATATATAGGTTCTGTTGTGTTCTAACTCAGCAATACCCATGTTTATATCTTGAGCGATGTTTTAAAACTTTATTAGCGAGCCTGACATAGGACTTTCGCACATTTTTCCTGATCAAATGGCATCCATACGTCGTCACTAAATATTTTTATAGTGCTTAGTAGATCTTCTAAATCGTCATCATTTTTGCATATAAATAGGAGGTTTATTTTCAAGGAGTTGTTTTATATCCATAGGAGAGATTGCCCAGTTAGCAAGGGCTGTAGAATATACTGATTGCTTCTCTTCAGGGGATTAAGACGAGTGTCCTGGATATGGCACAAAACAATCTGATAGTGAGTTTCCAGTAATGCTGAAGCTTCGGGGAATGCGGAGTACTCCTTTATTGCCATCACTCCCACGTCTACCATGGCATGGAGTGGTAGCCCCTAATAAGGTCCAATTTATGGGTCAAATGGAACTAAACTGTACTTATACGAAACTAATTTGTTTGAAGTAGAAATGTTTTTGACATTGAATCGGTGTAGATCTGCTAAACTGAATTGTTGGAAATAGAACTGTTTATATGTATAAAAAATGGATTTGGCATTAAATAACCTACAATGGTTGATGTGTCATAAAACCAAACCAGACCAAACCAATCATTGGAGAGGTATTAGAATTATACAAAAAAAAAAGAAGGGAAGGTGAGTCTCTGTGGAAGATTCCTTTGTTAGTGATCAGATTTTTAGCTTTTAACATGTTTTTTTTATCATGGAATCATCTGAGGTTAGTATGCTTCATTTCCATATTGTATTGTATGAAGATTATTATATCAGGAGTTATCTTAAAATTATTTAGAACTTTTAGTCTCTATTTGTAGGGCTGGTTATCAAAAGCGTCTTTGTAGTCAATCCAAGTCATATTTAGATTTTTCTCTTTGGATCGACAATTCTCTATGATTATCTTATTTATGAGAAACTGATCTTTGCAGCAATATGATTCTTTTTTTGTCCTCCCTTTTGTTCTAGAAGGAAAAATGTCCTGACATGCTACGAATTTGAATATTCTCTCTTTTAGAATCAATTCTCATTGTGAATATTTTCTCATTTAGAATTATTATTATTATTTTCACTCCTAGAGAGTTTTTCAGATCAGCGATAGCTGATGGTTTTTACCGTAGTCTGAGAAAACAAGTCTCCTCAAGTCTCTGGGACTCTTCTCAGTATATTGGCCGATCCCAGCTATGCTGTAGTTTCAATTGTCTCCATACGTCCTCTTCTTTCCAATTCCTCAGAAGTACTCGGTGAGGACAAGGTTAGTAGAAAATGCCTCTTTTTTAAAACAAAAAAATGCACATTGCTTTTCGATTACTTGTAAAATCTTTTGATGAATTATAGTGATTTTTTTTTTTATGGAAGGTTATTACTAATCAGCTAAACTATTTGACAGCTGAAATATCTCGAACTAACTGAAGATTTGTTTAAATTTACCTCGTAACTCTCAATTTTACCGATCGACTTTCCCAATTGACATTTTCTGCCCTGTATTTCTCTGGGAAACCAGAAACCTTTTATGAAAAAGAATATCACCAGCCTATTTAGAACTAGTTTTAATATAAGACAGTAAATATAAACTGTGACGGCAAATTAAGAGAAAAAGATCCCCGACTGAGCAACCATTTAAAAGCGTATGGGAACTGGTGCATTTAAATATTGTTATCACCAAACGGGGAGTTTATTTTTTTGCACGTGTGAGGACGGGGCGATCTGGCACTTGATCCCTCGTAGAATAAGTCCTTGTTCAGAGTCCTTTCTCGGGCATGTAGGAACTGGCATATTATGTGGGGGTTAATTTATGGCTGGACTGACCGCCGTTGGCGAGGGGTTTCCAGATTTCACACTACACACACACCCACCAAGGCCACTAGTTCTTCCTCCCCTAGAACAATGGAAGATATGGACCTCTAGGTTTAGATGTAATAATATTAATTATAGTAGTCGACAACTCCGGTTTCCCGTATAATATTTTTAAAGGAATTCATAGGACAATTTAAGCGAGAATAACATAAGGCGAATAGAAGTTGAAAAAAGAAACATGAAATAGCAACTTTTGATAGCAGACGATACAAATGAACAACTTCAACACGTGGGAACATTAAAATATATTAATCTTTTTACTACACACGTGGATACACATATTCAACGCGTCGGCTATATTATTAACGGATAGTACATAAACAGAAATGTCTTTCCTCTTTTCTTTTCTTTCTTCTTTAGTCTTTCTTCAAATTGAGAGAGAGGGGGAGAGTATATAATTGGATATAGGGAGAAACACTCTTAAAGTTTACTTATCTTTACGACGATTTTCCTTAGGAGAATATTTTCCTTTTTTTACGGGTCGACGGAATTTGTATTATTTTTAGTTCTGGCTTGAAGGTATGGTTTCCTCTTGTCCAAGATACTTTCCGACCTCTTTCTTTAACCGGAGTCTTGGCTTTAGATTCGTTCACCACGACCTCTGTCCAAAAACTGATTTTCTTTTTCCCAATTTCCGCTGACGGAAGAAGGGGGCAATTTCCGCTTTGGGATTCTATCCAATCATTAGTCTTTTTCTTCCTTTCCCTGACGATTCTTTAGGATTACTATCTATCTCTATCACCCGAGTGAGGTTACCGAGTACAGATAACCTGACCCACATTTTTTCTTCCTTCAAGTTGACCTACATTCTTTGTTTGTCTTTTAACGGTCAATCTATGGCTAATTCAAACACGGAGGAATAGTAGTAATTCCTTATTTCTCTTTTCTCAGGGGGAGACCACGTGACAAAACCATAAATATGACACTAGAAAACCTAAAAGTTGGTAAGTGTTTTAGTTCGGGAAGTAAAACAAAGTAGCAGGCCAACGGACTTTAACTAAGTTAAAACTTAGGGTAACACATACTTCCCCCCTTTTTTGTGACCTGCTGTTCACGAACAGCCACTATGACGGTACTCGGTCACATTTGTGTCAGGCGCGCAGTTTATAAACAACCCCTGGTTCTGGTATAGCCACAATATACCACCCTTGATAAAAATGTCCAATCTCAATATTACAAAACGTGGGACATAGGGAACAGGCTTGGGTGTCATGATCGGCAGGCAATGGTCATCCTGCGAATGTTGGCTGTTCTCTTTTCAGGTACTTGAATAACGACATTAGCAACCACAACGGTCAAAGACCAACACGCAAAGCATGAACTAGGGAAAACAATCAACTTGCACTACACTGTTCTTTTAAGAGCAACTCTTCAGCGAGAGGCTATAGGAAAAGAATGGTTAAGTTAGAACAATAATAAAAAAGGGATGGTTTTCTGACCTTGAAACACTAGAAATACACCAGAAAACACAGAAACAAGACAATACAATACCAGTCACATAAAATGACGCCAACCAAAAACAACATACCGGAAATGAACTGCCATCGTCAGAAAATAAAAACGCCACACTACCAAGTGACCCTTAAGAAACACTATCACAAGAACAAAAGACAAATGTAGAAAATGTACTGAGAATTATGAATAGTGAAAAGACTAAACTACCATCATTAAGAAACATGGAGAACACTTAAAACAGAAACAAACAAGATAAATCAAATCCTACCTTACATATCAACGAATAATATTACAGAGTTAAACGAACTAATCTATGCGAGGGCGAAAGTAGTATGTGGGAAAATTGGGATCCCCTCAATAAGTACGAATAAGCAGTCAAAACCAGGATGGGTAGTTCGACTGGAAACGCAGATAAAAAATCTACGAAAACAGACCAAAATGGTAAAACAAAAAGATCCTGGAATATGTGGGATCAGAATGGAAAAGACAACACGAGAATAAATAACAGTACAACTTGAGGAAATAAACGAGAAAGTTCGGGCAAAAGAAGGGAGGTTAAAGAGATATCAAAAACAATACAAACAAAACAGGACATTCCAAAACAACGAAAGAAAATTCTACCAACAACTGGGAGGGCATGAAACAAAATCATACCAACAACCGGACGCCAAAGAGACAGAACGTTTTTAGACGGAAATATGGCAACCAAAAAAGCATAATGAAAAAGCTGAATGGATAAATAATATGACGAGAGAACTAGAAGGACTCGAAGAAGGCCCGAAAGTGGAAATACACATCGAACTACTCAAAAAGACACTAAAAAAAGATATCAAACTGGAAAATGCTGACCATGATGGAATACATGGATTCTGGTTCAAGAAATTCACCTACATTCATGACAGACTAGCACTAGAAATGAACAGATGTTTACAAGATGCACAAGTACCTGACTGGATGACCAAAGGAAAGACCACATTAATCAAAAAAGACCCAAACAAAGGAACTGATCCGAACAATTATAAACCCATAACTTGCTTACCGGTTATGTGGAAAATATTAACAGCACAAATAAGGGAAGAGATCTTTTACTCGCTCACAAGCCACAGTTTGTTCCCTGAAAAACAGAAAGGATGCCGCAAAGGCTCCAGAGGAACAGCAGATTTACTCTACATAGATCAACACATCCTAAGTGAATGCAATACCAGACGAAAAAACGTAGCTATGGCCTGGATTGACTACAAAAAAGGCATATGATATGGTTCTACAAAGCTGGATAATAAAATGTCTCAAAATGTACAAAATATCTAATGAAGTCACAAACTTCATCGAGAAAACCATGAAGACCTGGAGAGTTGAATTGACAGCAGAAGGAAAAAGCTTAGCTGAAACAATGATCCAAATAGGTATTTTTCAAGGAGATGCACTATCACCCTTACTATTCATAATTGCCATGATATCTCTGAACCACATACTCAGAAAATGCACAGCCGAATACAAAAGATCAATCACCTAATGTACATGGATGGTATTAAACTATTTGCAAAAGATGAAGAAGAAGTGGAAACCCTAATACACACAGTTAGAATATACAGTCAAGACATAGGAATGGAATTTGGCATAGAAAAATTTGCCATGCTTGTAATGAAAAGCGGCAAATGACATACGACTGACGGAATAGAACTACCAAATCAAGACAAGATTAGAACGCTCGGAGAAAACGACGCCTATAAATACTTGGAAATCTTGGAGGCTGACACCATCAAACAAATGCAAATGAAAGATAAAATCCAAAAGGAATATCGCAGGAGAACTAGGAAACTACTCGAGACAAAACTCTCTAGCAGAAACCTTATCAAAGGAATAAATACTTGGGCTGTACTCCTCGTTAGATACTCGGGACCCTTTCTCAAGTGGACCAAAAATGAACTTAAGCAAATGGACGAAAGAACTAGAAAGCTAATGACCATGCACAAAGCCTTATATCCCAGAGATGACATTGACAGACTATATGTATCAAGAAAAGAGAGGAGAAGAGGACTTGCCAGCATCGAAGACAGCGTTGATGCATCGATACAACGACTCGAAGACTACATTGAAAAACACGAACGAGGACTGATTACAGCCATCAGAAATAATATTTACAACCCGATAGATAACAGAATGACAATAACCAGGAAACAAAAATTGGAAGAAGAACAACTCTATGGGTGTTTTAAACAACTAATAAACAACATCTCACACGACAAAATTTGGACCTGGCAAAGAAAAGGAAACCTTAAGAGAGAAACAGAATCTCTCCTAATGGCGGCGCAAAACAACGCCATAAGAACCAATCATATCAAGGCGAGAATAGATAAGACGCAACAAAATAGCAAATGTAGGCGATGCGGTGACAGAGATGAAACGATCAATCACATAATAAGCGAATGCAGCAAATTAGCACAGAAAGAGTACAAGACTAGAAATGACTGGGTTGGCAAGGTGATCCACTGGGAAATGTGCAAGAAATGGAAATTTGACCATACCAACAAATGATATATGCACAACCCAGTACCTGTCCTGGAAAATGACAAGCATAAACTCCATTGGGATTTTGACATACACAGAGATCACCTAATCACGGCCAGAAGACAAGACCTTAAAATAATCAACAACAAAAAAGAGAATTTGCAAATTTTGTCGACTTTGCTGACCACAGAATAAAACTGAAAGACTGTGAAAAGAAGGATAAGTACCTCGACCTTGCTAGAGAATTAAAAAAGCTGTGGAACATGAAAGTGACGATTGTACCAATATTGTGCACAATAACTAAAGGATTATTAAAAGGCCTGGAGGACTTGGAAGTTGACGGACGGGTAGAGACTGTCCAAATGACAACATTGCTGAGAACGGCCAGAATACTGAGAAGAGTCCTGGAGACTTGAGGAAACTTGCTGTCACTCAAACTTCAGTGAAAAACCATCAGCTAATACTGATTTGATAAACTCTAAAAGAGTAAATAGTAATAATAACAATACACGACAAAACCTGGTCATGGCTAAGAAAAGGAAACTTTAAGAGAGAAACAGAATCTCTCCTAATAATAGCTTAAAGCAACGCCGTAAGAACCAATCATATCAAAGCGAGGATAGATAAGACGCAACAAAATAGCAAATGTAGGCAATGCAGTGACAGAGATGAAACCATCAATCACATAATAAGCGAATGCTGCAAATTAACGCAGAAGGAATATGAGACTAGACACGACTGGGTGGGCAAGGTGATCCACTAGGTGATGTGCAAGAAATTGAAATTTGACCATATCAACAAATGGTATATGCACAACCCAACACCTGTCCAAGATAATAACACACATAAACTCCTATGAGACTTTGATATACACACGGATCACCTAATCTCTGCCAGAAGACCAGACCTTATAATAATCAACAAAAACAAGAGAACTTGCAAATTTTTCGACTTTGCTGTCGCGACTGACCACAGGATAAAACTGAAAAAATGTGAAAAGAAGGATAAGTACCGCGACCTCGCTAGGGAATTGAAAAAACTGTGGAACATGCTGGTGACAATTATACCAATTGCAATTGGTGCTTTTGGTACAGTAACTTAAGGATTATTAAAGGGCCTGGAGGATTTGGAATTTGGCGTACGGGTGGAGACCATCTAAACGACAGCATTATTGAAAACGGCCAGAATACTGAGAAGAGTCCTGGAGACTTGAAGAGTTTTGCTGTCATTCAAACTCCAGTGAAAAACCATCAGCTAATGTGATAAACACTCAAGAAGTAAATAATAATAATAATAATAATAATAATAATAATAATAATAATAATAATAATAAGTGAAAAAAAAGGATAAGTACCTTGACCTTGCTAGAGAAATAAAAAAGCTGTGGAACATGAAAGTAACGATTGTGCCAATTGTGATTGGTGCGTTAGGCACAATAACTAAAGGATTATTAAAGGGACTGGAGGACTTGGAATTTGGCGGAAGGGTGGAGATTATCCAAACGACAGCATTGCTGAGAACGGCCAGAATCCTGAGACGAATCATGGAGACTTGAGGAGACTTGCTGTCACTCAAACTCCAGTGAAAAACCATCGGCTAATAATGATGAAAAAAACTCTAAAGGAGTAAATAAAATTTAACCTGCAGCTTTAATATCTTTATCCTTATACATTTAAAAAAATTATTACAATCCATTTTTTCATTCTTTTAAATTTCCTTTTCTCAAGAGTTTCTGTTTTTTTCTAACTGTCGCTCATCTAATATTTAATGTTCTTATTGAATGAAAATCTTTAAAATTCTCTCGATTTTACAATTTAATTATTTTATTATTATGTTCCACTTGTAACATACCAACAATCTTAATAAATTTCTTCAATTTATTTTTCTTTGATTATTTTTGTTTGCTATTTCTCTTTGTGCTGACCCCGAATTATCACCCGAAAAAAATGTCAAAATTTGTTTTAGAGTAACACCAATCATTTCAGGTTTACAACAAAATTTGCTTAAACAAAGAGAAGTCTTTTTTTTATTCGCTGTCTACCACACTTTGTGTCTCATTGGGTGCCCCATTCATTTGGCCTTGTGCTAAATCGAAGTAAAAGACCTTCGTAAATTACTACCACACTTTGTGTCGGAGGAGGCATAGCATAACGGTTGGAAATAGATTGGATAAGCAAAGTTCAAATCCTTGACTAGGTTGTCCGCTTCTCACCTTCGCGTAATGCCCTTAGGAAAGGGATGATTCCTTTTCGCTTACTCCCACCGATAAATAACTAGCAGGGCAGTCCCTACCGATAAGTAAATAGCAAGGTAGTTGCTACCGATAAATGAATAGCAGGGCAGACTTGGTAACGTAACTAGTCTTGGAAAAGGAAAAAAATCCCTGAATTCAAATCGGGGTTGGGGGCGGTACCAGCTACTCCACCCAATAAGAATCTTGCTACGAATCACCCTCTCAAACAAGGTGTGTCTGTGGTCCTTTGCCCTCAAAAGATGCGGCACATTCATATTACCACACACTGTACCCGTTTCACGCTCTCAAAGGTTTAACATTTTTAACAATTTATTCATTTACTCCTAAATGGTCTCTCTTAGATGTATTCGGTTTGATTACGAACAGACTGATTGATATTACGGACAATTTTAGATGCTATTTTTGATCCTGGTTGAAATCTTTGTTAATATTAAAAATGAAAATAACGGGAAAGCAAACAAAAGTTCAAAGGATTAAAAAATAATGACTACAAAATAAACAAAAATTGCTTCAAATACAGTATAAATAAGAAGGATAATTAGAATAAGACAAGATGGAAATAAAATTATTCAAAGATGAAAATTGACCAATAGGAAACAATTTTCTTTTATTATCATGTGAAAGATTTGTTTATCCGGTTCGTTAATTATACTTTTAGTGCATGTTTACAAGAATTTTACTTAGTGAAAATTGATCAAAATCTTTTAGAAAAATGCATTTATTGATCTGAATGTGTAAATATATGTCTTTCATGAATAGATATATGTCTTTATAGAATAAATAATCGAATAAACTGTTTTTATAAAGAAAAGAAAAAGATCAGCGGATTTTGAATTTTCTTTTTGTATTCTCCAGTTACTTATGCAGGTGGTGTAATGGGTGTCATCATAGCAACTGGTCTCGATAAACCAGCAAGGTAATTGCATTTTACTGCGTACCTTTGGGAAAGGCATGAATCTTTCACAATGAGAAAATAATAGAGTAGAATGGTCTCTTTAGTCTTGGTAGAGCAACCAGTCCAGGAAAAAGACAACTTTAATTTCAAATCTTCTGCTAGGATTGCTAGGTTAACTTGCCGCAGTCGAGTAACAAAAACAGGAAGTTGAATCCCAATGATCCGATGCAGAGTTCAACCTCGACCGAGTGACTTCGGCGGCAATATTTATACCAAGTTGTAACTTGCACTTCTCTCGGACAATAAAAGTGTCACAAAGAGGTAAAAATCTAACAGTCAGAGATGCAATCTTGCTTCGGCTTGCGCCGAGATCCAGGTGCCGTGACCCATGAGTCTCATACCATACATAAATTGTTTGCCAAATAAAATGCTTTTCTATTTTTTATTATCTGTTTTATAAACGTACACACATAAAGTGAAAGAAAAGTGAGAAAAAAAAAAGTCAAGTTCAAACCCAGTTAAGGGTTTAACCCTGAATTTCACAAATATCTAGAAAGTTGGATGCAGCCCTATAAAAAATAAATAAAATTTCATAACGTTTCAACCATTTTTATCAAACACGAAAATCCTAGAAAACTTTTTACTTTTTCTTTTTGTTTTTTTGAGAACGGGATATTTTGATTGATCACCAATTAAATAATGGTTAGAAAGTGAATTACTTAACTTTGTGTGATTGAACTATCAGAAACAAGAACCGGAACACATTTTTGATAGTTATTTTTCGAATAAATATCTACCGTTTAATGACTTGCCTGTGATCTGTTTCTTGGTGAATGAATTCCAATTGAAGGCCATTCTCCTGAAATATCAATCAACTAAATAACTCTCGTTTTATTTATTTATTTATTTATTTATTTTTGTTTATATTCATTATAGTTTCTTGGATAAAAAAAACCCCAAATATCTCGACAAGCTCGATGTTTTTATTTTTATCTTTTGATTAGTTTTAAGAAAAAAAAAGCCTCTATCATTTTCTCCAGGAAATCTTTTTAAGTTCGATTAGTAGCTGTTCTTATAATAATAATAATAATAATAATAATAATAATAATAATAATAGAAGAAGAAGAAGAAGAAGAAGAAGAAGAAGAAGAAGAAGAAGAAGAAGAAGAAGAAGAAGAAGAAGAAGAAGAAGAAGAAGAAGAAGAAGAAGAAGAAGAAGAAGAAGAAGAAGAAGAAGAAGAAGAAGAAGAAGAAGAAGATTGTAGACCTTTACTCTTTACTCTGTAATCAGTTACACAGCTATGAATATCAAACGGCCGAACCGTGACTTGCAAGATGAAAGCTGGCAAATCAACTTTAACGATAAGCAATGATGAACATTTTAACTAGGTGCATTATTAGAGACTAGCGACATAATAACGACCTGATGTCTCATTTGATTTTGCTTAATTTTAAAAATTTTTCTTTTATTTTGGTTTGGTCTTTTACTTACATATTTTTATAATGTTGCTGGATTTCATTTTGTTTTTTGAGATTTTTTTGAGTAGTTTGTTTTCAAACTTTAAAAAATATTTTCAGACTGTTGTACAGTATCAGCTTTACTTTATAAACATATGTTCCATATATTCTTTTCTTTTCTTTCACACCATCGTATCCTTATCAAGCGTTCCCTTTGAAATCTTCTATGTATTCTAGTCTTTATTTTCTTTTAAGCATATTAATTTACTTTTATAGTTTCTCCTTTCTCTATTTTCCTTTTTCTATCACTTTCACCGACAAAAAAAATTATTTGTTTATTTATTTATTTACTTATTTCTAAATCAAAACAAAAAACCGTTTTTTCTTTTGATTTAGAAATAAATAAATAAATATTCGAAGGTGAAAGAAATAAACGAAAGAAAATATATATTGTGGGTTATAATTATATTTTCAGTACGTCTAATATGTCGTTGTTATCATAGACATCTAATCTAGAAAGAAAACAGCAACGGAAAACGTACTCAGAATGTAGTTATTTAGCTACTTCCAAATAAGACAACAAATTTAAATTAATTTTTTGAAATAAAAATTTCAGTATGATAAACCCTCCGAATACAACTGACAATACGACCAATAAGAGTCTGTTTTCTTTATACAACCATTGATTCTTTTATTTCAACAACACGACCCCCACCATTTTTAAAAAATGAAGTAGCTAAACTATTCTGAAGAAATACTACTGTTTATCTATCCTCTATGGAGAGGGGTTTTAAATTTTGAGAACTAAAGAAAAAGATGTTATTTCGAATACCTACAAAAACAACGGCTTTAATAGGCGTAGACACATTCTGCCAGCCGTGATGCGATGGGCGATTCAGGCCGGGTGTGTCTTGTCACTGGATATACCTCTGGCCTTCTGGAGGCCGTCCCCCCAGGCTTTAACTCTCTTCGGAGGGGTTAGGTTTATCGGAATGCCGACGGCGTCCGAGGCATTTTTAGAAATGCCGGGCGCGTGTGGACTCCGGCCCTGCGCCCAGACCCACCTTAAAAAGGCCTTGTACCACACTCGTCTGGTTGGTGGGACGGAGGACAAATACCTATGAATCAATATGAATATCTTTTGAAGTTGTGATCCTTCTAACAGAAGAATTGACTTCCTCCTTGTTTGTTTTTCTTCAATTGAAGTTATTGAATCTGTAAATCCAACGGAGTAATTTTATTAAGATAAAAGATTTTTAAAAAAAGGGTCACCAGATCGTCGAAGCAGCAAGAAAGGAATCAACCATCTTGAATGTATAAAGTATCTTTATTTATGGAACGAAATTCTCGCTTTCCTCAGAAAATTTGTGACACGCGGGTTCACTCTGCCGACTTTGTTTGCTTTATTTAAGAGTAAACAACAATTGTTTCGTTAAATTCTGGTTGGTACGAATGAAGACGACAAAGAATGGATAATTAATGCCAAATCCTGGTTATACATGTTCATAGTTTTTAAATGAATAGTTTGTCGCTAACTTTATTTTAAAACGAGTTAGAGTTCATTTCTTTGCTCACGGTTAAATGGTTCCCGGTATTTTGCTATCAAACACTAATCCTTCTGAGTATTGCATTAATCTTTAATCGTCAAAAAGAAATTTTCTTCAATTGCCATGAAAGAAAAAAAAAACAATTATATTTTTATGCAAATTCCAATTGCTTTCTGGTATACTTCTTTTTTTTTTAAATTTTTGCTTGATTGAAGTTTGGGATTACTAAGTTCATACTTTCTACACCATAGGATCTATATTGGGGTTTGGTTGATCCCTAAGTGTTGCATTGTTCATTAATTTTTGGTGATGTTATTTTGATGTTGAGGAGTCTCTATCGAGTTTAACCGGGATCTTTTGAATGTAAAACACATTTTCCATTACTCACTTTGGTGGTGATATGCGTTTTTCAAGATTGATCAATGAGAGTTTCTGGTTTTTGATTGATTCGTTCTGGCTTTTTGAGAGTTTTTTTTAGTTTGTCTTTGGTGGTTTTTAGTGGATGGATCAATGTAACCATTCTTTTGTATAATATTTTGTTATTTGTATTTGAGTGGTTGATTTTGTGTGTTTTTTCTTTGATTATTTCATTGTTTATTTTTTCTGAGCAGTAAATATTTTTAGTTTAGTTTGATGGACTTCGGCTGAGTGTAGGTTTTTCAGCTGCTCCTGAAATTTTGGCCGAACATTAGGTTCTACTTTGATAAGTTTTTTGACAAGAGCTTCCAGGTCCACTCTCTAGCCCCGAGTGGTAGCATCTGATAAGGTCCTATCAATGGATCAAATAGAACTAAACTGTGTACTTATGCTAAACTGAATTGTTTGAAGTAGAACTGCTTTTGACATTTAAAATGTGTACTTATGCTAAATTGAATAGTTTGAAATAGAACTCTTTTGACATTCAGCTGTGTGTAAACAAAAATCTACATTAATTCTAAACTGAATTTTTTGAAATTGAATTGTTAATATAAATATATATAAATCATTTGGCATTAAATATCCTACAATGATTGATGTGCCATAAAACTATCGAACTCATTATTAATGAATTAAGCGACTAACTTGTTAAACATAGTATTACATTGACTGTTTAAATAACTAAATAAAGAAAATAACTAAGTATACTTTAGATTTACCTCAAACACAGAGAAGATCGAACACAATACTAATGGGCTTGTGAGACTAATTTGCAAAACAATATATCACAATAAGAAGCTTACGTTCATTATGTGATGGGTTAGAAAAAAATATATTAAGCTGTGACGTTAAATTCTACTCTGACCTTAAGAGACTGATGTCTCGATCATGTTCTCAGTTCGAAGGGTTGTTTCGTAGAATCTATATCGCCGGGAGCCGCCCAGAACCTGTCAATCCAAATGAATATAATTGATGCCGGTTCGAGATTAGACTGGTCCCCGACGTCGGTAAAGGGGTTGCCGATGCGTTCTTAAATACGCCACCCAGTTCTTGTTCTCCTACCCCTTCATATCATGAGAAACGAACTTCTAGGTTAGTTTACATTAACTGTTGATAGAGTTCCAAATCCTCTTTTATATTGTTTAGGGAGAGAACGAGGTGTGTTAGCAAGACTTAATGAAGACGGAATGCGGCCGAGATATAAAATACATGCAACAATCAAATCAACGGAGGAAGAGAAAACAATCAAAACATTTCAACACAGGGATGCATCTAAAATATAACAAAAACTTTAATATGCGACGATCACAAAACAAATAATGAGGAAATTCAAGAAACAGTTCTTTTTTCTTCTCTTTTCTTTTCTTTTTCAAACAGCGGAAATATTTTGTCAAAAAGAAAACATCAAACAAAAATGTCTCTCAATAGTCCTTTTCCTTCTTTTTCTTTTTTTATGCATAATATGGCGGTTGACTGTATGGTAATAAAGAAGTGTATGATATGGTTGTGACAATATTGTTATAGAGCGGTGTATAATATGGCGGTTACGGTATTATAATTGAACGGTGTATCATATGGCAGTGATTGTATGGTGATAGAACTTTGTATGATATGACTGTGACTGTATTGTAATAGAACGGTGTACGATATGGTGTTTACTGTATGGTAATAGAATGGAGTATGATAGGGTTGTGACAGGATAATAATAGACCGGTGTATCATATGGCAGTGATAGTATGGTGATAGAACTTTGTATGATATGACTGTGACTGTATTGTCATAGAACGGTGTACGATATGGTGTTTACTGTATGGTAATAGAATGGAATATGATAGGGTTGTGACAGGATAATAATAGACCGGTGTATCATATGGCAGTGATAGTATGGTGATAGAACTTTGTATGATATGACTGTAACTGTATTGTCATAGAACGGTGTACGATATGGTGTTTACTGTATGGTAATAGAATGGAGTATGATAGGGTTGTGACAGGATAATAATAGACCGGTGTATCATATGGCAGTGATAGTATGGTGATAGAACTTTGTATGATATGACTGTGACTGTATTGTCATAGAACGGTGTACGATATGGTGTTTACTGTATGGTAATAGAATGGAATATGATAGGGTTGTGACAGGATAATAATAGACCGGTGTATCATATGGCAGTGATAGTATGGTGATAGAACTTTGTATGATATGACTGTGACTGTATTGTCATAGAACGGTGTACGATATGGTGTTTACTGTATGGTAATAGAATGGAGTATGATAGGGTTGTGACAGGATAATAATAGACTGGTGTACCATATGGCAGTGATAGTATGGTGATAGAACTTTGTATGATATGACTGTGACTGTATTTTAATAGAACGGTGTACGATATGGTGTTTACTGTATGGTAATAGAATGGAGTATGATAGGGTTGTGACAGGATAATAATAGACCGGTGTACCATATGGCAGTGATAGTATGGTGATAGAACTTTGTATGATATGACTGTGACTGTATTTTAATAGAACGGTGTACGATATGGTGTTTACTGTATGGTAATAGAATGGAGTATGATAGGGTTGTGACAGGATAATAATAGACCGGTGTATCATATGGCAGTGATAGTATGGTGATAGAACTTTGTATGATATGACTGTGACTGTATTTTAATAGAACGGTGTACGATATGGTGTTTACTGTATGGTAATAGAATGGAGTATGATAGGGTTGTGACAGGATAATAATAGACCGGTGTACCATATGGCAGTGATAGTATGGTGATAGAACTTTGTATGATATGACTGTGACTGTATTGTCATAGAACGGTGTACGATATGGTGTTTACTGTATGGTAATAGAATGGAATATGATAGGGTTGTGACAGGATAATAATAGACCGGTGTATCATATGGCAGTGATAGTATGGTGATAGAACTTTGTATGATATGACTGTGACTGTATTGTCATAGAACGGTGTACGATATGGTGTTTACTGTATGGTAATAGAATGGAATATGATAGGGTTGTGACAGGATAATAATAGACCGGTGTATCATATGGCAGTGATAGTATGGTGATAGAACTTTGTATGATATGACTGTGACTGTATTGTCATAGAACGGTGTACGATATGGTGTTTACTGTATGGTAATAGAATGGAGTATGATAGGGTTGTGACAGGATAATAATAGACCGGTGTATCATATGGCAGTGATAGTATGGTGATAGAACTTTGTATGATATGACTGTGACTGTATTGTCATAGAACGGTGTACGATATGGTGTTTACTGTATGGTAATAGAATGGAATATGATAGGGTTGTGACAGGATAATAATAGACCGGTGTATCATATGGCAGTGATAGTATGGTGATAGAACTTTGTATGATATGACTGTGACTGTATTGTCATAGAACGGTGTACGATATGGTGTTTACTGTATGGTAATAGAATGGAATATGATAGGGTTGTGACAGGATAATAATAGACCGGTGTATCATATGGCAGTGATAGTATGGTGATAGAACTTTGTATGATATGACTGTGACTGTATTGTCATAGAACGGTGTACGATATGGTGTTTACTGTATGGTAATAGAATGGAGTATGATAGGGTTGTGACAGGATAATAATAGACCGGTGTATCATATGGCAGTGATAGTATGGTGATAGAACTTTGTATGATATGACTGTGACTGTATTGTCATAGAACGGTGTACGATATGGTGTTTACTGTATGGTAATAGAATGGAATATGATAGGGTTGTGACAGGATAATAATAGACCGGTGTATCATATGGCAGTGATAGTATGGTGATAGAACTTTGTATGATATGACTGTGACTGTATTGTCATAGAACGGTGTACGATATGGTGTTTACTGTATGGTAATAGAATGGAATATGATAGGGTTGTGACAGGATAATAATAGACCGGTGTATCATATGGCAGTGATAGTATGGTGATAGAACTTTGTATGATATGACTGTGACTGTATTGTCATAGAACGGTGTACGATATGGTGTTTACTGTATGGTAATAGAATGGAGTATGATAGGGTTGTGACAGGATAATAATAGACCGGTGTACCATATGGCAGTGATAGTATGGTGATAGAACTTTGTATGATATGACTGTGACTGTATTGTCATAGAACGGTGTACGATATGGTGTTTACTGTATGGTAATAGAATGGAGTATGATAGGGTTGTGACAGGATAATAATAGACCGGTGTATCATATGGCAGTGATAGTATGGTGATAGAACTTTGTATGATATGACTGTGACTGTATTGTCATAGAACGGTGTACGATATGGTGTTTACTGTATGGTAATAGAATGGAGTATGATAGGGTTGTGACAGGATAATAATAGACCGGTGTATCATATAGCGGTGTGAATGGTAATATACTGGTATATAATACGGTTGCGACAGTAGAGTAATAGATCTGTGCATGATAATTTTAAACAAAAAGCGATCTAAGTTTTAAATCTTTTTCCATATCTTATTTGAAAAACATAAGTAATATTTAAAAATATAATCGTTAAGATTTTAATTGTTTTTTTAAAATGATAATTGATAAACAAAAGACTAAAAGAAAAACAAATTTTCATTAATCAACATGAAATGAGACAGAAAACCAATGTTTCCTTTTATTGCCAAATCTATAAAAATAAAGTAATTGTTTTGTTTCTTTATTAATTTCATTTTGGTCTATGTAAGCTACAAAAATGTCTGTATATATTTATTAATCCCAGAAAACGATACAAGGTCAATTTTCAAGCGGAGCTTAACTGGTTAAAATTCAAAGTTTTCTTTCTCCTTGACTGGTTACAATACTAGGGTTAAAGAGTCCAGTCTGCCCTACAATTTACCCATAGATAGAAGGATAATAGTTGGATTCATAAGTTTACTAAGGGTATTAGCACAATGTGAAATGCAAACAGCATCATCCAAGATTTGAACTCGAGTCGCCGTGACCATTTCCAGCGACGATAACCATTTCACTACGGACGCATGAAATGCCTCTGCATTTATTTTATAAACTGGGTAAGTTTCCTTTTTTTTAAGTAGATGAATTATATTATGAATTGAATTAGCATGACCCGAAAATCCGGTAAACACAGCGTGTGACAAAAAGGAACCACTGGAGAACAGTTTCGATCTTATTAGGTCTTATCAGCAGTGTATACGGTGATCTCCCCTACTGGAGGTCGAACCAGCGACAACAGAATGCAGGGCCGAAAATCTACCACAGCGGGGGAGATTACGATGAACACTGCTGATGGTCGAAGCAGTTGTCCAATGGTTCCGTATATGGCACGCTGTGTTTGCTGGATTTTCTGGTCATGGTAAGTCAATCTATAATTGTTATATTGTCATCTACAGCATCATAACGACACAATAATAAAGACGCAGGAAGACTTCTTTATAAATATATGTACCTCTCACTTTATTGTAAGGGTTCGAAAAGGGTTTGCGTGTGAGAGGGAGCTGGTGACCGAACAGCAATGCAATATATTGACCCCCACTCTTATGGCCGTCAACGTTGTGTCTTTCTCGTTCTCCAGATGCTCAACCGGAGGCCCAGCGGCCCAGCTCTCTGCTGGATGATGGCTTTCTTTACTGCATCTTATCAGCAACTTCTCTGGACCCCAACTCAATCGGGGGCCCCGAGCCCCCTCAACCTGGTGTGGCTTTCCTTACCACTTCTCGTCTATAACTCCGTCCGATCTTTTACTACAATTGCAACTCTGATTTCTGTCTTGACTGAGTTATATAATAGTTCAACACCCACTCGATCGCCCACTCGATCTTTGAAATCGCATGTTTGATCGTCATCAAGCGGAAATAACTGTCATGCAGTTCACAGGTCACTCTCTTCTGGTGCATCAGCGTATGAGTGTACCATGGGAATTTCTTTTACCTCGTCCCATTTCATCAGCCAATTTCCGCCCACACGATTTCCTCTCATAACTGCCATTAGAAAGTGTCACCTCCTTCCGGTGCATCACCTTGGAATGGCATTTTTTTTTTTTGGCCGGGTCGAAGGCCAAAATACAACATAATATGATTCCTCTACTAAAAAAATGTATATCTATTTCCTTGCCCATGAGGTTATAATTACAAGGATGCGTATCTCCAATCCTCTTGGGAAGACGTAGCCCAGGAGGTGACCGTGTCCTCTGTAAGAGTACGGATGTAACTACAAGACACACCAGGATAATTGGCTGCTCATTTACCATGACTAGTTAATTTGTGTAAGAGGTGGATCAACAGCTCAGGGGTAGAGTTTCGGCTTTGTGGTCGATGGTTCGATCTCCAGTGGGGGGAGGATCCTGGTATATACCTAATAAGACCGAAACAGCAGTTCAGTGGTTCCGTTTTATAATGGGTAATTTTGTTTTTCAAGAATGCACATGAGAAGAATTTTAAGGTTACATGTTATTTCCACATGCAACCAAATCTTCCGATTATAGTATTTTAGGTTCTTAGATGGTTTTTAGATTTTAAAAAATATCGAAGGTATAAATGTTATAGTTATGTATAAAAATTGAAAAATAAGTATATAACAAGAGCAAACAAATGAATTAGGTTTTTTTATTTCTGGTACGTTAAAACTTTATTCCAATTTATGGTTCCTTTGTTTAATGGCATATCAACTCTTCGGTTATTTAATGCCAAAGCCATTCTCCTAGAAGAACAGTATTGGTACTATTCAACCCATAGCTGGGAGGATAAGGGGGTTCATATCTTTCCCAAGGGTATTTGGCCGAAAGTGAATGTAATAGCGCGACTGGAGTACGAACCCACGGACTACGATTCCGCAGTCCATCGCTTTAACCATTACACCACCAGGACACTCCGTCCAGTTTATGTAATTGGCGAATATATAAATAATGCATAAAACAGCTTATTGAATAAAAAGCTACTTATTACATTCGTTAAAGACGTCGATTCTTTATTAAAGTTTTGAAAATTACACTCCTTGTATTTCAATAATTCTTCTTTGGATGATAAGTGTCTAACTTAGTTACTTCCTTTGTAAATGATGATGTTTCTTAGTGACTCTTTAACGTTTTATTGTCTTAAGAAGTAGTTTCATTTTCGAGAGTAAAATCATCTTGACTGAGTTTTGTTTAAAACCTTTTCAGAAATGATTCTAATAATTCATGGAATTTTGTTTTAAATTTGGTCAAAAGTGACGAAGGTTCCATGGACATTGGGTGAGTTAGAATGAGATTTATAAGTT
Organism: Sepioteuthis lessoniana; assembly: GCA_963585895.1. Classification (NCBI taxonomy): domain Eukaryota; kingdom Metazoa; phylum Mollusca; class Cephalopoda; order Myopsida; family Loliginidae; genus Sepioteuthis; species Sepioteuthis lessoniana. The sequence goes on from OY757936.1 coordinate 3,609,849, forward strand.
TGCATGTTGTTTTATTTGGTTAGAGTTGAATGTTAGCATTGAGAAATTTCACGTCTGCTTTTCATTTGTACGAAGTAGAAGTGAGTGAAATAAGCAACGAAGTTTAATTAGTACCAATGACAGTTTCAGTTTCAGGCGAGAGATGTAAGTAAATCAAAAACAAAATGTGAATGACACATAATTAAAGAAGAAAAGATTTCAGTCTATTCTAGTCTTTCTTTTTTAAAGATTTACCAAAATCTTAACTGGAGGTTAAACATCTGAATACCAATTGGATTGTTTAAAAAAAAAAAGGTAATATTTGTCTTGCCGGTAGCAACCTCATTTGATGAATTGTGTAGATAATTTGAATGCTGTTGCTCGAGATAGGAAAAAAAAATTCTTGTTTCTTTTTGTTGGATAATTTTATTATTTTTCACGTTAATCAGCTTATAATAGACGGTTTTATACCCGTCTAAATTCACGAGCGAGAAAGAGCACAAAGATCTTAAATAAATTATTTCTATAGATAAATCGATTACTGGCTGTTATCTAAACATTCATCTTCATTCAGGAGTTCTGTACAAATAATGACAAACTGCCCACCCACCATATCATTATCAACATGGCGCTACATGACATTATATTCAGATGCCTTATTCTCATTTGCCGCTTCTTACCGCTGCAATTAAAAGTTTTATGATAATTCTGGCAGTTCAAGCTCTGCACTTCCTTAAACTATCAATCTTAGAGATTACAAAATACAATTAATTTGACACAAAAGTTCGTTATATTAAAAATGTTTTAGATTAGATCTCAACTCAATACACCATAAAAACCTTCAGAATCTATGCATTTAGCATTTTTTTTATCAGAAAAAAATTCGTGGACCGTCTGATTTTCTGCATTCAAAATTCGTTTTTTTTTTAGGCATTGAATAAGATTACTTTCCATTTAAAACTTCAGTTTTAGTAAATTTTAAAATCCTACAAAAATATATCGTGTCATTACGAGCAACTTTGAAAAGGTGTTTAAAATAGTCAACAATCTTACAAAAAAAAGCTACGACTTATAAACCTGTTGTATTTTCATCGTAAAATCAATTGATAATGATATTGATGGTTCTTTTTAGGAAAAGCGAAGAATTCTAATTAACATTTTATAGTAATCATCAATCAACATTAACGCAGACCACGCAAAATTATCATTCATTAATAAATTGAACTTAAAATTGCTTGATTCTTTTTGAGAATTTTAAATGCATTACACTAAAAAGATTTTCTCTACAATTTCATGTTTTTTAGGTTATGATTAATTATACATACATGATGATGATTGCTCCATCTTTATAGATTATAGCCGTTCGTAGGACTAACGCCTTCTCTTCGATTGTCTTCTCGTATCGATGACTGTAGATGTTACTTGATGCAAAAAAGGATACTACCACGTGACTTTTTAAACTGGGAAGGCATACATACATGCTGATAATTTTAGTAAATTATTTGATTGATAGAGAGAGAGAGAGAGAGAGAGAGAGAGAGAGAGGTGTCCGTGGTGTAATGGTTATGGTCGTAGGAAATGGACACGGCGACACGAGTTCAAATCCTGGACGAGGGTGATTACATTTCATATAACACTAATACTTTTGTGAAAGGTATGAATCCAATTATTCTCCCTCCAGCTATGGGTAAATAGTAGGACAGACTGGGTTCTTCAGCCTAGGTGAGGCAACTAGTCTAGGAGAAGATAAACTTTGAATTGAAACCTGTTAAACTCCGCTTAAAAATTGACCTTGTGTTATATCCTGCCTGATCGGTGGTGGTGGTGGGGGGTAAAGATAGATAGATAGATTGATAAAGTTATGGCTTTTTCATACTCCTTTGAACCAAAAACATCTATTTTCTATTGAATGTAAAAAAGATTTCATACAATCATAAAATAAGACATAAATGAAGAAATATTTTCACAATTTTATCATTTCATAAAGTCATAAAGTTAAACTTAAATTCTTTATCTTGTTGCACTATTACTAATTTACTTTTCTGAAATAATTCTATATAACATATGCCATGAATTTTCGGTTCGTTCCTAGTGACCCCGTTTGCTTTGACAAGCTGTCACGCTGTGATTAGTAAACAGGGCAGCACGATCAGGTGTGTATGCGGAAGGAGACCACGTGATGAGAACTAAGCAGTCAGATTTAGACAGAGGCAGAGAATCAGAGTCGAGCAAGGGACACGCCGCCAATCAGAGGCGTCTCTGACGAGTTTGCAAGGGGGTGGAAGCTTTGGCACCCCCTGGCTCCTGGAAGAAGATATGGGAAGAAGAAGTCCTCTCTCTGAGATGTGTCTTTCCATCTATCTCTCAAACAACAACAAACAGTGGGCCCTTTAAAGAATAAAATGAGAGATATATCTTTATAAACAAGAAGTGTTTCGTTCGTTCATTGAATTGCGCAAATCATGTAAGTGAGTATACAATAATAAAAGCCTAAGTGGAATTAAAACCCTCTATAGATTGGTATGTGTTGTGTTCTGGTTAGTGAACACAAGTAGTAGTAATAATAAGACAAACCACGATATGTGAGGAAAATAGTTATATTTACAGGAAAGAGTATTAACAAGAGAGAGACTGTTAGTAATAAAAACATAGGATTAGTGATAGAGTTATGATATACTTCAACAATAGGAACGGCTCTTGTGGTCTGACTCGTAGGCTTATTCCCAGACTTATCTCCGCTATTGCCATATATGGCAGATGGAACAGCTCATTATGCTGAAAAGGTTGGTGATACCCAACAATATGTCAGAGGATGCACATTTCAAACACAATGAGCAAATTAGAAGGGAAAGATTAGATTGAAAGTGCAGGTAAAGTAATTTATATATTGATGTGTCGATCACTCGAAAAAAAATTGTTGACACTCGTGTAAAAATGTGTGTCTATTTTATTTAAGGGATGAATTCATTTAATTTATTCATCGTTGTCAAAAAATATTTCAGGGGACAATTTCTGAAAGTTTAATTTAAATAAAGCCTGAAATAAGAGCCTTGCATAGATGGACAGATGGACTGATATTTATTCACTTACCTAGGAAGCAGCGTCTCATCAACCGAAAAGTACATCGACACGCGGCTAACGAAAGCATGGACAGCTATCAATAGGCTATCGATCATATGGAAATCAGACCTAACCGATAAAATGTAACTCAGTTTCTTCCAGGCAGCTGTCGTATCGATACTGCTGTATGGATTCACTATATGGACGCTAACAAAACGGCTGGAGAAGAAGCTAGACGGCAATTACACAAGAACGCTGCGAGCAATCTTGGACAAGTCCTGGCGGCAACACCCCACAAGACACCAACTATACGGCCACCTGCCTCCTATCACGAAAACTCTCCAAGTTAGACGAACCAGACATGCAGGACACTGCTGGAGAAGCAGGGACGAGGTCATAAGTGATGTACTCCTATGGACCCCCACATATGGCCGGGCAAAAGCAGGACGACCAGCACGAACATACATTCAGCAGCTATGGGAGGATACGGGATGTAGACTTGAAGACCTGCCAGAGGCGATGAACGATAGGGAAAAGTGGCGAGAGAGGGTCAGGGATATCCGTGCTACCAGCACGACATGATGATGATGATGATGATGATATTAAGATGTATGAAGATTATGTTATCTTTACAATCTTTTTAAATGGATGTCTTCATTTCTTATGCCTTCTTTAGTTCATAGAAACTTTTACAATTTTATTTGTGAGAACCGATCTTTAACAATAATGTGTGTGTGTGTGCAAAAGTTCCCTGAATGAATAAATGGCTGATGATACTTGCCGATAACTTTGAGCAAATCATTCACCTGCAAGATTATCTAGGAACAATGGCGACAGAAAAAAAAATGGCAATGAATATGTCAAACGGACTGATCCATTTTAGCACACAAGTTACAAGTGGCCGAGAAAATCCAAATTTACTCTGGAAGTTGCTAATATTTACTTTGTTCAGTGAAGGAAACCACATTATTTTGAAATCTCTTATCAACACTTTCAAAATGTTGTGGTTCAGCAACCTAGATGTTATAGAACAAACTTTGGAATCGTCTGGATGGATGTACTTTGGAGGTGCCCGTGGTGTAATGGTTATCGTCGTAAGAAATGGACACAGTGACACGAGTTCAAATCCTGGACAAGACTGATTGCATTTCACATAGCACTAATGCCCTTGGGAAAGGTATGAATCCAATTATTCTCCCTCCAGCTATGAGTAAATAGTTGGGCAGACTATGGTCTTCAGCCTTGGTGAGGGAACTAGTCTAAGAGAAGGAAAACTCTGAATTCAAACCTGTTAAACTCCGCTAAAAATTGACCTTGTGTCATATCCTGCCCGAGAAGAGGGGTTGGTAAATATGGATGTATGTACCTTGCGATTCTTGAAGCAATTGATTCGACTGGTATAAAAGTGGGCATTGTTTGCCGCCATATTTAGTTTCTATTTTTCTCTCACAAATTATGCACCCTATGATGGTTGGAAAATGGATTGTCAAAAACAACGAATTAACAACAGGAAAAATAGAAAGAAGAAGTTTAATTGTCTGAACAATTAACAGTATAGTAGAAAACATTTTTAATAAACAAACAACAACTCAAGAAATGTTTCTCTGCATCTTATAAATTTACTTGTTTTCATCGATTTATATAAGAAAATTGGTATCTTAAAAAAGGATTTGAGATAATCAATTAGAATATAATTAATTCAGTGAAAATGTTTAAATTAATGCGCATTTTTTCCTTTTTTTTTTTTTTCGCTTGATTCTGATGTTACCCTTTCTTGTATATGTCAGAAAGACGCAAATAAAGAATTAGTCAAGAATCTATATAATCTATTATTCTAATCTATATAGAAAGCTGCTTAAAAATTGCTTACGTTAATCGATGTAAAAGTAAAAATTCACAAAATAAAAAGCTACAAAGTATTCCAAATGTAATATAGAGTATATTTTATGGTCAAAATAATTTGGCATCGATTTTTCGGATGTCTTTTCCTACAAGCCACTCAAAAACGTATAAAAGTTGTTTAAATGGTAAAAATGACAATAGTTAATCTAATTCATGTCACAAAGAATCACCAGATGATTAATTAGTGGGTATTGGTTTAACTGATCAGTGACATTTTTAGTCAAGTATTTTTATAATTGGAGATGAAAACGAAAATGAAAACGTCGTCAAAATTTGGTTCTATGAATGATTCAATAGTTTTAATGATCTCAAGTATAAATCGTGAACCAACAAAATAACTTGACAATATCGAATATATTTCATTTTGTATCAGGATAATAAATCACATGAAAAATGATTGATGAGCGAGTAGATTAAATGGAAAGAAAAAAAGAAAATTAAAATCGATGGAAAAATGTTTAGTAAAACTAAATAAATGAAGGAGATTTAAATTCGAAGAGAATAGACGAAAATGTTGAAATATAAAAAAATAATTACAAAAGGAATGTATTAAAAAATATTAATGAATAATTCTGAGAGAAGAAAAGGTAGAGAGAAATAGAAAAATATAAAGAAAATAAGAAAAGGAAAACTATTGATGTCGGTTGGAACGGTCCCCAAATGGCAGAGACTGGGAGCATAGCAAATCAGAGAAAGACCATCTAGACAACAGTACACGCTTAAAATCAACAAGAATATTTTAAAGAGTCCCGAAAATCTGAAAAGACTTGCTGTCACTCATACTTCAATGGGTGAGAGCAGATAGGAAAAGCTTACAAACAGAAAAATAATGATAATGCAACGGAAAGGTTGAATAGTTTATGCACAGGAAAAACGAATTCTCAAGAATAGAGAATGGTTAGAAATTGAAACACTTTTTGAATCCATATTAAAGAAAATAGCAAATTTGAAGACACTACTTCACGATTGAATCCATGGCTTCTGGGCCAAACAAATCACATCGATTCATGAAAAATTAGCTCAACACCTGCGCTATTTTCTACAAGACGCAAAAAGAAAAGCTACTAGAAAGATCCCTCAATATAAACCAATTTAAGGAAGAGAAACGTGTTTGCTAATAAAAAAATCATGAGTGCACAGATTAGAGAAGAAATTTGTTACTAGTTTGTAAGTCACGAAAAACGGAAAGGAAACCGCGAATTCGAAGTACGAATTAACTATTTGATATCTATTAATACGTACTAAAATGTAAATACAAAGAAGAAAAATCTATTCATTGCATGGAGAGATAATAAAATGACATGTGAGATGATCTCGCAAACACGGATACAAAAATGTCCAAAAATGGTCAAACTCTACATGTAACGAACTTCCTCCCGAATTCGATGAAAAACTGGTTGATGGAACAAAGAGCGGGAGGACAACGGTTGGCGGGAGTTTAAGTACAAAGGAGTTTCTTCTAGAGGGAATTCTTTGTGGCTATGACAATTTTTCATGATGATGATGTCACGAAATCATACCTTAAGAAAATGCGAAAGAGTATGTAGATTAACAAAAACAAAAGAAAAAATAAACCTCTTTATTCATATAAATGCTTTTGGCCCAAAAGAAAAATAAACTGGGACCTTCAACAAGACATCGGTAAGGAATTTAGAATAAAGAAATGCGCGATTTTGTAATGAATAAAGGAAAACGAGAAAAAACAGAAACAACAGACCTATATAATCAAGAAAGCATGAAAATACTTGGAGAAACAGGAATAATTTAATTGACAAAGCAACCCAGCCGAGGAGACTTATTGTTACTCGGACTTAAGAAAAAATCACTTGTTACAATTGGCGTGAACAACTCACAAAGACAACAACAACAACAACAACAATAATAATATCTCGACAGAACGAGAAAGCTACTCGAAACAAAACTATGCAGCAGGAACCTTATAAAAGGGATAAATACTTTGGCTGTCCTCCTCGTAAGATACTCAGGACCATTCTTGACGTGGACCAGAGAAGAACTTAAGCAAATGGACCAGATAACAAAAACTAATGACCATGCTTAAGGCCTTACATCGCCGAGATGACGTTGACAGATAATATGTATCAAGAAAAGGAGAAAGAAGACTTACCAGCATTGAAGACAGTGTTGACGCATCAATACAACGACTCGAAGATTACAGAGAAAGTGCGGAGGAAGACTGATTACAGCCACCAGAAACGATACCGACAACACGAGAATCAACAGAACGAAAATAACCAGAAAAAAAGTAAATAAAACAACTCTATGGATGTTTTAAGCAACTAACAAGTGATGTCTCTCACAAGAAAATAGGGACGTGACTAGAAAAGGGAAATATCAAGAGAGAAACTGAATCTCTCCTAATAGCAGCAGAAAACAACGCCATAAGGACCAACCATATCAAAATAAGAATAGATAAGACACAACAGCAGATGTAGGTTATGTGGTGACAGAGGAAAAACCACCAATCACGTAATAAGCGATTCCAGCAAACTAGCACAGGAGTATAAGACTTGACACGATTGGGTGGGAAAGGTGATCCATTGGGAATTGTGCAAGAAATTGAAATTTCACCATACGAACAAATAGTATATACACAACCTAGAATCCGCCCTGGAGAATTAAATGCTCGTATGAAGAACTTTCAAATGAGTAAAATAATAATAACATGACAAACTATATATGTCAAGAATAGAAAGAGGAAGAGGACTCGCCAGAATTGAAGGCTGTGTGGATACATTAATGCATAACACAATGACTACATTAGAAAGAGCCAAAAAAGACTAATTAAGGCGGTCAGTATCAGCACTGGCAACATTAGAACAAACAGAACAATAACAAAAACTAGGAAAGAGAAATGGGAAGAAAAACGACTGTACAGATATTTCAAGAGACAAATTGGCGAAATCTAACACAAGAAAACCAAGACAAAAAGAAATTGAATCTCTTCTGATAACAACACAAAATAACGCCATCAGGACCAATTATATTAAAGTGATAATCGATAATACGCTATAGAATTTTAAGTGTAGATTATGTGATAACAAAAAAAAAAGAAGATTAATCACATAATAAGCGAATGTAGCAACCTAGCATAAAAGAAGAAGTCTAGGCATGGTTTGATGGGGAAGGTGATCTACTGGTGTGCAAGAAACTGAAATTTGATCATACCAAAATTGGTATATGCACAAATCAGAATTCGTCCAAGAGAATGACGCACGAAATTCAATGTGATTTTGCTAAACAAACAGTTCACCTAATCCCGGCCAATAGGACATACCTAGGGATAAATTTTGAAAGGAAAGAGAACCTGCTGAAAGCAGAGTGAAAATCAAAGAAAACAAAAAGAGAGAAAAGTAAAGGGTGTCTCAATCTAGATGGGACCCATGTGACAGCTTATAACTCTACTAACAATAATGTTGTATTCTTTTGGTTTCAGATTTGAAAATAGTATACTGTAGCAACTATTGATCCTCGATCACAATGCTTTGGACAAGAGAGGAAAGAATATTTTACTTCATTACTTATTTGGGAGATAAAATCCTTCAATATTGTCTCAAAATAGATGCAACCCATTGATATAATAATGATTTGTTATTGAGACAAGAAACTCAAAAATGATTGCATGTCCTGGAAGTTGATTTGATAACAATTAAAAAAACATTGATTTGATGTCTCTAGCTTAAAGGATGCCTTTTTTACAGGACGAGTTATCATATTAATGGTTTGAATCTTTTTGAGACAACTTATACTAGCACCTTGCCAGAGAACTAAGAAATATGTAGAACATGAGAGTGACAGTGATACCAGTCGTAGTTGGCGTGTTTAGAATAGTCCCTAAAGCCTTGGAAAAGGCGCTAGAAGAGTTGGACATCGGAAGATGAATTGAGACAGTACAAACTCCATCATAGTTAAGACTGGCCAGAATACTGAGAAGAGTCATGGAGACAATAGGAGAGTTGCTGTCACTCAGACTTCAGTGAAAAGCCATCAGCTGACGCTTGTGTGAAAAACTCACAATGAGTAATGTAATAATAATAATAACAAACCCAGAATCCGTCCTAGAAAATGAGACACGGAAACTTCTCTGGGATTTTGACATACAAACGAATCACCTGATCTCGGCCAGACGACCAGACCAAGAAATAATCAACAACAAAAAAAAAAAAAGAAAAAGAAAGAACTTGCCGAATTGTAGACTTTGCTGTCTCGGCTGCCCACTTAGTGAAATTGAAAGAAAGCAAAAAGAAAGATAAGTACCTGGACCTTGCTCAATTAAAAAAAACATGAAAGTGACGGTGATACCAATCGTAATTGGTGCTCTTGGTACAATCACCAAAGAATTGATGCAGGTACTGGAGGATTTGAAAATAAGAGGACGAGTGGAGACCATCCAAACTACAGCTTTATTAAGAACGGCCAAAATACTGAGAAGAGTCCTGGAGACTTAAGGAGACTTGTTGTCACTCAACCTCCAGTGAGAAACCATCAGCGAACGCTGTTGTGAAAAATTTTCAAAAGAGTAAAATAATAATAATAATAATAATAATAATAATAATAATAATAGTGGTGCTGGAGAGTGGGGCAAATGAAAAAATAATGACCTTGCCAAGACTAAAGAATTAAGAAAACAAAACAAAACAAAACAAGAAGTAATGAAAAAAAAAAACGAACAATGTACAGAAGGAAAAAATTGATTCGTTGCAAAAAAACGATGATGATAAATAATAAAAATATGAGGAGATGCTAAAGAAAAGCAGAATTAAAAATTCAGAAGACAAGAGGTGCATGAAAATGGGGAAAAAAGCTATTTGCTAACTTATCTAAATCTGCCATAAGACCACAATATGGAAGCAATCTGTAAAGACCTTACTGACAGCATTGGAAGTAGTTAACAATCGCTTTAAGGCAAACGACTGAAGAAGAGAAAGTCATAAAATAAAGCAGAAATAAAGGAAATAAAAAAAAGAAAAGAAAAAAGGAAGAACGAAGAAAACTGTGAATTAAGTTGGTGAAGCAGAACTATTGATGATATTAAAACGAGTTTTGTAAAAGAATAAAAAGTGATATTGTAAAATGATTAGGACGTTTATTGTCATGTCAATGAAAATAGTGTCATCCTCGGCGATGAAAAGACAACAAACACAGAGAATCACAAACAACAACAACAACAACAACAACAGTAATAACAACAAATGGATTATGAGATACAAGTCAGGAGTAATGATATCAAGTGTTAACTTGTGCACAAATAAAATCCCTATCACAAATAACAATGAGCAAAATGATTTCAAAAGATAAAAAAAATACGAGGATCATTAAATAAGTTTCCAGACTTTTTTCGTATGGGCACTTTTATTGATAGTACACACATGAAACTCTATTCCCCTTTGAAGTATTCTCTTCTGGCTGCAATGCACTTGTTGTACTGCTCCAACAACTTCTCGAAGGCCCCATGGAAGTCCTCTTGTGTGAACGTGTCAATGACCTTCGTCACAGCCTCTTTCATCTCCTCAATTGTCTCATAACGACAGCCTCTGAGCTTAGGGAATAACCAAAAGTCACTGGGAGCAAGGTCTGGACTATAGGGAGGCTGAGCAACTCTCTTGACATGGACTTTTTTGTACAGGCATTTAAAATAGTCGTAGACTCTTGAAAATTTAGTATGTTATTGTTATACATCTTATAAGATAACTGACTAATTTTTAAGATTTCAGATTCGAATGAACAGCTACAGCAGCAATTGGAATACACCCTACTAAAGCCTGATTGTCACAGCTGGTGAATTTCAAAAATGCAGTCTGGGTGTGAGGACTCTTTAGAAGAACGATATGCAATAAAATTCTGTTTTAAACTTGGAAAAAATGCCACAGAAACGTATGGAATGCTTCAGACTGCTTTTGGAGCATCTTGCATGAATCGAGCATAAGTTTTTGAGTGGCATAAGAGATTCAAGGACGACAGGGAGTCTGTGAGGGATAAAGAGAGGTGTGGGAGGAGTAAGGAAGTCAGGACACAAGAGTTGATTGGCCCAAGGGTTAGGGTTACTATGTTGGGGTTTTAACAGAGTTCAGGAAGAGATTCTTCGGGAAGAGGCCAGCACTCTTCAAATCGGGTCCGTGGCATTTCCACAAGGACAATGCACCAGTTCACAATTCCATCCTTGTCACTGACTATTTGACCAAGATGGGCATCAAGACAGTTCCTCACCCTCCCTATAGTCCAGACTTTGGTCCATGTGACTTTTGGTTATTCCCTAAGCCCAGAGTCTGTCGTTATGAGACAATTAAGGAGATGAAAGAGGCTGTGACGAAGGTCATTGACACGCTCACACAAGAGGACTTCCATGAGGCTTGGCAGAAGTTGTTGGAACGGTACAAGTGCATTGCAGCCAGAGGAGATTACTTGGAAGGGGACTAGAGTTTCATGTGTGTACTATCAATAAAAGTGCCCATACTAAAAAAGTCTGGAAACTTATTTAATGATCCTCGTATATATATATATATATATATATATGTGTGTGTGTGTGTGTGTGTGTGTGTGTGTGTTCTGGATGATCGGTTAACACAGACTCATCCATGTGATGGAGTCAATAAGAGAACGTCGCTAATGAATTTGTCCTAATTTCTCCCGTAGTACCCCGCTTGTCTTATTCGTCGTAGATAATTTGTAAGATGGGAAGTAAGTAGTAGTTCAGCAGTTTTGTTGTGGATATTGCTTTTAGGATTTGTTCAAAATGGCACGTAGCATTCTTTTTTAGTTGTCATCTTGCTTTTTCTCTCAGCGTTTCATTAGAGTTCAGGTGGTTCACACACATTCAGCAGTATAGATACAGCTACTGCTTGAAAGAAATCCAATTACTTCATCAGAGAGATTATATTTACATATGATTGATATGATGACATACGCTAGGTGTATGTCGCCATTACTTTCAGTAGATGAGATTTTGCTGCCGAGTTGTGAGAACTGCACCACTAATTTCAGTAGCTTGCCACTTAAAGTGTTAATAACTCCTTCTCTGGACTTTTGATTCGCAAATATTTAAAACGTAGAGATATATCTGAAAGTAAGTTTAATACTGTGCTCGATTTGTGGTCGCGTCATGCAAAAAGTACTGGTTTCTATCATATTGTCACAGTTAAGCATTGATAAGCCTAGTTGGTACTTCGATGGATGTAACAGCAAAAAATGTTAGCCACCTAAAGCATCTAATACCAGACTGAATATCAACAATTGTGTAATACAGCGTTCAGACAAAATTTCGGGCAAAATCCTGTGTTATGTCGCCTATGGACTCTCACTATAGAAACAAGTTTCCTAATTAACTGAGGATAACGTTTGTAGTTACGTCACGATTTGTTGCATATCATCCATAGTTCCTAAATGGTTAGAAACTTGAATCTAATTTGGGGAAATAAGGAACAGTCGCAAGGACTCAGATAAAGGAAGTAAGAGTATCTGGAAGGAGCTGCCGCAGGCATTGGCCTCCATGTCAATGCACACAAAACGGAATATATGTGCTATAATCAACCAGGAGACATTTCCACACAAAACGTTAGCTCTCTGAAACTAGTAGACAAGTTCACCTACCTTGTAAGCAGTGTCTCATCGACCGAGACAGACATCGACACGCGACTAACAAAGGCATAGACAGCTATCCATAGGCTATCGGTCATATGGAAGTCAAACCTGACCGATAACATGAAACTCAGTTTCTTCCAGGCAGCAATCGGGTCGATACTGTTATATGGATCCACGGCATGGACGCTAACTAAACGGCTTGAGAAAAAAGCTTGATGGCAACTACACAAGAATGCTGCGAGCAATATTGAACAGGTCCTGGCGGCAACACCCCACAACGCACCAGCTATACGGCCACCTACCACCCATCACGAAAACTATCCAAATTAGACGAAGCAGACATGCAGGACACTGTTGGAGAAGTAGGGACGAGCTCATAAGTGATGTACTCCTGTGGGCTCCTTCACATGGCCGAGCAAAAGCAGGGCGACCAGCTCGAACCTACATACAGCAGTTCTGTGAGGATACGAGGTGTAGCCCTGAGGACCTGCCGGAAGTGATGAACGATAGGGAGATGTGGTGAGAAAGGGTCAGGGATATCCGTGCCGATGACACGACATAATGATGATAATGATTAAATGGGTACCAGTAGAATGGTTAGAGAATACATGTAATTTCCAGTGAGGGTTTGCTGCCCTTCCGGAATGCTCCTTCCGCAAGGTCAATACCAAACTGGAAATGAGAGGAGCTTAAAAGAGAACAACTATAAGTTCTACAACGGAGGCAGCAGCAGCAAGAAAGAGAGGGGGGAGGAGAGGGAGAGAGGGAGAACTTTCTGATATCTGTGGCTGAAAGAGGAATGATTCGTGGTCTAACGCTACTTGGTCAGCAGAGAAAATATCTTTAATGAACCCAGGATACATCTCAAACAGATCCCTAAGATGGATTTTTTGCCAGGTTCTACGTTACAAGAAAATTATGAGACTGTTTTTTTTATCTTTTTATTGAAAATCAATTGATAAATGATGACTCAACATTTTCACTATCGAAAATTTTGCAGAGATCTGATGAGTCTTAATTTTTGCTGCATCCATGAAATGACCGATTGACCAGAACGACGATCATGTTCTACAGTCTCTCGGGTGTCCAAACACCCTGTACTATGTAAAAACTTATACGTGAAAGAGAATCCGATCTCCATAAACCCGTGTTAACATGTCAGATGTTTCTGCCTCATCATCCAAAAATCGGAGAGAATTTTATTTTATTTTTTGTGACACGTGAAATTATAATTCAACGGAACGTAAATTATGAGGGATAAAAAATCAACACGATGTTTTTTCACACGGTTCAATATTGATCAGCAGATTTTTAGCCAGGCTTATCAAGCAGAAAAAAAGTCACATTACTTTCTAGTTCGCCTTTGTATAACTTCTAAGTGGCCTTGGTGTACCTAAAAAGTATGACATGTGGCTAATCAGCTCTTTTTTCGCGTAGGACAGAGTTAATTCTTTCATGAAAGAGAATAACGTTTCATTTTTAAAGCGATGCGTTTAGGCACCATGTTGGCTGACTGTAAATTTTGAAAATTTTGGAAATTTTGTTTCTATTACATCATTGCTCATCACCAAATTTTATAATGACGAATACTAGTTTGAAATATATACTAGTTGAGACAGATTATCTTCTCTCACTGAACAACAGTTTTATGTATAACTATTATGAGTTGAGTGTTCGCCGTGTGTGTGTATGTGTGATATTTGGAGAAATCATTTAAGACATTTTGAGGTAAAAAGCTAAAAGTTAATATATTTCAAGAAATAAAAATTAAATTTTAAAAAATTTAAGAAAAAGCTAAAATGTAGGACATTCTGGTGAATAAAAAGATAAAAATCAAGGCATTTTTGACAAAACCTATTGAAAACATTTTGAACACGAAGAATTAAAATTGAGGACCGTTTCTTTAAGAGAAAAGCTGAAAATCGAGCATCTTTAAACACACTCACATCCACGTATCTCTCTCTCTCTCTCTCTCTATATATATATATATATATATATATATATATTCTACCAGCATATTTAACTATCAGAAATATTTTCATGTTTTACTTTTGTAGAAAGTAAAAGTAAATCTAAAACATGGGAAATCTGAATAAATATTTCTAGTTTTCGAAAAATATTAGAATACAAAGATGTGCTAATTTATTGATATCTCAACCCAAACATCAGGACATTTACCGAGATGTTGAATTTAGTAGAATTTGTCATGTTTAACTCTATGTGAGTAATCACATAATGATAAGCTCGAATAAATTGGGTGGGAACAGCCTATTTTTGTCACGCTACTTCGTCAATAAAAAAAACCGGTCAATATGAAGGAATGTTATTGGGGATAAACACTTCTAATATCGGCAGATATAAATATCATTCGCATATTAGGCAAAATGAAACGAAACGAAAATCTCTCATTTCTGGCCAAAACATGGCGTTTTAGTATGGTTTCTCATCTGTACATCTTTGTTCATTTTCTGATTAATCGTGTGTATAACAAGATACTTGTCGGACATGGGCGCGAAAGTAAGCAGAATCAGAACTTCATGAACCGGAAGTGTCGATTTGGGCATCCTTTCTTTCATCTGTTCTTTGATGGACGAAGAGAATAGTGAGTGATATTTGCAAATTTCCACTCTCATGTGTTTATTTCACTTCATTGTCCGCATGCATCACATAATCAATATGGCTCAATGGTAAAGTCAAGAGTAACAGAGATGAGGCTAAAAGTAAAGCGATAAGAAATCAAAATGGTTAATAATAACGGTTTACTCAAGCAAAGGAAAATTCATAAATTAAAAAGAACTCATTTTCTCTTTACTGCTTATTTGACTTCAGTATATATATATATATATACATATATATATATGTGTGTGTGTGTGTGTGTGTGTGTGTGTGTGTGTGTGTGTGTGTGTGTGTGTGTTATAAATTTAGCTAAATTTTTATCTGAATTTTTCAGTGTAGACTGAATTATGTGATGTATGGAGAACCGTTAGATTATATGCATTGATAAAGGAGCTCATGTAGAAAAATAAACTTTACTTGAGTAAATTAAATTATGTCTTGGTTATTTCGCATTACTGACGGCTCCCATATATATATATATATATATATATATATATAAGATGTAGTTTGGTACAATCCTCCTTTGGTCGGAAATATCCTGATGATCCGTTTAGGTGGAACCTAAGTATATTTTTCTGACTCTGTAGGCATTCATACATATTTCATTCATATATATTTATTTTTGCATATAAATAGTCTACTTCTAAGTAATTTCAGTGGTAGTGTCTTCAACATGCACCACCACAGAAATAACTTAGTAGTAGACTATTTATATGCAAAAATGGTCTCCAGAGTAAGGGTCAGAAATTAGTATTCAACATAGCTTTTCATGCAGAATTTTACATTTTATGACAAATATTTTAACTGATTGATTTCAACGGCATGTCAAACCGTCTCGGGTTATTTTATGCCTAGAGGCTAAGGAATTTGCGTTCCTACTGGTACCACCTCTCCGAATCAGAGTGGACCCGGGGGTAATAGGAATGAAGAGTACTCCATACTTCCCTGATCTCCAGAACTGAAGTCCCGTTAGTTTAGAGTCATACCCAGGACACACCATTTTTTTAAGGATGTGGATGATGAATTTTTTATCCTATCTGAACACCAAAACAAATCTCGACAGATGACGGCAT
This sequence comes from Sepioteuthis lessoniana, assembly GCA_963585895.1. NCBI lineage: Eukaryota > Metazoa > Mollusca > Cephalopoda > Myopsida > Loliginidae > Sepioteuthis > Sepioteuthis lessoniana. The sequence goes on from OY757936.1 coordinate 3,626,075, forward strand.
TTTTTTATAGTATCACATCACATCTTGAAGATGGTTATCAAAAAAAAAACATACAAGGTTTACGATATTGTAAAAACCATCACTAGCTTTAATCTATGTAAGCTTTAAAATATTTTCCCCTGTAAATCTCATTTTATATCTTATGTATGTATGTCAATATATTTTAATAGAAAAAACTTTAAAAAATTTTTAAAGTCAGTTTATGATAAAGAATGATTTCTTATGATTCCGTTTGATACTTAGTGAATGTGTCAGTTTGGTTGGTGCTTAAATTGCATGCAAAATCTAAATTTTTTCTATTATATTCATACATCTATATTAATACAAATGTTGATTCTACTGTAATCAGGACCATGTTTATATTTTATTGAATGCGATAAACAATGCAGATTCAGCAACTTTAAATCTCTTCTCCACATTTACGAGGAGGTATCCTCGTGGTGTAATGGTTAAAGTGATGGGCTGCGGAATCGTAGTACCCGAGTTCGAACTCCAGTCGCGCTATCACTTGGGAAAGGTATGAACCCCCTTATCCTCCCAGCTATGGGTAAAATAGTACCACTACTGTTTTTCGATGAGAATGGCATTAAATAACCGACAAAGGTTGATATGCCATTAAACAAAGAAACCAAACCACATTTACGTTTTTTACAGTTCCAAGCGAGGACTGGACTCACTTTCAAGTGCTTAAATTTGATCATAAACCAATGTACTGTAGCAATTGATAATTTTAGTGATATTTATAACGTGGCATATTTCATTAATTTTTATTTTTTACATTATTATTGTTACGAGGATCATTAAATAAGTTTCCAGACTTATTTTTGTATGGGTACTTTTATTGATAGTACACACATGAAACTCTAGTCACCTCCGAAGTAACCTCCTCCGGCTGCAATGCACTTGTTGTACCGTTCCAAGAATTTCTGCCAGGCCCCATGGAAGTCCTCTTGTGTGAGCGTGTCAATTACCTTCGTCACTGCCTCTTTCATCTCCTCAATTGTCTCAAAACGACAGCCTCTGAGCTTAGGGAATAACCAAAAGTCACAGGGAGCAAGTTCTAGACTATAGGGAGGCTGAGAAACTGTCTTGATGCCCATCTTGGTCAAATTGTCTGTGACAAGGATGGAGTTGTGGACTGGTGCATTGTCCTGGTGGAAATGCCACTGGCCCGATTTGAAGAGTGCTGGCCTCTTCCGACAGGATATCTTCCAGGACTCCCTTAAAACCTCAACATAGTAACCCTAACCCTAACCCTAAGCCTTTGGCCAATCAGCTTTGATGTACTGACATCCTTACTCCTTCCACATCTCTCACCATTCCTCACAGACTCCCTTCCCTCCTTGAATCTCTTATGCTACTCAAAAACTGATGCTCGATTCATGCAAGATGGTCCAAAAGATTGTCCAAAAGCAGTCTGAAGCATTCCATACGTTTCTGTGGCATTTTTTCCAAGTTTAAAACAGAATTTTATAGCATATCGTTCTTCTAAAGTGTCCTCACGTCCAGATTGCATTTTTGAAATTCACCAAAAAAACAAGCCTGGAAACTTATTGAATGCATCACGTATTTCATTCCTTGTAAGTTTTTCATACCCGTGTTAGCTGTACTCTCACTGGAGTTTGAAGCACAGAAAATCTCATCAGGTCTCCAAGACTCTGCTCATTATTCTAGCCATTCTTAACAATACTTTGATCTGGATGGTCTTGATTCTTCCTTTCAAACTTATGAAGACCATTCTAAGCACACCAACCGCAGCTTTTCAACTTTCAAACAAGTACTTTTATCATTAAGGGTTTTCGGACTATTGTCTTCATCTTCGTTGTTATTTCCACAACGTTTTCGGCCTTCTTCAGATGTTTGTCGGTTACACGTGTTAAGTATTCCTGTATTGTTACTCGCCTGCAGGATTGAACCTGCAACCTCCAGATGATTGTCTCCTTAGAAAGGAACCAACGCCTATAACCGTTACGCCATGTGTCCTGCTGGACAATTCAGAGTGAATTTTGGGGAGTTATAAATTTAATGTTCTTACTTGACAAGAATTACTACTATTATGTATGATTTTTTACTTGTGCTCATATTCAGATTTTTTCTTTCTTTCTTTTTTCTTTTTTTTTTTTTTTTTTTTTTTAGTGATTCTAGTAAAGTCAATCCTGACTGCAGGCGAGTAACAATACCGGAATACTTAACACTTGTACCTGGTTATGGCTAACGGAATCAGAACAGGCGACCCTTGTGTATTCAATAAAGGACGTAGTTCGAAGTTCCGTGAAGGTTCACGAGTTCGACAAACACCCGAAGAAGGCTGGAGGGCATATCGGCCAAAACGTTGTGAAAATAACAATAAAGATATGGGCAATCGTCCGAAAACCCTTAATGATAAAAATTACCAAACTTCGTCTCAGAAATTTAGACAACTAAGATACAAGTATATTTGTGCATATACCATTTATTAGTATGGTCAAATTTTAGTTTCTTGCACGATTCCCAGTGAGTCACCTTTCCCGCCCAGTCGTGTCTAGTCTTTTATTCCTTTTGAGCCAGTTTGATACATTCGCTTGTTATATGATTTACTGTTTCATTTCTGTCTCCACATAATCTATACTTACTATTTTGTGCATATTACCAATTTTCATTTCGATATAATTTTCATTGTGGCATTATTTTGTGTTGCTATTAAAAGAGATTCTGTTTCTCTCTTGAGGTCACCCCTTTTTAATTACATCCAAGTCCTCTCGTGTGCAATCTCCCTAGTTTGTCACCTAAAGTATCCATACACTTGTCTTTTTTTCTCATTTCAGTTTTCTTTTTTTACTGTGTTCATTTATTATTGTCATTCCTGTTACTGGCTGCTGTAATTAATCATTCTTGGCTCTTGAAAATCTATTCCTCAAGGCCTTGAATTGTTATTTTTACACAATCCTCAAATCTAGCGCTTTCTTTTGGCTCCTTCTTCTTCTTCTTAATATAGTCTGTCTACATCATTTTTCGACAGTAAAGCTTTGTGCATTGTCATTAATTTCTTTTGGCCCATTTGTCTGAGTTCATTTTTAGAATGGTTCAAAGTCTCTTACAAAGGAAACAGCCCAGGCGTGTATTCTGTTGGTGAAATTTTTGCTGCAAAGCTTAGTTTTCTAAGTCGTTTTCTAATTCTTTTGAGGTACTATTAGTTTTCTAAGACGCTTTCTAATTCTTCTGAGGTACTATTTTCTTACTAGTTCCGTTTGATGATGTCCACTTCTAATATTCCAAAGTACTTGAAATTTTCTTTGATCTTTTTTTAATGTTCTTAAGCTCACCTGATTTTGTAGTTCTGTTCCTACCGTTGTTTTTCTCTGTGTCCCCTTTTTCCTTATGAGTATGGCACATCTATCAATCCCCAAACTCCCTTTGTATATCCTGGCTGTACATTTCTATATAAAGAGTTTTAGCTCGTTTTCATTTTTGTCAAATATCTTAATATCATCCATATGTGAATTAGTTTATCCTTTCCAGTGACTGAGTAAAAATTTTTGCCGCCTATGCGAAGTATACAATTGAGTGGTGTCATTGCTGTAACAAATTGTTAGGACAATCCTATTTACCCAACCCCTCCGCTCGGGCAGGATATGACACAAGGTCAATTTTTAAGTGGAGTTTAACAGGTTTGAATTCAGAATTTTTCCTTCTCTTAGACTAGTTGCTTCACCAAGGCTGAAGAACCCAGTCTGTCCTACTATTTACCCATAGCTGGAGAGAGAATAATTGGATTCATACCTTTCCCAATGGTATTAGTGCTATGTGAAATGCAATCAGTCTCGTTCAGGATTTGAACTCGTGTCGCCGTGTTCATTTCCTACGACGATAACCATTACACCACGGGCACCTCCACAAATTGTTGGGACAATAGTGAGTCTCCCTGGAAGATACCTCTTTGGATTTTAACCTCGGCAATTCCGGAAAATACCTTTTGGGATTTTAACATGCTGCTAATTCTGCTTTCCAGTTTTCCATCGCTTTCGTCATGACTTTGTCGGATATTTTGAATATTTTCAAACATTCTATTATCCAAGTTTGCCGGACCATATATGACTTTTTGTTGTCTATTTATACAATGAATACACCTTCTGCCTTATTTTTATCTTCTTGATAATGTGCAGACCTATATATTGTCGGTCATTTGTTCCCTTTCTTTCATTGCGTCATCCTTTCTGTTCTTCGGGAAATAGTCCGCAGCATTACAGCGTGTTCTATATTTCTATTATTATCTGTGAGGTTTGGATTTTCCATAACTTTGGTAAACTCGTTATCGGCCTCTAGTTGCTGGGAATGGTTCCTTTTGAGGGGTTCTTCCCGGGTTAATGTAGAAGCATCTATTCGACTTACTTCTGGGTATTTACTCAGTTGTTGAGACAATCTGTTGTGGATGCACATGGATTTTTAAAACTAGAATCCATGTGTGCCATCATATCCCGATGTTTTCTAATTTGATTCCTTTTTTAGTATTATTGAACCCAGGTGTCTGTTCATCTCTGGGTTATCTTAAAATCCTTCTAATTCTTTTTTTATGTTATTTATTTGGCATTTTTACCCAGTTTCTTTTTTTTTTCAATGATGCTGGAGTGCTGGGTTCCATAATATTTTGGTAGTCAATATTTCGCGTTTCAGTTCTTTTAGCGGATTCTTCTTGAGCTATTTTTTCGATTGAACTTGTTCGCATATTTCTAGCATCTGATAGTAAAAAAAAAAACAAGCCTTTCTTGAAAATCAGCCTCGTTTGACCGGCAAATCTTGTCGGATTCTGATTAAATTAATATCATACTTTTCTATTACGTATTTGTGTGGGGTCTCTTTTAAAATATCTGTGGTTTGCATTTTTTGTTGTCTTCTCTATTTCATTTTTTCACGCATAACTCAGATGAATTGTTGCTTTGGTTTTTATGGACATAAAATTAGAATAGCCAATGTTCGTAGGATGCACCTACTGATACTAAGAACTGTTATCTGAATCTCATGTTTATTTGTACTTATATTTGACATTTTTCATGGGTAGTATATTATGCCTATATCAGATCCAGGAGTTGATAATTATCTGTCACAGATGAGACCTTATATTCTTCAGCGGAAGAACAACCTTCAGCGGGTAAACAAAATAAATCCTTATGCCTTTATAATTCTTGGTAAGTTGTAACTAAGTTAAAGTCCAACAACCTCTTTTTATTTTAATCAGGCTTTCAGGTTAATCATACATTCTTATTTGTGCTGCTACTTTTTTCTTTAATTGAATTCTTACGGTTAACGAAATTCAGACATTTTGTGCTTCAGACTTTTTCACCTGAAAGTTTAACGGCTATACGTCTGTCTTCTGTTTGTAACTTATTTGTATTTAAGTCTTGGGCTTAATGAGTTTTACGTAGAGTCCATCGACGTGATTTCTTTTTGCGGAGGGTATAATTTTGTTACGTTGGAAAAATTCAGACAGCTAAATCAAATCGATCATCACAGCTTAAAAATGGGAGAAAAGAAAATTTTACATTCAGAGTTTATTTTTTGCTTCTACTCTAGGTTCGATGTCATGTACAAAGACTGAGCAGTCCTCTTTGTTTTATGAACATGGATTCGTCCATTAGCTATGAATGGAATAGCGATGGCAAAACAGAACCATCTCACGGCAACATCAATTGGTTTTGTTTAAGCCGATACGTTGTCTGAGTGTGCGAACTCGATCAGGGTCGTCTGGCATTTGTGCTGAGTAGCTGAGATTGACGATGCCTAGGCTTCTGTGGGTCGGCCCCCAGACGATACCTGCTTGCAGGAGTAAGTTTATTGCTTGGGGCCTGAGGTGCCTCAATTGGGGAATGCTGACAGGGCAAAGAATTTTTGCCTTCACCTCGCATGGGTTTTGGCCTGTACGAGGCTCTCACAATGAAACGGCCTTGTGCCATATTCTGACATAGTTGGGTGTCAGATGAATACAATCACACGCTTGCCGTTCATTATCAACACTCGCTTGCCTGGCGTTCGCGGTTGGTGGGTGTTTGTTATTGTTGAAGTGCCTGGCCCCAGCAATATCTACTCTACGTAGCCGAGTTCATAGCTTGGTGCCTGAAGCTCCCAAAAATGAAGACCAGCGACAGGATCAAGCATTTTTAGGAAAATTGTGATTAACAAGGGTTTGTTTTATATTGGTAAGTTCTTTGTAAAATATTGTTTTATATGAGGAGATGTAAAATATTCCATTAATTAATTTTTTTTTATAGTTGCTATAAAATATTTTTGGAGACATTCACTATGGTAGTAAAGTAGGGAGGAATTGTAGCTGGTAGATTTTTTATATGGTGATGGAGTGAATTTGTTATTAAAATTATGAAAACTGAACACGAGGCTAGAAGGAGTTATTCTCTTCAAAACCCTTCAAAAAAGAACTTTCTTGAAACAAATTTCCGAAATCTGTCTCAATACATTTTTTTCTTAATGACAGTTGCAGCTGCTGTTCAACTGAAGATTCTACTGTCGTGAAGACTCCATTTTTTAAAGGACTCTTTTGAACCTGTAAGACTGTTTTATTTTTGAATTCTGACGAATTATATTATTAGTTTGTATCCGTACCCCTGCTTTGTTCGTTGTTTTCGACCCAAATCTTTTTCAGAGACTACTACAAGAGTTAATCGTTCGGTCATTCGACAGAATGCTAAAATGCAATAATTTTAGCAGGTATGTGCTTTTTTTCTTCTTAATGAATTTAATAAGCATGTTTTATATTATTTTCATCTGTAAAAAAAATTGACAGTTTATTGGATGCACGTGTTACTTTTATTCTTGGTTCAATATTGGAATCTGAATTGACACATTGAGGGTGGTTCTCTTGTGGTTGAAGAAGGCCGTGAGTTATCTCCCTTACAGTGTGGTTGTTGTTTTTTCTATTTTCTTTTTACGTTGAAGGGTTTGTTCTTTTGTTAAAATTTTGTAAGAAACAGAATCCTTTAATTTAAGATATATTTTGTGTAGGGATTCCATAATCCCTTTCATTTTTATGTTAAGTTCTCGTATTTCGGCTTCAGTTGATATAATTTGCCGTTCTATTAGATGTTTCCGGGACAGTTTGGTGGTATTTTCATTTGTGCTGCTGGGTCAAGAGTGTATACTTAGTGGTGCTGGTAAGTTTTGTGACCCTAAAAAAAGGTGTAGGAGAACCAAAAGTTGCTTTCATGTTACTTTCTGAAATAGCTCTGAAAAACGTTGGTTGGTTAGCTCTTAAAAGAGCAAGTGCTGACTTTCGTAATTTAGCCTTGTAAAAAGCTATGGAATGACTTTCAGAATTCTTAGCTCTGAAAAGAGCTGCTTCAGACTACGAATTTTGATTGGATGGGTCCTGTGTTGGCTGCTGCTTGGATTTTGGGTACATGCTGTTGAGTCGGTCGGAAGAAAAGGACTCCGTTGATTCAAACAGGAGTATGCATCGTTGATTGCTGCGTGTACAATGATCAGAAAGATAGGTATATCTCCCGCCTTAAGGCTGGCACGCAGCCAACTGGGTTAGCGTCGTCAGCGACTGCTGAATTTATTTTGCAGAAAATAGTGGAGTCCTTAGTTGGGTTTGACTCGTGCTTACTGCGAATCAAAAGTTTCTCTTTACTAATCTATAATAATGAAATGGATTATTATACTGAGAAGAGAAGCTTTCAAATATCGTCTATTCTGCTGAGTTGAGAATTACTTTCGGGATGATCCGTAGAGGTTTTTTTTCTCAAAAGTAGTCTCAGTGTTGCTGGTAAAAATCCTATTAATTGTTTTTGTCGGTATTATGTTTCGTTTCCTTTTACTGACATCTAACCAAAACCTTTTCGCCGTGAGTAGCCGGTGGGCTACTCTAAAACCATTCCGTGTTTTCTATATGACAGCTTTTTCTATCACGCGAACTAGATGCAGTCAAACAATGATCGATTTGTGATATACCCGCATTTCCTTTCATTGTTCCGCTTGAGAGACACTGAACTAATCAATGAGTCAAGTTCACCACAGCGCCAATTAACCCCTCATATTTTTCGTCTGTTACATTTTATGCTATAAGTGTATTCATATATGAATTATTAGTGCCTTACTAAATGAATTATTTCTTCAATATGAAAAGAAAATTTGGAAATATCAAAATTATTTCCATTCGACTTGTATAAATTCAACTCTAAAAAAAATTATTTGGCAACAAAAACAGAGAGTAAAATAAAATAAAAAACTAAACAAAAATACACCCCCCCTATAAAAACTGCTGCACTGCCTGCATATTGACTTCAAGAATGGATAAAAAAATATTTAACCAAAATCGCACAAGAATTTTCGTAGTTTGTATTTTAATTCTTAAAAATTAGAGGAAGAAAAACTAAAGTTTTCAAGAGTTTTTGTAATGACGTCGATGAAAACGTGTAAAAAAATTGTTAAATAAATGTATAGCCCCCCACCCCACACACACACACACACACACACACTGCATCCAATAATTCAGCATTAGAATATATCAGAAGCACTGGCATCACATAAATTTCCACCAAAGAATATATAACCAGGGAATTTACTAAGCTTTTTGCTTAGATGTATCCCAGGGACATATGAATGGAGCACCCAATGAGGCTTGAACTCATTTGTGAAGGTTTACTGATAGCATGCCAGGTGCAAAGTGCCAGGTGCAAAGGAAAAATCTCTTTAAAAAACTACGCAAAAAATTAAATATCAATCTATTCCCTAACATTTGGGCATGGAATAACCCTTGATAGGTTGACATGCCATTAAGATCCATCTCTCTTTTTCTCTCTAAATATACATTTGTGTGTGCGTACATGCATGTATGCGTGCGTGCACGCGCACGTGTGTGTGTGTGTTCGGAAGATATAGTTATTTATTATTTAAACATAGACTTTTAGGACAGAGCCATGAGATAATAGTCCTCTTCAAAGAACTTAGAGTCTTACACTGCCTTTTACTTTTTAAAATAATCTAAAAAGTAAACAACTGCTTTGCTACATTGAAAAAATAACAGTGATTTGGAATTTGAGAAAACAGAAGTTACAGACACAGGTGCTAAAACGACAGATTTATTACTCGATCGAGCCCCACAATCGCGATGATTACATAATTACACTAGCTCATTCATTGATGTCAAACGGACGGCTGACTTTGCCTATGTAAAAGTGATCCTTCACACACACACACTCATACACATGGAGTTATCTCTTTTTAACTGGTTGTGAAGTTACATCAATGTTTCGCCGGAGATTCTCGAGTTATTTAAAATCGTTGGATACATTATATGAATATTTCTGTGTGGAATGTGTTCATATAGTTTATAAAATCACTTCACAATATCTAACAGGATTTTGTTTTCAACTTTTTACCTTTCATGTCTTTTACTTTCAGGTTATTTTGTTTTGCAAAATGTTTGAGAACCTTACATTTTTTTTTTTTTTTACTTTGAAGAAATCACTTGGCGGAGTAGACTCTTCGTCGTTTGTCTTCTAATTCAAGTATATCCATCATTTTCAAAGAATATACGTATCCAATTCGAAACAAAGCAAATCAAAATCTATCTCTCTCTCTCTCTCTCTCTCTCTCTCTCTCTCTCTATATATATATATATATATATATATATATATATATATATATATATATATATATATATATATATATATATAATCTGTAGAAAACTAGTAAATAACATCAGTAATATTTGATATTTTGCAACTTCATAAGTTTCCCACTGTTAATTTGAATTTTTAAATTACTATCTACATTGTATTTTTTATTTCCTTTTTTTTTTTTTTTTTTTTCGTCTCATATTAACAGAAGGACAATAAACGCCATGCTGTGTAATATAAGTTTAGATTAGGTTTATTTGTTTAACGGCATTAAACTCCTTATGGATTATGGATTCCTATCTAATACTATCAATCTATACCCAATTATGTTGTTTACAGCAACTAGTAATCCTTAATACTCAATTATTGCATCAAGTAGTTTAATACAAATAATTTGCATACAGTTACATGGCATCAAATATTTTAATATGAATAATTCTGAAACAGATCTTCTCGATCCATTAATTGGTGCTACCACGTTAGATCAGCGAACCTAAGATTAGTTGCCATAAACAAATACCTCACACTCCTAAGAGATCCAGAACTAGAGTCTCACCAAAAGAAGTTGTTTAGTGTCATATCCAGAACGCAAAAGATTATAAAGTAGAACAATGTAATATAATATTCAAGCTACGAGGTGCCTTCAATAAGTTTCCAGACTTTTTTCATATGGACATTTAGAATTGTCGTAGACTCTAGAAAATTTAGTATGTTATTGCTGTATATCTTATGAGATGACTGACTAATTTTTAGGATTTCAGGTTCAAATGAACAGCTGCAGTAGCAATTGGAATACACCCTACTAAAGCCTGATTGTCACAGCTGGTGAATTTCAAAAATGTAATCTGACACTTTAGAAGGATGATATGCAATAAAATTCTGTTTTAAACTTGGAAAAAATGCCAGAGAAACGTATGGAATGCTTTAGACTGCTTTTCGATCATCTTGCATGAATCGAGCATCAGTTTTTGATTGGCATAAGAGATTCAAGGAAGGCAGGAAGTTGGTGAGGGATGATGAGAGGTGTGGGAGGAATAAGGAAGTCAATACACCAGAGGTGATTGGCCAAGGGGTTAGTGTTAGGGTTACTATGTTGAGGTTTTAAGGGAGTTCAGGAAAAAATTCCTAGGGAAGAGGCCAGCACCCTTCAAATCGGGCCAGTGGCATTTCCACCAGGACAATGCACCAGTCCACAACTCCCATAGACTATTTGACCAAGATGGGCATCAAGACAATTCCACAGCCTCCCTATAGTCTAGACCTTGGTCCTTTTGACTTTTGGTTATTCCCTAAGCTCAGAGGATGTCGTTATGGGACAATTGAGGAGATGAAAGAGGCTGTGACGAAGGTCATTGACACGCTCACACAAGAGGACTTCCATGGGGCCTTCGAGAAGTTGTTGGAACGGTACAACTAGTGCTTTGCAGCTGGAGGAGATTACTTCGAAGGGGAGTTGAGCTTCATGTGTGTACTATCAATAAAAGTCCCCATACAAAAAACGTATGGAAACTTATCGTATGGACCTCCTACTTTTATAATTTACTATTACTTGGATCAATACGGAATTCATAATACTCTTCAGAAATATAATAAAAAATGTAACAAGATTGTGGATTTAGCATTCACAACTACAGAGTCTCAGAATTTATCGGTCAGAAAAGTTTTCAATTTTGTCCCCGCGACGACGAGTGTTCATGTCGAAATGTCGTTACCATTTGTTTGCTATTTGATAAATATGAATGTTATTTCCTGTGAGTTCATTTTCTCTTTTCATCTTCAGGAACCTTGATCTTTCCTGCTAATCAGCTGTTAAAAGGCGTATAATCTCTTACGATTTCTAAATAATCATAATTCCATTTCGGAGGTGAGAATCTATCAGTGCCGAGTAATGTTTCGAGAGATGCGTTGCTTATCGATGCAGTCTTCATTGAAGAAACGGTAAGTCTGAAGCCTGAAAGTTAAATTAAATCCCATTTTCAACGAATGTCTGATGCGATACGTTTATTGAATATTCAAATTCGATCCCACACTTCGAAATATATTAAATAGACGCATGTTATTGAAGGATTTATGCAGGTTCATTTGTCGTTTGTGTATCCGCCATACAGTGTATAATCTTCATAATTGATACCTTTTATGTGTATATAAGTGAACATAAATAAATTTTCAGTCTATTAGACTGGATATGTTGTCATATTTATATAATGTTTAATATCAAATACTATATTTCCCTAATAGTTCTGTAAATCCATCAAGCATTTATCACACACACACACACACACATATATATATATATATATATATATATATATATATATATATAAGTAAAGTTGGCGACCTTAGTCAAGGGTGACACGAAGGCTCCCTTTTCAATAGCTACTACACCAAGGTGTAGGGGAGGGCGCTACTTCTTTCCCTGATATATATATATATATATATATATATATATATAATGCATGTAATTTATAATTATTTCAAATGTATAAATTATAAACTTATTTTAACAGATATATTTTGCTGACAATAATCAATCGAGAAAATAAAACTACAACAAAGTGAATTTCGAGCGATCACTTAAAATAAAGTTTTTGAAAATGCTGACTGAACAATTTGTCGTTTGAATTTTTAGGAAAAAATACTCAATTTCTGACTGATCTATCGTTGTTTCCTTGAATTCCATGAGAAGTTAAGTTGGTTTCATTTGCTATTCTTAGCCATTGTTATATATTCGGCTTAGTCGAAAAGTAAAGTTGTGACGATACTAGACAGAACTCAAAAACCGTTGATCGTCATTTTACGTTTAGGTGACGGAAAGAAGCAGACAAACTCGTTTTATTTTTTATCTCTCATTTGATTATTTCTAAATTATCATATTTACCCAACCCCTCCGCTCGGGCAGGATATGACACAAGGTCAATTTTTAAGCGGAGTTTAACAGGTTTGAATTCAAAGTTTTCCTTCTCCTAGACTAGTTGCCTCACCAAGGCTGAAGAACCTAGCCTGTCCTACTATTTACCCATAGCTGAAGGGAGAATAATTGGCTTCATACCTTTCCCAAGGGTATTAGTGCTATGTGAAATGCAATCAGTCTCGTCCAAGATTTGAACTCGTGTCGCCGTGTCCATTTCCTACGACGATAACCATTACACCACGGGCACCTCAGATGATTTCTAAATGATAGTCGGTCTCTTTATTTCGTTCAAATATCTTAAATTGTCATTTCAGATAGAGGAGAAACATTAACAGTACCTCTGAAGAAGGCGAAATGTTAAGTCTCATCTGCAACCATTTTGCTTCGAGTATGGATTGCAATTGACTTTTGTATTTTAAATAAATTAGCGACCGTCTCTCTTAATGCGTGATATTCATCTTTGTACTTAACTCTCAAACCTGTCACTTGTCAATTTTACTTTCTCAGATGTTTACTACATCAATTATCGCGAATGCTAAGATTAGTACGGGTCACTACGTCACACAATGTTAAAAATAAAGTTCTGAATGTATCAAGAAATGAATGAACTGGATCAATTGCACACTTATCTTCCATCTCTGGTCTTAAAGGTTCCAAGACATCAAAGAAACAGGAAAGAACTTTTCAAACCACAATGAGTATTGAAAATTTTAGCCTATAAAAAGATTTCTGGAATGAGAGACTATTGAGAAAATATAATCAATCAATCTATATATATATGTGTGTGTGTGTGTGTGTGTGTGTATAATGTAGGACCACTTTTAGGCTATATTAATATTATACCATATGCAATTTCTTTGACTTTGGTCTTAGAATATCAGTGTTTTTGTTTTCTTTTTGCCTTTTGCCTCTTTTTATTTGTTTTCACGGTTTTGGGTTTTGTGATTCTTTTTGGTTTTATGTTTCATACTGTAATATTACGGACGGGCAGTGTCGTCAATCAGTGAAGGTGTCACGAGACTAGCGCGTGCGGACAGAATGACCTGCAAAGTTAGACGTGATTTTAAAATAATCACAGATGTATTATCACGTCTTTCACTAGTGACATTGAACATTCGCGAATCTTCTATTTGTTCTCCAAAATCTCTATATAAGAAAACAAGTAATGAGATTTTGGCCGAGTTGAAGGCAGTTGTCAAAACGGGTGCGTTAAAGGTTCCGGAGGCCCCGACCCATCATACCCCAGTCTGCTACGACCTATCTGCTGTGACAAGCGTGTGTCAAACACCCAGCTCTCACGCACACACACCGTCTCCACCGAGAGGAAAGGAGAAGAAGGAACTTTTCGAGTTGCAGTGATCATAGCTGAATAAAAACGACTGCTATATTTTTTCCCTCACTTTCGAGTTTGAATATTTCTTTTTCTGCGGACTTCTTTCTTTACTGCACAAAACGTTGGTCCTATGGTACAATACTTTTGCTTTGTTTAGTCCTCAAATTCCTTGATAGAAAAATTGACCCAATTCTTAATGTTAACAACTCCTCTTTCCCAACTGTCGTGCAACACATAATAGCTTGATGCGTTAGTGGGAACGTTTTCGTTCTCGCTCACCCTTGCCATTATAATTTCTCAACTATCAAATACTAATTATGGAGTATTTCTTCTTTATCTATTTGAAATCAATTCTATATAACATAACTACGTTGTAATTCTAAATTACCAAGAGCAGTTTTTAAGCGTATATTCTAAAGAGTTAAAATATCCTATTTTAACATGCCCTTCTTTATATTCGATTAGTGTTAGGAGTGAGCTACTGAACACTAAGTGATCATCTGATTCCGTTTTTTGTTCGCACGGTCTAAATAGAAGATTGGATTCGTTTTTTATTATGTTTGTCTGATCGTTTCTTGTTGTGATGCTATTATTAACCGCCTTAGAGAGTTCGCCAATCGCCCGGGAGACCTGGGTTCAATCCCAGGTCGAGTCATACCAAAGACTCAAAAAATGGTACTTGATGCCTCCTTGCTTAACACTCAGCATTATAAGTTACGGATCAAGGGTAAAGTGGAGCAATCCAGGGAAAGGAGTAGCGCCCTCCCCTACACCTTGGTGTAGTAAGCTATCGAAAAGGGAGCCTTCGGGTCACCCTCGACTATGGTCGCCTACTTTACTTTTATAGTCAAGCGCTTTTAAACCATCGATTGGTTTTTACTATATCTATATTGACAATTCTAATTCTTTGTGTTTGTCATCTATGTAGGGTTTTTTTTTTGGTTTTTTTTGTTCCCAGACGATTTAATCTTTGTGTTTTGCTTCTTTCTTTGTGCCTTTTGCTGCTTCTATTTCATCTTTTTTGTCTACTTGTCTAATGTGAAGTCGCGTTGATTAATAAATTTATTATTTTCTTTACTAATTGAATTTTTTTTCTTTTTATTCTTATGTGCGTTTACTAACTGTAGCCTCCAATCAGTTTTCTAAATATTTCTTTAATCCTGTTGTGGTTTTATAGATCAGTTTTAGTTGGTTTAAGCCTCTTCTACTGTTTTCCCTCTTGACGTAGAGTCGTTCTTTAGAATCCATTTTTTTTTTGTCAGCTAACGTCTAGTTTATTATATTAAAACTGTTTGTTACAATTGGCATTGCCAGGGTCTCAAGTCCTATAACTCTATTTTTGCATTGAATTCTGTTCTTAATAAGCGCTTATTATTATTATTATTATAATTATTATTATTAGTAGTAGTAGTAATTGTAAAAGTAAAGTTGGCGACCATAGTCGAGGGCGACCAGAAGGCTCCCTTTTCAATAGCTCCACTTTACCCTTGATACATACCTTATATTGCTGAGTGTTAAGCAAGGAGGTATCAAGTACCATTTTTAAGTCTTTGGTATGACACAACCTGGGATTGAAACCAGGTCTCCCGGACCATTGGCGAACACACTACTCACTAGGCCAATGAGTAGTAGTAGTAGGAGGAGGAGTAGAGAATCTAAACATTTCAAAACAATTTGTTTTATTTTTCATGTTTTGGTGCTTCTCCATTCGATTCACTCTGATTTTACAATATTGATATTTCCATTCGTTACTGTCTACTCAATAAATCTACGATTTCTGTTGTGATTATACACCTTCTTATGTAAGAAGCAGCTCCCGAAGGCTTCTTTGAAATTCAGGGAAAAGAATTCAATATCTCGTCGATATTTATGGAGGAAGGTCAAGAATTTGTAAGAGAGAGAGAGAGGAGGGAAAGCTTTTTTGTTTTCTTTGATTAAATGTAGGAAATCTGCTCGAATGCACTGAAAGCAACAATAAATTTTTATTGTTTTTTATTCTATCTTATTCACACACATCAACATATTTATTATTCCTTTTTTCTGGATTGTAAAGATGCACTTTAAAAATGCAGCAGGAATCTTCAAGCGAACTTTATCACATCAGATTAATTCTACAATTAAATAATGAAAGAACGATAAAAATAATCATCAACATCCAGCAAGTATAGAACGCAGAGAATCGATTTGGACTTCGTTACTGTCTAGAGAAAATGATAGGAAAACCTGATACAAAAGATTCGCAAATGATCAACTACAAACAAAAATATAAAGTAATTTCTTTGGCCTAATGAAGAGAGTGTTCGTCAGTTGTCCGGGAGACCGGGTTCAATCCCAGGTCGAGTCATACCAAAGACTCAAAAAATGGTACTTGACGCCTCCTTGCTTAGCACTCAGTATTATAAGGTTAGGGTAAAGTGGAGCAATCCAGGGAAATGAATAGTGCCCTCCCCTACACCTCGGTGTAGTAGCTACTGAAAAGGGAGCCTTCGGTTCACCCTTGACTAAGGCCAACTTACTTTTATTGTTTAGTATATCAACCAGTAAAAAATAAAAATAAATTTTTAAATTGTTTCAGTGTCAGTCACTTAAATTTTTTAAAAAGTCTCTATAAAACTCTGATTTTTTTTTTTTCACAGACGATTCAATATATATAAATTTGATTAGTAAATCTATTTTCTGTTTTGGGGATTTTTTTTTATAATAACAAAAATTATTTTTGACTTTTCCGTGTGAATTGTTAATAGACAATATAAATTGTAAAATGACCGGCTGCAATGGAAATCTTTACCGGGGGGGGGCGTTGACAAGTCATTTAGCGAGGAATTTCTATGAGTAACAAGAAGTAATTTAGTATTTTATTGTTAACTCTCTCTCATCACCATAAATAGATCGGCTTTTATCTCCAATTTTAATAAGTAGCACTTTGATTTTGGTTTGGATTCAAGTCAAGATTTTCAATCTCTCTCTCTCTCTCTCTCTCTCTCTCTCTATATATATATATATATATATATATATATATATATATATATATATATATTATATATATATACTTTAGGAAAACAACAAAACCGGTCACATAGGATAATAAATTTATTTCGATCCTGTTACGCATTTTTGAAATTTTCAAAAACACGAAAAAAAATTAACAGGGTATTAAAGGCTACTAGATACTATATATATATATATATATATATATATATATATATATATATATATATATATATATATATATATATATATATATGTGTGTGTGTGAGTGTGTGTGTACAGAAAACGTATATCGTTTTCTTTTTACTTGTTTATTGGAATAGATGGAGCATCATCCTTTTTTTTTTTTCTTGTTTTCACAGTCCTGTTTATTCAAGATGACTGTCGTCTTGAATAGAAACGCATACATGAGCTAAAAATGTTCTCTTACATTTATCTATTCAGTTAATCGTAATACAAGTTCTTTACCGAGAATTGATTTTTTATTTATTGCGGACTTTTTGCCCTCATCTTGGTAGTTTTTGTGTTGTTTCTTCTTTCACTACGTGATGCTATAGACAACAACTATGGAAGGCAGTAATTACTGGGGATACGGTTACAAGACTCTGCATTCCTATCCGAGGTAAATCACCTGAAGAAGGCCACAGGTGAAATTTGGCCGAAACGTAGTGAAAGAAGAAATAACACAAAAACTACCAAGATAAGGACAAAAAGTCCGCAATAAATAAAAAATTAATTCTCAGATTAAGAAGCCTCATCTCAAAATGATTCCAATTAAAGACAAGTTCTTTACCCTTTGAAACCTTTAGAATAACTTGACTCTCAAACACCCTGCACCTGAGCTCACAAAATTCACTCAAAAAATCATGCACAAAGCATATTCAGGCGAAGACTTCTTTGTTTACAGCAATCCCATCGTTATTTTATTAAATGAAAAGTTGCGAACATTACATTAAAGTATTTTTAGTCCATGATCCTGTGATCATATTAATCATAATCCTCAAAATATCAGGCTTACGGTGTATAGTAAAATAACGCTCAGCGTAAATGTCGGCTTGACTAGTACAAAGTGTTAAATCAGGTTGTTCACATTTTCTCACTGCAAACCGAGTTTCAATTTGTTTTTCCTTGAATAAAAAAAAATGAGGGGATCAAGATTAGGGTAAGTTTACTCTATATTAAGACATTTGTTTTTATTTGTTTTTTGTTTTCACCAAAGGGTCTTCTTTTTAACTTTTTCGGGTGGAAAAGCTTTGATTTCAAGCAAACTTAGTTGCAACCATATTCGCCATAATTTTAGGTTACCAATAAATTATTATCGGAACAAAACACTAACTGAATTTGACTCTTCAGTCATTCAAAGTTGGGAATTGTTGGGTTTTTTTTCTTTTTTTTTAAATTTTCTTCCTGTTATGTTTTAAAAAATCGGGTGTTGCTGCTTCTGTTGCTGTTGCTGTACTTCCTCAACGTATAAAATCTATTATGCATACACGATTCAAAATGTCTTCCATTAACTTACGATTCCATTCCCCCGTCTCTCACTCCCTCTCTCTCTCTCTCACACACACACACACACACTTTTAAAATCTGTTACTTTCTTTTTCCGTCTCTATTTCTTTTAGTCTACGTTTTTTTAAGTCTCGTACTTTTTTTCATCTTCTATCAAAAACCATTTTATATTTACCGATTTTCAATTTATTTTTCCACGCTTTTTTCTTCTTAGCGGTTATTTCCACATCTTTATTCATTTTTTCTCTTTTTCTTTTATTTCGTTTTCCTTCTTTTTTTTTTTCTGTTTTAACAACAATTTTTAGCTCTATTTTTTTCGAACACGCACTATAGCATTTGATAGTAGTAAATATTGGTGCAACCACATTGGAATTTTAGTTTAAAAGTGCAAAAAATTTTTAAAAAATAAAAAGATCAACAAACCTACCTCTCTTAAAATCTGATATCGTGTTGTTCTTCTGCCTTTATTTCTATTTTCTTTCTTTTTGTTTCTCTACAATCCTTTCTTTCTTTCTTTCTTTCTTTCTACCACAGAATCTATCCTTATTTTAGACCACTTAGCCACTACCCACTCAATTTGAAAGTCGTAGTCAGAATTTCGAATTTATTTTATTGCTATTTACCAAAGTCGACTGTTCTGCTATTCCAGAGTCTCTTGTTCTGTTTCACGAAGTTATTTTGCTATATGTAAAGTAACTCTCACTTGTACAAACCTTGTATATAATTATCCGCGACGGATTTTGTGTAACCCATTCATTTATTCTTTTAAAAGCCTCCACTAAGAAAATCTTGTCGTAACCAATTCGGACAGGTACTGTAATGGTAACATCTTGGCCAAAAGTCAATGGTTTTAAGGATGACGACGACTGGAACCAAACATCCGAAACATTTTTTCTGGAGACAAATCGATATTGGGTGATATGTTGCGCCATTAAAAAGTACCTTTTCAGTAATCTGACTATTTTTTTATCTTCTTGGTCCGTTAATGTATGAATTCTATGGAATATTACCCATCATCATCATCATCATCATGTCATGTTGGTAGCACGGATATCCCTGACCCTCTCTCGCCACTTTTCCCTATCGTTCATCGCCTCTGGCAGGTCTTCAGGGCTACATTCCGTATCTTCACATAGCTGCTGAATGTATGTTCGTGCTGGTCGTCCTGCTTTTGCCTGGCCATATGTGGGGGTCCATAAGAGTACATCTCTTATGAGATCGTCCCTGCTTCTCCAGCAGTGTCCTGCATGTCTGGTTCGTCTAACTTGGATAGTTTTCGTGATGGGAGGCCGGTGGCCGTATAATTGGTGTCTTGTGGGGTGTGGCCGCCAGGACTTGTTCAATATTGCTCACAGCATTTTTGTGTAACTGCCATCTAGCTTCTTCTCCAGCCGTTTTGTTAGCGTCCATATAGTGCATCCATACAGCAGTATCGATACGACAGCTGCCTGGAAGAAACTGAGTTTCATTTTATCAGTTAGGTCTGATTTCCATATGATCGATAGCCTATTGATGGCTGTCCATGCCTTTGTTAACCGTGTGTCAATGTCCTTTTCAAATCCTACTAGCATACGGCATACCTAAAGAAACCGTAGCAGCAATAATGATTCTCAATAGAAACACCAAAGTGAAAGTACGTTCACCAGATGGAGACACAGAATACTTTGACATTGTTGCAGGAGTACTACAAGGAGACACGCTAGCTCCATACCTCTTTATCATCTGTCCAGACTACGTGCTTAGAACATCGATTGATAAAATCAGAGAAAACGGCCTCGAGCTGACAAAGAAAAGAAGCAGAAGATAAACCGCAAAAACAATTACCGACGCCGACTACGCCGATGACATAGCGATACTGGCAAATACACCCAACCAAGCCAAAACACTACTGCATAGTTTGGAACAAGCAGCCGCAGGCATAGGCTTCCATGTCAATGAGCACAAAACGGAATATATGTGCTATAATCAAACAGGTGACATCTCCACACTAGACGGAACCCGTCTTAAACTAGTAGACAAATTCACTTACCTAAGAATGGAGCGTCTCATCAATATTACCCAAATGACTCTTAATTCGCTTTAGAATTAGCTTTGTGGAGGCAGTGTTTGAGAAAATCAAAAAGACGAAAATGAATGAATAAAATGAATTTAATGAGTGTTAGAGCATTATATGATGTTATCCTATTTACCCAACCCCTCCGCTCGGGCAGGATATGACACAAGGTCAATTTTTAAGCGGAGTTTAACAGGTTTGAATTCAGAGTTTTCCTTCTCCTAGACTAGTTGCCTCACCAAGGCTGAAGAACCTAGTCTGTCCTACTATTTACCCATAGCTGGAGGGAGAATAATTGGCTTCATACCTTTCCCAAGGGTATTAGTGCTATGTGAAATGCAATCAGTCTCGTCCAGGATTTGAACTCGTGTCGCCGTGTTCATTTCCGACGACGATAACAATTACACCACAGGCACCTCCATTATATGATGTTATAGGTAGATAAATGGGAGCCTATACCTTTCATTTCACTCTCTCAGCGAGGCCAACTGTTATTTGGGAGATATTAGTACATCTCAATAGATTCAGGGGGTCAGATTTATTCTCACCCTCTTGAGAAGCGGTCCCATTAATTTTCTTCAAAATGTTTAGATGACCGACTTGTATTAAGTAAAACTCACAATTAATCAGACAAATAAGCAATGCCATCAAACAGTTATAAACCCAATTTTAATCGTTATATTTCATTGGCTTTACTCAGATATGTTGAAAAAAATATTGTAATATAATGGCCGAGGGATATCGTTTTATATATCTTGCCTTTGGGTTTAGTTAGGCTGAGAACCTTTCGGTTCAGCACATGGTGCAAACTTGAGCGCAGGTGTTAACGCGTGTGAGGGGAAGATGTGTCGTTCACAGATGCCAAAATAAAAATCCTATGACCAGGGGATGTCATGCACCGGAAGCGTACGCAGAGGATTTGGGGGAATTTGAAAAAAGTCAGTTGAGTTGAGAACTAGACTCCGAACGGGAAGGGTCAACTTTCGGCGCTCGCTGAGGCCAGACGAATTTGTGCGCTACGGGCGCCGCACGTGATGGTGGGGGGCAGATGGAAAAGTCATCATAGAAAGATTGTGCATCTCTCTTCTTTATGTCGAAACCTTTAACTCAAAGATGATAAAAGGTTTCGTACCTGAACTAAGAAGTCGTTACGAGTTTTTCGTGTTTCGGGATTCCTATGTTCTCTGTATATATGTTATGAACATTCTATGTACGTTTCACATATCCGTATACGGCTATGGTACAATATGACTCGCATGGGTTTGAAGATTTTTGCTTTTTGATACCCGAGAGATAATACTGAAGCTAATAGACGTAGTTTCACAAATGTAATCATTTCAATTGATTTGGATTGAAAAGTAAGGTCTGTTTCATGAAAACTTTTGGCATAAGATCTCCACCTGGCGATACGTATGTGACCTGCACTCATCATCATCCCTCGTAAATTCTTAGATAAAAAGGAACGATGAAGCTTTTGAGAATTTAAAATTTTCACTGACTTGTACAATTTTACAACAACCTGAAAATTAAAGACACTCATCATTAATTCTTAAGTTACCATTAAATGTTTCGTCCAATTTAATTTCAGGGTCAAACATCAAAGGCCAGACCATCAGCCCTAGAGAATCCAAAATAATCTATGGGTTTTTACCGCTTCCTAAATATTTATCCTTCCAGATAACAACCTTTCCTGACATCGGCTCATAGTCCATAAGTTTTATAAAAAATTACTTCATTTTTAACTTAATTCTTGTCAAAAATTGGGTTTACTACATTTCATTAAGTTAAACCAAAGTAAATTTCGGGCTCGCACCCAAGTGACACACAAAAAGTATTAATTTAACTTCCTAATTTATTTTTCAAATTATAATCATTTCCTTTGTTTAATGCTCTATTTTATTGTTCTGTTATCGTCTACCAATAGTGCCACATAAATATGAAAGACTACAAGCTACGACTTATACATAAGAAGAGAACCGAATTTACAATTGGGAACATATTGGTAGAGAATTTACTAATGGAAACTTATTGGTACAGAATTTACAAATGGGAAAATATTGGTAGAGAATTTACTAATGGAAACTTATTGGTAGAGAATTTACTAATGGAAACTTATTGGTAGAGAATTTACAATTGGAAACATATTGGTAGAGAATTTACTAATGGAAACTTATTGGTAGAGAATTTACAAATGGGAACATATTGGTAGAGAATTTACTACTGGAAACTTATTGGTAGAGAATTTACAATTGGAAACATATTGGTAGAGAATTTACTACTGGAAACTTATTGGTAGAGAATTTACAATTGGAAACTTATTGGTAGAGAATTTACAAATGGGAACTTATTGGTAGAGAATTTACTCCTGGAAACTTATTGGTAGAGAATTTACAATTGGGAACATATTGGTAGAGAATTTACTAATGGAATCTTATTGGTAGAGAATTTACAATTGGGAACTTATTGGTAGAGAATTTACTGATTGAAACTTATTGGTAGAGAATTTACAATTGGAAACATATTGGTAGAGAATTTACAAATGGAAACTTATTGGTAGAGAATTTACAATTGGAAACATATTGGTAGAGAATTTACTACTAGAAACTTATTGGTAGAGAATTTACAATTGAAAACATATTGGTAGAGAATTTACAAATGGAAACTTATTGGTAGAGAATTTACTACTGGAAACTTATTGGTAGAGAATTTACAATTGGAAACATATTGGTAGAGAATTTACTACTGGAAACTTATTGGTAGAGAATTTACAATTGGAAACATATTGGTAGAGAATTTACAATTGGAAGCATATTGGTAGAGAATTTACAAATGGAAACTTATTGGTAGAGAATTTAGTAATGGATATTTATTGGTAGAGAATTTACAATTGGGAACATATTAGTAGAGAATTTACTACTGGAAACTTATTGGTAGAGAATTTACAAATGGGAAAATATTGGTAGAGAATTTACTAATGGAAACTTATTGGTAGAGAATTTACAATTGGAAACATATTGGTAGAGAATTTACTAATGGAAACTTATTGGTAGAGAATTTACAAATGGGAACATATTGGTAGAGAATTAACTACTGGAAACTTATTGGTAGAGAATTTACAATTGGAAACTTATTGGTAGAGAATTTACAAATGGGAACTTATTGGTAGAGAATTTACTCCTGGAAACTTATTGGTAGAGAATTTACAATTGGAAACATATTGGTAGAGAATTTACTAATGGAAACTTATTGGTAGAGAATTTACAATTGGGAACTTATTGGTAGAGAATTTACTAATGGAAACTTATTGGTAGAGAATTTACTACTGGAAATTTATTGGTAGAGAATTTACAATTGGAAACATATTGGTAGAGAATTTACAAATGGAAAAATATTGGTAGAGAATTTACTAATGGAAACTTATTGGTGGAGAATTTACAATTGGAAACTTATTAATAGAGAATTTAAAAATGGAAACTTATTGGTAGAGAATTTACTACTGGAAACTTATTGGTAGAGAATTTACAATTGGAAACATATTGGTAGAGAATTTACTACTGGAAACTGATTGGTAGAGAATTTACTAATGGAAACTTATTGGTAGAGAATTTACAATTGGGAACTTATTGGTAGAGAATTTACTGATGGAAACTTATTGGCAGAGAATTTAAAATTGGAAACATATTAGTAGAGAATTTACAAATGGAAACTTATTGGTAGAGAATTTACTAATGGAAACTTATTGGTAGAGAATTTACAATTGGAAACATATTGGTAGAGAATTTACAAATGGAAACTTATTGGTAGAGAATTTACAATTGGAAACATATTGGTAGAGAATTTACTACTGGAAACTTATTGGTAGAGAATTTACAATTGGAAACATATTGGTAGAGAATTTACTAATGGAAACTTATTGGTAGAGAATTTACAATTGGGAAAATATTGGTAGAGAATTTACTGATGGAAACTTATTGGTAGAGAATTTACAAATGGAAACGTATTGGTGGAGAATTTACAATTGGAAACTTATTGGTAGAGAATTTACTACTGGAAAATTATTGGTAGAGAATTCACAATTGGAAACATATTGGTAGAGAATTTACAAATGGAAACATATTGGTAGAGAATTTACAATTGGGAACATATTGGTAGAGAATTTACTACTGGAAACTTATTGGTAGAGAATTTACAATTGAAAACATATTGGTAGAGAATTTACTAATGGAAACTTATTGGTAGAGAATTTACAATTGGGAAATTATTGGTAGAGAATTTACTGATGTAAACTTATTGGTAGAGAATTTACAAATGGAAACTTATTGGTAGAGAATTTACAATTGAGAACATATTGGTAGAGAATTTACTAATGGAAACTTATTGGTAGAGAATTTACAATTGGGAACTTATTGGTAGAGAATTTACTGATTGAAACTTATTGGTAGAGAATTTACAAATGGAAAATTATTGGTAGAGAATTTTCAATTGGAAACTTATTGGTAGAGAATTTACAAATGGAAACTTATTGGTAGAGAATTTACAATTGGAAAAATATTGGTAGAGAATTTACTGATGGAAACTTATTGGTAGAGAATTTACAATTGGGGACATATTGGTAGAGAATTTACTACTGGAAACATATTGGTAGAGAATTTACAATTGGAAACAAATTGGTAGAGAATATACTAATGGAAACTTATTGGTAGAGAATTTACAATTGGGAACTTATTGGTAGAGAATTTACTGATGGAAACTTATTGGTAGAGAATTTACAAATGGAAACTTATTGGTAGAGAATTTACTAATGGAAACTTATTGGTAGAGAATTTACTAATGGAAACTTATTGGTAGAGAATTTACAATTGGAAACATATTGGTAGAGAATTTACTAATGGAAACTTATTGGTAGAGAATTTACAATTGGAAACTTATTAATAGAGAATTTACAAATGGAAACTTATTGGTAGAGAATTTACAAATGGAAACGTATTGGTGGAGAATTTACAATTGGAAACATATTGGTAGAGAATTTACTACTGGAAAATTATTGGTAGAGAATTTACAATTGGAAACATATTGGTAGAGAATTTACAAATGGAAACATATTGGTAGAGAATTTACAATTGGGAACATATTGGTAGAGAATTTACTCCTGGAAACTTATTGGTAGAGAATTTACAATTGGAAACATATTGGTAGAGAATTTACTAATGGAAACTTATTGGTAGAGAATTTACAATTGGGAAATTATTGGTAGAGAATTTACTGATGGGAAATTATTGGTAGAGAATTTACTGATGGAAACTTAGTGGTAGAGAACTTACAAATGGAAACTTATTGGTAGAGAATTTACAATTGGGAACTTATTGGTAGAGAATTTACAATTGGGAACTTATTGGTAGAGAATTTACTGATTGAAACTTATTGGTAGAGAATTTACAAATGGAAAATTATTGGTGGAGAATTTTCAATTGGAAAAATATTGGTAGAGAATTTACAAATGGAAACTTATTGGTAGATAATTTACAATTGGTAACATATTGGTAGAGAATTTACTACTAGAAACTTATTGGTAGAGAATTTACAATTGGAAACATATTGGTAGAGAATTTACTGATGGAAACTTATTGGTAGAGAATTTACAATTGGGAACATATTGGTAGAGAATTTACAAATGGAAACTTATTGGTAGAGAATTTACAATTGGAAACATATTGGTAGAGAATTTACAAATGGAAACTTATTGGTAGAGAATGTACTACTGGAAACTTATTGGTAGAGAATTTACAATTGGAAACATATTGGTAGAGAATTTACAAATGGAAACTTATTGGTAGAGAATTTACTAATGGAAACTTATTGGTAGAGAAATTTCAATTGGGAACATATTGGTAGAGAATTTACAAATGGAAACTTATTGGTAGAGAATTTACAATTGGAAACATATTGGTAGAGAATTTACTACTGGAAACTTATTGGTAGAGAATTTACAAATGGAAACATATTGGTAGAGAATTTACAATTGGGAACATATTGGTAGAGAATTTACAACTGGAAACTTATTGGTAGAGAATTTACAATTGGAAACATATTGGTAGAGAATTTACTAATGGAAACTTATTGGTAGAGAATTTACAATTGGGAACTTATTGGTAGAGAATTTACTGATGGAAACTTATTGGTAGAGAATTTACAAATGGAAACTTATTGGAAGAGAATTTACAATTGGGAACATATTGGTAGAGAATTTACTAATGGAAACTTATTGGTAGAGAATTTACAATTGGGAACTTATTGGTAGAGAATTTACTGATGGAAATTTATTGGTAGAGAATTTACAAATGGAAACTTATTGGTAGAGAATTTACAATTGGAAACATATTGGTAGAGAATTTACAAATGGAAACATATTGGTAGAGAATTTACAATTGGGAACATATTGGTAGAGAATTTACTACTGGAAACATATTGGTAGAGAATTTTCAATTGGAAACATATTGGTAGAGAATTTACTGATGGAAACTTATTGGTAGAGAATTTACAATTGGGAACATATTGGTAGAGAATTTACTAATGGAAACTTATAGGTAGAGAATTTACAATTGGGAACTTATTGGTAGAGAATTTACTAATGGAAACTTATTGGTAGAGAATTTACTAATGGAAACTTATTGGTAGAGAATTTACTACTGGAAACTTATTGGTAGAGAATTTACAATTGGAAACATATTGGTAGAGAATTTACAAATGGAAACTTATTGGTAGAGAATTTACAATTGGAAACATATTGGTAGAGAATTTACTACTGGAAACTTATTGGTAGAGAATTTACAATTGGAAACATATTGGTAGAGAATTTACTAATGGAAACTTATTGGTAGAGAATTTACAATTGGGAAAATATTGGTAGAGAATTTACTGATGGAAACTTATTGGTAGAGAATTTACAAATGGAAACGTATTGGTGGAGAATTTACAATTGGAAACTTATTGGTAGAGAATTTACTACTGGAAAATTATTGGTAGAGAATTTACAATTGGAAACATATTGGTAGAGAATTTACAAATGGAAACATATTGGTAGAGAATTTACAATTGGGAACATATTGGTAGAGAATTTACTACTGGAAACTTATTGGTAGAGAATTTACAATTGAAAACATATTGGTAGAGAATTTACTAATGGAAACTTATTGGTAGAGAATTTACAATTGGGAAATTATTGGTAGAGAATTTACTGATGTAAACTTATTGGTAGAGAATTTACAAATGGAAACTTATTGGTAGAGAATTTACAATTGAGAACATATTGGTAGAGAATTTACTAATGGAAACTTATTGGTAGAGAATTTACAATTGGGAACTTATTGGTAGAGAATTTACTGATTGAAACTTATTGGTAGAGAATTTACAAATGGAAAATTATTGGTAGAGAATTTTCAATTGGAAACTTATTGGTAGAGAATTTACAAATGGAAACTTATTGGTAGAGAATTTACAATTGGAAAAATATTGGTAGAGAACTTACTGATGGAAACTTATTGGTAGAGAATTTACAATTGGGGACATATTGGTAGAGAATTTACTACTGGAAACATTTTGGTAGAGAATTTACAATTGGAAACAAATTGGTAGAGAATATACTAATGGAAACTTATTGGTAGAGAATTTACAATTGGGAACTTATTGGTAGAGAATTTACTGATGGAAACTTATTGGTAGAGAATTTACAAATGGAAACTTATTGGTAGAGAATTTACTAATGGAAACTTATTGGTAGAGAATTTACTAATGGGAACTTATTGGTAGAGAATTTACAATTGGAAACATATTGGTAGAGAATTTACTAATGGAAACTTATTGGTAGAGAATTTACAATTGGAAACTTATTAATAGAGAATTTACAAATGGAAACTTATTGGTAGAGAATTTACAAATGGAAACGTATTGGTGGAGAATTTACAATTGGAAACATATTGGTAGAGAATTTACTACTGGAAAATTATTGGTAGAGAATTTACAATTGGAAACATATTGGTAGAGAATTTACAAATGGAAACATATTGGTAGAGAATTTACAATTGGGAACATATTGGTAGAGAATTTACTCCTGGAAACTTATTGGTAGAGAATTTACAATTGGAAACATATTGGTAGAGAATTTACTAATGGAAACTTATTGGTAGAGAATTTACAATTGGGAAATTATTGGTAGAGAATTTACTGATGGGAAATTATTGGTAGAGAATTTACTGATGGAAACTTAGTGGTAGAGAATTTACAAATGGAAACTTATTGGTAGAGAATTTACAATTGGGAACATATTGGTAGAGAATTTACAATTGGAAACTTATTGGTAGAGAATTTACAATTGGGAACTTATTGGTAGAGAATTTACTGATTGAAACTTATTGGTAGAGAATTTACAAATGGAAAATTATTGGTGGAGAATATTCAATTGGAAACATATTGGTAGAGAATTTACAAATGGAAACTTATTGGTAGATAATTTACAATTGGTAACATATTGGTAGAGAATTTACTACTAGAAACTTATTGGTAGAGAATTTACAATTGGAAACATATTGGTAGAGAATTTACTGATGGAAACTTATTGGTAGAGAATTTACAATTGGGAACATATTGGTAGAGAATTTACTACTGGAAACTTTTTGGTAGAGAATTTACAATTGGAAACAAATTGGTAGAGAATATACTAATGGAAACTTATTGGTAGAGAATTTACAATTGGGAACTTATTGGTAGAGAATTTACTGATGGAAACTTATTGGTAGAGAATTTACAAATGGAAACTTATTGGTAGAGAATTTACTAATGGAAACTTATTGGTAGAGAATTTACTAATGGAAACTTATTGGTAGAGAATTTACAATTGGAAACATATTGGTAGAGAATTTACTAATGGAAACTTATTGGTAGAGAATTTACAATTGGAAACTTATTAATAGAGAATTTACAAATGGAAACTTATTGGTAGAGAATTTACAAATGGAAACGTATTGGTGGAGAATTTACAATTGGAAACATATTGGTAGAGAATTTACTACTGGAAAATTATTGGTAGAGAATTTACAATTGGAAACATATTGGTAGAGAATTTACAAATGGAAACATATTGGTAGAGAATTTACAATTGGGAACATATTGGTAGAGAATTTACTCCTGGAAACTTATTGGTAGAGAATTTACAATTGGAAACATATTGGTAGAGAATTTACTAATGGAAACTTATTGGTAGAGAATGTACAATTGGGAACTTATTGGTAGAGAATATACTGATGGAAACTTATTGGTAGAGAATTCACAATTGGGAACATATTGGTAGAGAATTTACAAATGGAAACTTATTGGTAGAGAATTTACAATTGTAAACATATTGGTAGAGAATTTACAAATGGAAACTTATTGGTAGAGAATGTACTACTGGAAACTTATTGGTAGAGAATTTACAATTATAAACTTATTGGTAGAGAATTTACAAATGGAAACTTATTGGTAGAGAATTTACTAATGGAAACTTATTGGTAGAGAATTTTCAATTGGGAACATATTGGTAGAGAATTTACAAATGGAAACTTATTGGTAGAGAATTTACAATTGGAAACATATTGGTAGAGAATTTACAAATGGAAACATATTGGTAGAGAATTTACAATTGGGAACATATTGGTAGAGAATTTACTCCTGGAAACTTATTGGTAGAGAATTTACAATTGGAAACATATTGGTAGAGAATTTACTAATGGAAACTTATTGGTAGAGAATTTACAATTGGGAAATTATTGGTAGAGAATTTACTGATGGGAAATTATTGGTAGAGAATTTACTGATGGAAACTTAGTGGTAGAGAATTTACAAATGGAAACTTATTGGTAGAGAATTTACAATTGGGAACATATTGGTAGAGAATTTACAATTGGAAACTTATTGGTAGAGAATTTACAATTGGGAACTTATTGGTAGAGAATTTACTGATTGAAACTTATTGGTAGAGAATTTACAAATGGAAAATTATTGGTGGAGAATATTCAATTGGAAACATATTGGTAGAGAATTTACAAATGGAAACTTATTGGTAGATAATTTACAATTGGTAACATATTGGTAGAGAATTTACTACTAGAAACTTATTGGTAGAGAATTTACAATTGGAAACATATTGGTAGAGAATTTACTGATGGAAACTTATTGGTAGAGAATTTACAATTGGGAACATATTGGTAGAGAATTTACTACTGGAAACTTTTTGGTAGAGAATTTACAATTGGAAACAAATTGGTAGAGAATATACTAATGGAAACTTATTGGTAGAGAATTTACAATTGGGAACTTATTGGTAGAGAATTTACTGATGGAAACTTATTGGTAGAGAATTTACAAATGGAAACTTATTGGTAGAGAATTTACTAATGGAAACTTATTGGTAGAGAATTTACTAATGGAAACTTATTGGTAGAGAATTTACAATTGGAAACATATTGGTAGAGAATTTACTAATGGAAACTTATTGGTAGAGAATTTACAATTGGAAACTTATTAATAGAGAATTTACAAATGGAAACTTATTGGTAGAGAATTTACAAATGGAAACGTATTGGTGGAGAATTTACAATTGGAAACATATTGGTAGAGAATTTACTACTGGAAAATTATTGGTAGAGAATTTACAATTGGAAACATATTGGTAGAGAATTTACAAATGGAAACATATTGGTAGAGAATTTACAATTGGGAACATATTGGTAGAGAATTTACTCCTGGAAACTTATTGGTAGAGAATTTACAATTGGAAACATATTGGTAGAGAATTTACTAATGGAAACTTATTGGTAGAGAATGTACAATTGGGAACTTATTGGTAGAGAATATACTGATGGAAACTTATTGGTAGAGAATTCACAATTGGGAACATATTGGTAGAGAATTTACAAATGGAAACTTATTGGTAGAGAATTTACAATTGTAAACATATTGGTAGAGAATTTACAAATGGAAACTTATTGGTAGAGAATGTACTACTGGAAACTTATTGGTAGAGAATTTACAATTATAAACTTATTGGTAGAGAATTTACAAATGGAAACTTATTGGTAGAGAATTTACTAATGGAAACTTATTGGTAGAGAATTTTCAATTGGGAACATATTGGTAGAGAATTTACAAATGGAAACTTATTGGTAGAGAATTTACAATTGGAAACATATTGGTAGAGAATTTACTACTGGAAACTTATTGGTAGAGAATTTACAAATGGAAACATATTGGTAGAGAATTTACAATTGGGAACATATTGGTAGAGAATTTACAACTGGAAACTTATTGGTAGAGAATTTCCAATTGGAAACTTATTGGTAGAGAATTTACTAATGGAAACTTATTGGTAGAGAATTTACAATTGGGAACTTATTGGTAGAGAATTTACTGATGGAAACTTATTGGTAGAGAATTTACAAATGGAAACTTATTGGAAGAGAATTTACAATTGGGAACATATTGGTAGAGAATTTACTAATGGAAACTTATTGGTAGAGAATTTACAATTGGGAACTTATTGGTAGAGAATTTACTGATGGAAATTTATTGGTAGAGAATTTACAAATGGAAACTTATTGGTAGAGAATTTACAATTGGAAACATATTGGTAGAGAATTTACAAATGGAAACATATTGGTAGAGAATTTACAATTGGGAACATATTGGTAGAGAATTTACTACTGGAAACATATTGGTAGAGAATTTTCAATTGGAAACATATTGGTAGAGAATTTACTGATGGAAACTTATTGGTAGAGAATTTACAATTGGGAACATATTGGTAGAGAATTTACTAATGGAAACTTATAGGTAGAGAATTTACAATTGGGAACTTATTGGTAGAGAATTTACTAATGGAAACTTATTGGTAGAGAATTTACTAATGGAAACTTATTGGTAGAGAATTTACTACTGGAAACTTATTGGTAGAGAATTTACAATTGGAAACATATTGGTAGAGAATTTACAAATGGAAACTTATTGGTAGAGAATTTACTAATGGAAACTTATTGGTAGAGAACTTACAATTGGGAACTTATTGGTAGAGAATTTACTAATGGAAACTTATTGATAGAGAATTTTTAATTGGGAACTTATTCGTAGAGAATTTACAAATGGAAACTTATTGGTAGAGAATTTACAAATGGACACTTATTGGTAGAGAATTTACTAATGGAAATTTATTGGTAGAGAATTTACAAATGGAAACTTATTGGTAGAGAATTTACAATTGGGAACTTTTTGGTAGAGAATTTACAAATGGAAACTTATTGGTAGAGAATTTACAAATAAAAACTTATTGGTAGAGAATTTACTAATGGAAATTTATTGGTAGAGAATTTACAATTGGGAACATATTGGTAGAGAATTTACTACTGGAAACTTATTGGTAGAGAATTTACAATTGGAAACATATTGGTAGAGAATTTACTAATGGAAACTTATTGGTAGAGAATTTACAATTGGGAACTTATTGGTAGAGAATTTATAAATGGAAACTTATTGGTAGAGAATTTACTAATGGAAACTTATTGGTAGAGAATTTACAATTGGGAACTTATTGGTAGAGAATTTACTAATGGAAACTTATTGATAGAGAATTTTTAATTGGGAACTTATTCGTAGAGTATTTACAAATGGAAACTTATTGGTAGAGAATTTACAAATGGACACTTATTGGTAGAGAATTTACTAATGGAAATTTATTGGTAGAGAATTTACAAATGGAAACTTATTGGTAGAGAATTTACAATTGGGAACTTTTTGGTAGAGAATTTACAAATGGAAACTTATTGGTAGAGAATTTACAAATAAAAACTTATTGGTAGAGAATTTACTAATGGAAATTTATTGGTAGAGAATTTACAATTGGGAACATATTGGTAGAGAATTTACTACTGGAAACTTATTGGTAGAGAATTTACAATTGGAAACATATTGGTAGAGAATTTACTAATGGAAACTTATTGGTAGAGAATTTACAATTGGGAACTTATTGGTAAAGAATTTATAAATGGAAACTTATTGGTAGAGAATTTACTAATGGAAACTTATTGGTAGAGAATTTACAATTGGGAACATATTGGTAGAGAATTTACAAATGGAAACTTATTGGTAGAGAATTTACAATTGGAAACATATTGGTAGAGAATTTACTACTGGAAACTTATTGGTAGAGAATTTACAAATGGAAACTTATTGGTAGAGAATTTACAATTGGGAACATATTGGTAGAGAATTTACTAATGGAAACTTATTGGTAGAGAATTTACTACTGGAAACTTATTGGTAGAGAATTTACAATTGGAAACTTATTGGTAGAGAATTTGCAATTGGGAACTTATTGGTAGAGAATTATCTACTGGAAACTTATTGGTAGAGAATTTACAATTGGGAACATATTGGTAGAGAATTTAATACTGGAAACTTATTGGTAGAGAATTTACAATTGAAAACATATTGGTAGAGAATTTACTACTGGAAACTTATTGGTAGACAATTTACTGATGGAAACTTATTGGTAGAGAATTTACAAATGGAAACTTATTGGTAGAGAATTTACAATTGGGAACATATTGGTAGAGAATTTACTACTAGAAACTTATTGGTAGAGAATTTACAATTGGAAACATATTGGTAGAGAATTTACAAATGGAAACTTATTGGTAGAGAATTTACTACTGGACACTTATTGGTAGAGAATTTACAATTGGAAACATATTGGTAGAAAATTTACTACTGGAAACTTATTGGTAGAGAATTTACAATTGGAAACATATTGGTAGAGAATTTACAAATGGAAAAATATTGGTAGATAATTTACAATTGGGAACATATTGGTAGAGAATTTACTACTGGAAACTTATTGGTAGAGAATTTACAATTGGAAACATATTGGTAGAGAATTTACAAATGGAAACTTATTGGTAGAGAATTTAGTAATGGAAACTTATTGGTAGAGAATTTACAATTGGGAACATATTGATAGAGAATTTACTACTGGAAACTTATTGGTAGAGAATTTACAATTGGAAACATATTGGTAGAGAATTTACTACTTGAAAATTATTGGTAGAGAATTTACAATTGGAAACATATTGATAGAGAATTTACAAATGGAAACATATTGGTAGAGAATTTACAATTGGGAACATATTGGTAGAGAATTTACTACTGGAAACTTATTGCTAGAGAATTTACAATTGGAAAAATATTGGTAGAGAATTTACTAATGGAAACTTATTGGTAGATATTTTACAATTGGGAACTTATTGGTAGAGAATTTACTGATGGAAACTTATTGGTAGAGAATTTACAAATGGAAGCTTATTGTAGAGAATTTACAATTGGGAACATATTGGTAGAGAATTTACTACTAGAAACGTATTGGGAGAGAATTTACAATTGGAAACATATTGGTAGAGAATATACAAATGGAAACTTATTGGTAGAGAATTTACTACTGGAAACTTATTGGTAGAGAATTTATAATTGGAAACATATTGGTAGAGAATTTACTACTGGAAACTTATTGGTAGAGAATTTACAATTGGAAACATATTGGTAGAGAATTTACAAATGGAAAAATATTGGTAGAGAATTTACAATTGGGAACATATTGGTAGAGAATTTACAAATGGAAACTTATTGGTAGAGAATTTACAATTGGAAACATATTGGTAGAGAATTTACTACTGGAAACTTATTGGTAGAGAATTTACAAATGGAAACTTATTGGTAGAGAATTTACAATTGGGAACATATTGTTAGAGAATTTACTAATGGAAACTTATTGGTAGAGAATTTACTACTGGAAACTTATTGGTAGAGAATTTACAATTGGAAACTTATTGGTAGAGAATTTGCAATTGGGAACTTATTGGTAGAGAATTATCTACTGGAAACTTATTGGTAGAGAATTTACAATTGGGAACATATTGGTAGAGAATTTAATACTGGAAACTTATTGGTAGAGAATTTACAATTGGAAACATATTGGTAGAGAATTTACTACTGGAAACTTATTGGTAGAGAATTTACTGATGGAAACTTATTGGTAGAGAATTTACAAATGAAAACTTATTGGTAGAGAATTTACAATTGGGAACATATTGGTCGAGAATTTACTACTAGAAACTTATTGGTAGAGAATTTACAATTGGAAACATATTGGTAGAGAATTATCTACTGGAAACTTATTGGTAGAGAATTTACAATTGGGAACATATTGGTAGAGAATTTACAATTGGAAACATATTGGTAGAGAATTTACTACTTGAAAATTATTGGTAGAGAATTTACAATTGGAAACATATTGATAGAGAATTTACAAATGGAAACATATTGGTAGAGAATTTACAATTGGGAACATATTGGTAGAGAATTTACTACTGGAAACTTATTGCTAGAGAATTTACAATTGGAAAAATATTGGTAGAGAATTTACTAATGGAAACTTATTGGTAGATATTTTACAATTGGGAACTTATTGGTAGAGAATTTACTGATGGAAACTTATTGGTAGAGAATTTACAAATGGAAGCTTATTGTAGAGAATTTACAATTGGGAACATATTGGTAGAGAATTTACAACTAGAAACGTATTGGGAGAGAATTTACAATTGGAAACATATTGGTAGAGAATATACAAATGGAAACTTATTGGTAGAGAATTTACTACTGGAAACTTATTGGTAGAGAATTTATAATTGGAAACATATTGGTAGAGAATTTACTACTGGAAACTTATTGGTAGAGAATTTACAATTGGAAACATATTGGTAGAGAATTTACAAATGGAAAAATATTGGTAGAGAATTTACAATTGGGAACATATTGGTAGAGAATTTACTACTGGAAACTTATTGGTAGAGAATTTACAATTGGAAACATATTGGTAGAGAATTTACAAATGGAAACTTATTGGTAGAGAATTTAGTAATGGAAACTTATTGGTAGAGAATTTACAATTGGGAACATATTGGTAGAGAATTTACTTCTGGAAACTTATTGGTAGAGAATTTACAATTGGAAACATATTGGTAGAGAATTTACTGCTGGAAAATTATTGGTAGAGAATTTACAATTGGAAACATATTGATAGAGAATTTACGAATGGAAACATATTGGTAGAGAATTTACAATTGGGAACATATTGGTAGAGAATTTACTACTGGAAAATTATTGGTAGAGAATTTACAATTGGAAACATATTGGTAGAGAATTTACTAATGGAAACTTATTGGTAGAGAATTTACAATTGGGAACTTATTGGTAGAGAATTTACTGATTGAAACTTATTGGTAGAGAATTTACAAATGGAAACTTATTGGTAGAGAATTTACAATTGGAAACATACTGGTAGAGAATTTACAAATGGAAACTTATTGGTAGAGAATTTACAATTGGGAACATATTGGTAGAGAATTTACTACTAGAAACTTATTGGTAGAGAATTTACAATTGGAAACATATTGGTAGAGAATTTACTGATGGAAAATTATTGGTAGAGAATTTACAATTGGGAACATATTGGTAGAGAATTTACTACTGGAAACTTATTGGTACAGAATTTACAATTGGAAACTTATTGGTAGAGAATTTACTAATGGAAACTTATTGGTAGAGAATTTACAATTGGGAACTTATTGGTAGAGAATTTACTGATGTAAACTTATTGGTAGAGCATTTACTACTGGAAACTTATTGGTAGAGAATTTACAATTGGAAACATATTGGTAGAGAATTTACAAATGGAAAAATATTGGTAGAGAATTGACTGATGGAAACTTATTGGTAGAGAATTTACAATTGGGAACATATTGGTAGAGAATTTACAATTGGGAACATATTGGTAGAGAATTTACTAATGGAAACTTATTGGTAGAGAATTTACTAATGGAAACTTATTGATAGAGAATTTTTAATTGGGAACTTATTCGTAGAGAATTTACAAATGGAAACTTATTGGTAGAGAATTTACTAATTGACACTTATTGGTAGAAATTTACTAATGGAAATTTATTGGTAGAGAATTTACAAATGGAAACTTATTGGTAGAGAATTTACAATGGGAACATTTTGGTAGAGAATTTACAAATGGAAACTTATTGGTAGAGAATTTACAAATAAAAACTTATTGGTAGAGAATTTACTAATGGAAATTTATTGGTAGAGAATTTACAATTGGGAACATATTGGTAGAGAATTTACTACTGGAAACTTATTGGTAGAGAATTTACAATTGGAAACATATTGGTAGAGAATTTACTAATGGAAACTTATTGGTAGAGAATTTACAATTGGGAACTTATTGGTAGAGAATTTATAAATGGAAACTTATTGGTAGAGAATTTACTAATGGAAACTTATTGGTAGAGAATTTACAATTGGGAACATATTGGTAGAGAATTTACAAATGGAAACTTATTGGTAGAGAATTTACAATTGGAAACATATTGGTAGAGAATTTACTACTGGAAACTTATTGGTAGAGAATTTACAAATGGAAACTTATTGGTAGAGAATTTACAATTGGGAACATATTGGTAGAGAATTTACTTATGGAAACTTATTGGTAGAGAATTTACTACTGGAAACTTATTGGTAGAGAATTTACAATTGGAAACTTATTGGTAGAGAATTTGCAATTGGGAACTTATTGGTAGAGAATTATCTACTGGAAACTTATTGGTAGAGAATTTACAATTGGGAACATATTGGTAGAGAATTTAATACTGGAAACTTATTGGTAGAGAATTTACAATTGGAAACATATTGGTAGAGAATTTACTACTGGAAACTTATGGGTAGAGAATTTACTGATGGAAACTTATTGGTAGAGAATTTACAAATGGAAACTTATTGGTAGAGAATTTACAATTGGGAACATATTGGTAGAGAATTTACTACTAGAAACTTATTGGTAGGGAATTTACAATTGGAAACATATTGGTAGAGAATTTACAAATGGAAACTTATTGGTAGAGAATTTACTACTGGACACTTATTGGTAGAGAATTTACAATTGGAAACATATTGGTAGAAAATTTACTACTGGAAACTTATTGGTAGAGAATTTACAATTGGAAACATATTGGTAGAGAATTTACAAATGGAAAAATATTGGTAGAGAATTTACAATTGGGAACATATTGGTAGAGAATTTACTACTGGAAACTTATTGGTAGAGAATTTACAATTGGAAACATATTGGTAGAGAATTTACAAATGGAAACTTATTGGTAGAGAATTTAGTAATGGAAACTTATTGGTAGAGAATTTACAATTGGCAACATATTGGTAGAGAATTTACTACTGGAAATTTATTGGTAGAGAATTTACAATTGGAAACATATTGGTAGAGAATTTACTACTTGAAAATTATTGGTAGAGAATTTACAATTGGAAACATATTGATAGAGAATTTACAAATGGAAACATATTGGTAGAGAATTTACAATTGGGAACATATTGGTAGAGAATTTACTACTGAAAACTTATTGGTAGAGAATTTACAATTGGAAAAATATTGGTAGAGAATTTACTAATGGAAACTTATTGGTAGATATTTTACAATTGGGAACTTATTGGTAGAGAATTTACTGATGGAAACTTATTGGTAGAGAATTTACAAATGGATGCTTATTGGTAGAGAATTTACAATTGGGAACATATTGGTAGAGAATTTACTACTAGAAACGTATTGGGAGAGAATTTACAATTGGAAACATATTGGTAGAGAATATACAAATGGAAACTTATTGGTACTATTTACCCAACCCCTCCGCTCGGGCAGGATATGACACAAGGTCAATTTTTAAGCGGAGTTTAACAGGTTTGAATTCAGAGTTTTCCTTCTCCTAGACTAGTTGCCTTACCAAGGCTGAAGAACCTAGTCCGTCCTACTATTTACCCATAGCTGGAGGGAGAATAAGGGGGTTCATACCTTTCCCAAGGGTATTTGCCCGAAAGTGAATAATAATGGAAACTTATTGGTAGAGAATTTACTACTGGAAACTTATTGGTAGAGAATTTATAATTGGAAACATATTGGTAGAGAATTTACTACTGGAAACTTATTGGTAGAGAATTTACAATTGGAAACATATTGGTAGAGAATTTACAAATGGAAAAATATTGGTAGAGAATTTACAATTGGGAACATATTGGTAGAGAATTTACTACTGGAAACTTATTGGTAGAGAATTTACAATTGGAAACATATTGGTAGAGAATTTACTACTGGAAAATTATTGGTAGAGAATTTACAATTGGAAACATATTGATAGAGAATTTACAAATGGAAACATATTGGTAGAGAATTTACAATTGGGAACATATTGATAGAGAATTTACTACTGGAAACTTATTGGTAGAGAATTTACAATTGGAAACATATTGGTAGAGAATTTACTAATGGAAACTTATTGGTAGATAATTTACAATTGGGAACATATTGGTAGAGAATTTTCTACTGGAAACTTATTGGTAGAGAATTTACAATTGGAAAAATATTGGTAGAGAATTTACTAATGGAAACTTATTGGTAGAGAATTTACAATTGGGAACTTATTGGTAGAGAATTTATAAATGGAAACTTATTGGTAGAGAATTTATAAATGGAAACTTATTGGTAGAGAATTTACTAATGGAAACTTATTGGTAGAGAATTTACAATTGGGAACATATTGGTAGAGAATTTACAAATGGAAACTTATTGGTAGAGAATTTACAATTGGAAACATATTGGTAGAGAATTTACTACTGGAAACTTATTGGTAGAGAATTTACAAATGGAAACTTATTGGTAGAGAATTTACAATTGGGAACATATTGGTAGAGAATTTACTAATGGAAACTTATTGGTAGAGAATTTACAATTGGAAACATATTGTTAGAGAATTTACTAATGGAAACTTATTGGTAGAGAATTTAAAATTGGGAACTTATTGGTAGAGAATTTATAAATGGAAACTTATTAGTAGAGAATTTACTAATGGAATCTTATTGGTAGAGAATTTACAATTGGGAACATATTGGTAGAGAATTTACAAATGGAAACTTATTGGTAGAGAATTTACAATTGGAAACATATTGGTAGAGAATTTACTACTGGAAACTTATTGGTAGAGAATTTACAAATGGAAACTTATTGGTATAGAATTTAAAATTGGGAACATATTGGTAGAGAATTTACTAATGGAAACATATTGGTAGAGAATTTACTACTGGAAACTTATTGGTAGAGAATTTACAAATGGAAACTTATTGGTAGAGAATTTGCAATTGGGAACTTATTGGTAGAGAATTATCTACTGGAAACTTATTGGTAGAGAATTTACAATTGGAAACTTATTGGTAGAGAATTTACAAATGGAAACTTATTGGTAGAGAATTTAGTAAGGGAAACTTATTGGTAGAGAATTTACAATTGGGAACATATTGGTAGAGAATTTACTACTTGAAACTTTTTGGTAGAGAATTTACAATTGGAAACATATTGGTAGAGAATTTACTACTGGAAAATTATTGGTAGAGAATTTACAATTGGAAACATATTGATAGAGAATTTACAAATGGAAACATATTGGTAGAGAATTTACAATTGGGAACATATTGGTAGAGAATTTACTACTGGAAACTTATTGGTAGAGAATTTACAATTGGAAACTTATTGGTAGAGAATTTGCAATTGGGAACTTATTGGTAGAGAATTATCTACTGGAAAATTATTGGTAGAGAATTTACAATTGGGAACATATTGGTAGAGAATTTAATACTGGAAACTTATTGGTAGAGAATTTACAATTGGAAACATATTGGTAGAGAATTTACTACTGGAAACTTATTGGTAGAGAATTTACTGATGGAAACTTATTGGTAGAGAATTTACAAATGGAAACTTATTGGTAGAGAATTTACAATTGGGAACATATTGGTAGAGAATTTACTACTAGAAACTTACTGGTAGAGAATTTACAATTGGAATCATATTGGTAGAGAATTTACAAATGGAAACTTATTGGTAGAGAATTTACAATTGGGAACATATTGGTAGAGAATTTACTACTGGAAACTTATTGGTAGAGAATTTACAATTGGAAACATATTGGTAGAGAATTTACAAATAAAAACTTATTGGTAGAGAATTTAGTAATGGAAACTTATTGGTAGAGAATTTACAATTGGGAACATATTGGTAGAGAATTTACTACTGGAAACTTATTGGTAGAGAATTTACAATTGGAAACATATTGGTAGAGAATTTACTACTGGAAAATTATTGGTAGAGAATTTACAATTGGAAACATATTGATAGAGAATTTACAAATGGAAACTTATTGGTAGAGAATTTACTAATGGAAACTTATTGGTAGAGAATTTACAATTGGAAACTTTTTAATAGAGAATTTACAAATGGAAACTTATTGGTAGAGAATTTACTACAGGAAACTTATTGGTAGAGAATTTACAATTGGAAACATATTGGTAGAGAATTTACGACTGGAAACTTATTGGTAGGGAATTTACAATTGGAAACATATTGGTAGAGAATTTACAAATGGAAACATATTGGTAGAGAATTTACAATTGGGAACATATTGGTAGAGAATTTACTACTGGAAACTTATTGGTAGAGAATTTACAATTGGGAACATATTGGTAGAGAATTTAATACTGGAAACTTATTGGTAGAGAATTTACAATTGGAAACATATTGGTAGAGAATTTACTACTGGAAACTTATTGGTAGAGAATTTACTGATGGAAACTTATTGGTAGAGAATTTACAAATGGAAACTTATTGGTAGAGAATTTACAATTGGGAACATATTGGTAGAGAATTTACTACTAGAAACTTATTGGTAGAGAATTTACAATTGGAAACTTTTTAATAGAGAATTTACAAATGGAAACTTATTGGTAGAGAATTTACTACAGGAAACTTATTGGTAGAGAATTTACAATTGGAAACATATTGGTAGAGAATTTACTACTGGATACTTATTGGTAGAGAATTTACAATTGGAAACATATTGGTAGAGAATTTACAAATGGAAACATATTGGTAGAGAATTTACAATTGGGAACTTATTGGTAGAGAATTTATAAATGGAAACTTATTAGTAGAGAATTTACTAATGGAATCTTATTGGTAGAGAATTTACAATTGGGAACATATTGGTAGAGAATTTACAAATGGAAACTTATTGGTAGAGAATTTACAATTGGAAACATATTGGTAGAGAATTTACTACTGGAAACTTATTGGTAGAGAATTTACAAATGGAAACTTATTGGTAGAGAATTTAAAATTGGGAACATATTGGTAGAGAATTTACTAATGGAAACATATTGGTAGAGAATTTACTACTGGAAACTTATTGGTAGAGAATTTACAAATGGAAACTTATTGGTAGAGAATTTGCAATTGGGAACTTATTGGTAGAGAATTATCTACTGGAAACTTATTGGTAGAGAATTTACAATTGGAAACTTATTGGTAGAGAATTTACAAATGGAAACTTATTGATAGAGAATTTACAAATGGAAACTTATTGGTAGAGAATTTACTAATGGAAACTTATTGGTAGAGAATTTACAATTGGAAACTTTTTAATAGAGAATTTACAAATGGAAACTTATTGGTAGAGAATTTACTACAGGAAACTTATTGGTAGAGAATTTACAATTGGAAACATATTGGTAGAGAATTTACGACTGGAAACTTATTGGTAGAGAATTTACAATTGGAAACATATTGGTAGAGAATTTACAAATGGAAACATA
Source organism: Sepioteuthis lessoniana (assembly GCA_963585895.1). NCBI lineage: Eukaryota > Metazoa > Mollusca > Cephalopoda > Myopsida > Loliginidae > Sepioteuthis > Sepioteuthis lessoniana. The sequence goes on from OY757936.1 coordinate 3,669,322, forward strand.
TTGGTAGAGAATTTACAATTGGGAACATATTGGTAGAGAATTTACTACTGGAAACTTATTGGTAGAGAATTTACAATTGGGAACATATTGGTAGAGAATTTAATACTGGAAACTTATTGGTAGAGAATTTACAATTGGAAACATATTGGTAGAGAATTTACTACTGGAAACTTATTGGTAGAGAATTTACTGATGGAAACTTATTGGTAGAGAATTTACAAATGGAAACTTATTGGTAGAGAATTTACAATTGGGAACATATTGGTAGAGAATTTACTACTAGAAACTTATTGGTAGAGAATTTACAATTGGAAACTTTTTAATAGAGAATTTACAAATGGAAACTTATTGGTAGAGAATTTACTACAGGAAACTTATTGGTAGAGAATTTACAATTGGAAACATATTGGTAGAGAATTTACTACTGGATACTTATTGGTAGAGAATTTACAATTGGAAACATATTGGTAGAGAATTTACAAATGGAAACATATTGGTAGAGAATTTACAATTGGGAACTTATTGGTAGAGAATTTATAAATGGAAACTTATTAGTAGAGAATTTACTAATGGAATCTTATTGGTAGAGAATTTACAATTGGGAACATATTGGTAGAGAATTTACAAATGGAAACTTATTGGTAGAGAATTTACAATTGGAAACATATTGGTAGAGAATTTACTACTGGAAACTTATTGGTAGAGAATTTACAAATGGAAACTTATTGGTAGAGAATTTAAAATTGGGAACATATTGGTAGAGAATTTACTGATGGAAACATATTGGTAGAGAATTTACTACTGGAAACTTATTGGTAGAGAATTTACAAATGGAAACTTATTGGTAGAGAATTTGCAATTGGGAACTTATTGGTAGAGAATTATCTACTGGAAACTTATTGGTAGAGAATTTACAATTGGAAACTTATTGGTAGAGAATTTACAAATGGAAACTTATTGGTAGAGAATTTAGTAAGGGAAACTTATTGGTAGAGAATTTACAATTGGGAACATATTGGTAGAGAATTTACTACTGGAAACTTATTGGTAGAGAATTTACAATTGGAAACATATTGGTAGAGAATTTACTACTGGAAAATTATTGGTAGAGAATTTACATTTGGAAACATATTGATAGAGAATTTACAAATGGAAACATATTGGTAGAGAATTTACAATTGGGAACATATTGGTAGAGAATTTACTACTGGAAACTTATTGGTAGAGAATTTACAATTGGAAACATATTGGTAGAGAATTTACTAATGGAAACTTATTGGTAGATAATTTACAATTGGGAACATATTGGTAGAGAATTTACAAATGGAAACTTATTGGTAGAGAATTTAGTAAGGGAAACTTATTGGTAGAGAATTTACAATTGGGAACATATTGGTAGAGAATTTACAAATGGAAACTTATTGGTAGAGAATTTACAATTGGAAACATATTGGTAGAGAATTTACTACTGGAAACTTATTGGTAGAGAATTTACAAATGGAAACTTATTGGTAGAGAATTTAAAATTGGGAACATATTGGTAGAGAATTTACTAATGGAAACATATTGGTAGAGAATTTACTACTGGAAACTTATTGGTAGAGAATTTACAAATGGAAACTTATTGGTAGAGAATTTGCAATTGGGAACTTATTGGTAGAGAATTATCTACTGGAAACTTATTGGTAGAGAATTTACAATTGGAAACTTATTGGTAGAGAATTTACAAATGGAAACTTATTGGTAGAGAATTTAGTAAGGGAAACTTATTGGTAGAGAATTTACAATTGGGAACATATTGGTAGAGAATTTACTACTGGAAACTTATTGGTAGAGAATTTACAATTGGAAACATATTGGTAGAGAATTTACTACTGGAAAATTATTGGTAGAGAATTTACATTTGGAAACATATTGATAGAGAATTTACAAATGGAAACATATTGGTAGAGAATTTACAATTGGGAACATATTGGTAGAGAATTTACTACTGGAAACTTATTGGTAGAGAATTTACAATTGGAAACATATTGGTAGAGAATTTACTAATGGAAACTTATTGGTAGATAATTTACAATTGGGAACATATTGGTGGAGAATTTACTACTGGAAACTTATTGGTAGAGAATTTACAATTGGAAAAATATTGGTAGAGAATTTACTAATGGAAACTTATTGGTAGATATTTTACAATTGGGAACTTATTGGTAGAGAATTTACTGATGGAAACTTATTGGTAGAGAATTTACAAATGGAAGCTTATTGGTAGAGAATTTACATTTGGGAACATATTGGTAGAGAATTTACTACTAGAAACGTATTGGGAGAGAATTTACAATTGGAAACATATTGGTAGAGAATATACAAATGGAAACTTATTGGTAGAGAATTTACTACTGAAAACTTATTGGTAGAGAATTTACAATTGGAAACATATTGGTAGAGAATTTACTTCTGGAAACTTATTGGTAGAGAATTTACAATTGGAAACATATTGGTAGATAATTTACTACTGGAAAATAATTGGTAGAGAATTTACAATTGGAAACATATTGATAGAGAATTTACAAATGGAAACATATTGGTAGAGAATTTACAATTGGGAACATATTGGTAGAGAATTTACTACTGGAAAATTATTGGTAGAGAATTTACAATTGGAAACATATTGTTAGAGAATTTACTAATGGAAACTTATTGGTAGAGAATTTACAATTGGGAACTTATTGGTAGAGAATTTACTACTGGAAACTTATTGGTAGAGAATTTACAAATGGAAACTTATTGGTAGAGAATTTACTAATGGAAACTTATTGGTAGAGAATTTACAATTGGAAACTTATTAATAGAGAATTTACAAATGGAAACTTATTGGTAGAGAATTTACTACAGGAAACTTATTGGTAGAGAATTTACAATTGGAAACATATTGGTAGAGAATTTACTACTGGAAACTTATTGGTAGAGAATTTACAATTGGAAACATATTGGTAGAGAATTTACAAATGGAAACATATTGGTAGAGAATTTACAATTGGGAACATATTGGTAGAGAATTTACTACTGGAAACTTATTGGTAGAGAATTTACAATTGGAAACATATTGTTAGAGAATTTACTAATGGAAACTTATTGGTAGAGAATTTAAAATTGGGAACTTATTGGTAGAGAATTTATAAATGGAAACTTATTGGTAGAGAATTTACTAATGGAAACTTATTGGTAGAGAATTTACAATTGGGAACATATTGGTAGAGAATTTACAAATGGAAACTTATTGGTAGAGAATTTACAATTGGAAACATATTGGTAGAGAATTTACTACTGGAAACTTATTGGTAGAGAATTTACAAATGGAAACTTATTGGTAGAGAATTTACAATTGGAAACTTATTGGTAGAGAATTTACAAATGGAAACTTATTGGTAGAGAATTTAGTAAGGGAAACTTATTGGTAGAGAATTTACAATTGGGAACATATTGGTAGAGAATTTACTACTGGAAACTTATTGGTAGAGAATTTACAATTGGAAACATATTGGTAGAGAATTTACTACTGGAAACATATTGGTAGAGAATTTACAATTGGGAACATATTGGTAGAGAATTTACTACTGGAAACTTATTGGTAGAGTATTTACAATTGGAAACATATTGGTAGAGAATTTACTAATGGAAACTTATTGGTAGATAATTTACAATTGGGAACTTATTGGTAGAGAATTTACTGATGGAAACTTATTGGTAGAGAATTTACAAATGGAAGCTTATTGGTAGAGAATTTACAATTGGGAACATATTGGTAGAGAATTTACTACTAGAAACTTATTGGTAGAGAATTTACAATTGGAAACATATTGGTAGAGAATTTACAAATGGAAACATATTGGTAGAGAATTTACTACTGGAAACTTATTGGTAGAGAATTTACAATTGGAAACATATTGGTAGAGAATTTACTACTGGAAACTTATTGGTAGAGAATTTACAATTGGAAACATATTGGTAAAGAATTTACAAATGGAAACATATTGGTAGAGAATTTACAATTGGGAACATATTGGTAGAGAATTTACTACTGGAAACTTATTGGTAGAGAATTTACAATTGGAAACATATTGGTAGAGAATTTACAAATGGAAACTTATTGGTAGAGAATTTAGTAATGGAAACTTATTGGTAGAGAATTTACAGTTGGGAACATATTGGTAGAGAATTTACTACTGGAAACTTGTTGGTAGAGAATTTACAATTGGAAACATATTGATAGAGAATTTACAAATGGAAACATATTGGTAGAGAATTTACAATTGGAAACATATTGGTAGAGAATTTACTAATGGAAACTTATTGGTAGAGAATTTACAATTGGGAACTTATTAGTAGAGAATTTACTGATTGAAACTTATTGGTAGAGAATTTACAAATGGAAACTTATTGGTAGAGAATTTACAATTGGGAACATATTGGTAGAGAATTTACTACTAGAAACTTATTGGTAGAGAATTTACAATTGGAAGCATATTGGTAGAGAATTTACTGATGGAAAATTATTGGTAGAGAATTTACAATTGGGAACATATTGGTAGAGAATTTACTACTGGAAACTTATTGGTAGAGAATTTACAATTGGAAACATATTGGTAGAGAATTTACTAATGGAAACTTATTGGTAGAGAATTTACAATTGGGAACTAATTGGTAGAGAATTTACTGATGGAAACTTATTGGTAGAGAATTTACTACTGGAAACTTATTGGTAGAGAATTTACTACTGGAAACTTATTGGTAGAGAATTTACAATTGGAAACATATTGGTAGAGAATTTACAAATGGAAAAATATTGGTAGAGAATTTACTAATGGAAACTTATTGGTGGAGAATTTACAATTGGAAACTTACTAATAGAGAATTTACAAATGGAAAATTATTGGTAGAGAATTTACTACAGGAAACTTATTGGTAGAGAATTTACAATTGGAAACATATTTGTAGAGAATTTACTACTGGAAACTTGTTGGTAGAGAATTTACAATTGGAAACATATTGGTAGAGAATTTACAAATGGAAACATATTGGTAGAGAATTTACAATTGGGAACATATTGGTAGAGAATTTACTACTGGAAACTTATTGGTAGAGAATTTACTAATGGAAACTTATTGGTAGAGAATTTACAATTGGGAACTTATTGGTAGAGAATTTACTGATGGAAACTTATTGGTAGAGAATTTACTACTGGAAACTTATTGGTAGAGAATTTACAATTGGGAACATATTGGTAGAGAATTTACAAATGGAAACTTATTGGCAGAGAATTTACAATTGTAAACATATTAGTAGAGAATTTACAAATGGAAACTTATTGGTAGAGAATTTACTAATGTAAACTTATTGGTAGAGCATTTACTACTGGAAACTTATTGGTAGAGAATTTACAATTGGAAACATATTGGTAGAGAATTTACAAATGGAAAAATATTGGTAGAGAATTGACTGATGGAAACTTATTGGTAGAGAATTTACAATTGGGAACATATTGGTAGAGAATTTACAATTGGGAACATATTGGTAGAGAATTTACTAATGGAAACTTATTGGTAGAGAATTTACTAATGGAAACTTATTGATAGAGAATTTTTAATTGGGAACTTATTCGTAGAGAATTTACAAATGGAAACTTATTGGTAGAGAATTTACAAATTGACACTTATTGGTAGAGAATTTACTAATGGAAATTTATTGGTAGAGAATTTACAAATGGAAACTTATTGGTAGAGAATTTACAATTGGGAACTTTTTGGTAGAGAATTTACAAATGGAAACTTATTGGTAGAGAATTTACAAATAAAAACTTATTGGTAGAGAATTATCTACTGGAAACTTATTGGTAGAGAATTTACAATTGGGAACATATTGGTAGAGAATTTAATACTGGAAACTTATTGGTAGAGAATTTACAATTGGAAACATATTGGTAGAGAATTTACTACTGGAAACTTATTGGTAGAGAATTTACAAATGGAAACTTATTGGTAGAGAATTTACAATTGGAAACATACTGGTAGAGAATTTACAAATGGAAACTTATTGGTAGAGAATTTACAATTGGGAACATATTGATAGAGAATTTACTACTAGAAACTTATTGGTAGAGAATTTACAATTGGAAACATATTGGTAGAGAATTTACTGATGGAAAATTATTGGTAGAGAATTTACAATTGGGAACATATTGGTAGAGAATTTACTACTGGAAACTTATTGGTAGAGAATTTACAATTGGAAACTTATTGGTAGAGAATTTACTAATGGAAAATTATTGGTAGAGAATTTACAATTGGGAACTTATTGGTAGAGAATTTACTGATGGAAACTTATTGGTAGAGAATTTACTAATGTAAACTTATTGGTAGAGAATTTACTAATGTAAACTTATTGGTAGAGCATTTACTACTGGAAACTTATTGGTAGAGAATTTACAATTGGAAACATATTGGTAGAGAATTTACAAATGGAAAAATATTGGTAGAGAATTTACTAATGGAAACTTATTTGTAGAGAATTTACAATTGGAAACTTATTAATAGAGAATTTACAAATGGAAACTTATTGGTAGAGAATTTACTACAGGAAACTTATTGGTAGAGAATTTACAATTGGAAACATATTGGTAGAGAATTTACTACTGGAAACTTATTGGTAGAGAATTTACAATTGGAAACATATTGGTAGAGAATTTACAAATGGAAACATATTGGTAGAGAATTTACAATTGGGAACATATTGGTAGAGAATTTACTACTGGAAACTTATTGGTAGAGAATTTACAATTGGAAACATATTGTTAGAGAATTTACTAATGGAAACTTATTGGTAGAGAATTTAAAATTGGGAACTTATTGGTAGAGAATTTATAAATGGAAACTTATTGGTAGAGAATTTACTAATGGAAACTTATTGGTAGAGAATTTACAATTGGGAACATATTGGTAGAGAATTTACAAATGGAAACTTATTGGTAGAGAATTTACAATTGGAAACATATTGGTAGAGAATTTACTACTGGAAACTTATTGGTAGAGAATTTACAAATGGAAACTTATTGGTAGAGAATTTACAATTGGAAACTTATTGGTAGAGAATTTACAAATGGAAACTTATTGGTAGAGAATTTAGTAAGGGAAACTTATTAGTAGAGAATTTACAATTGGGAACATATTGGTAGAGAATTTACTACTGGAAACTTATTGGTAGAGAATTTACAATTGGAAACATATTGGTAGAGAATTTACTACTTGAAACTTATTGGTAGAGAATTTACAATTGGAAACTTATTGGTAGAGAATTTACTAATGGAAACTTATTGGTAGAGAATTTACAATTGGGAACTTATTGGTAGAGAATTTACTAATGTAAACTTATTGGTAGAGCATTTACTACTGGAAACTTATTGGTAGAGAATTTACAATTGGAAACATATTGGTAGAGAATTTACAAATGGAAAAATATTGGTAGAGAATTGACTGATGGAAACTTATTGGTAGAGAATTTACAATTGGGAACATATTGGTAGAGAATTTACAATTGGGAACATATTGGTAGAGAATTTACTAATGGAAACTTATTGGTAGAGAATTTACTAATGGAAACTTATTGATAGAGAATTTTTAATTGGGAACTTATTCGTAGAGAATTTACAAATGGAAACTTATTGGTAGAGAATTTACAAATTGACACTTATTGGTAGAGAATTTACTAATGGAAATTTATTGGTAGAGAATTTACAAATGGAAACTTATTGGTAGAGAATTTACAATTGGGAACTTTTTGGTAGAGAATTTACAAATGGAAACTTATTGGTAGAGAATTTACAAATAAAAACTTATTGGTAGAGAATTTACTAATGGAAATTTATTGGTAGAGAATTTACAATTGGGAACATATTGGTAGAGAATTTACTACTGGAAACTTATTGGTAGAGAATTTACAATTGGAAACATATTGGTAGAGAATTTACTAATGGAAACTTATTGGTAGAGAATTTACAATTGGGAACTTATTGGTAGAGAATTTATAAATGGAAACTTATTGGTAGAGAATTTACTAATGGAAACTTATTGGTAGAGAATTTACAATTGGGAACATATTGGTAGAGAATTTACAAATGGAAACTTATTGGTAGAGAATTTACAATTGGAAACATATTGGTAGAGAATTTACTACTGGAAACTTATTGGTAGAGAATTTACAAATGGAAACTTATTGGTAGAGAATTTACAATTGGGAACATATTGGTAGAGAATTTACTAATGGAAACTTATTGGTAGAGAATTTACTACTGGAAACTTATTGGTAGAGAATTTACAATTGGAAACTTATTGGTAGAGAATTTGCAATTGGGAACTTATTGGTAGAGAATTATCTACTGGAAACTTATTGGTAGAGAATTTACAATTGGGAACATATTGGTAGAGAATTTAATACTGGAAACTTATTGGTAGAGAATTTACAATTGGAAACATATTGGTAGAGAATTTACTACTGGAAACTTATTGGTAGAGAATTTACTGATGGAAACTTATTGGTAGAGAATTTACAAATGGAAACTTATTGGTAGAGAATTTACAATTGGGAACATATTGGTAGAGAATTTACTACTAGAAACTTATTGGTAGAGAATTTACAATTGGAAACATATTGGTAGAGAATTTACAAATGGAAACTTATTGGTAGAGAATTTACTACTGGACACTTATTGGTAGAGAATTTACAATTGGAAACATATTGGTAGAAAATTTACTACTGGAAACTTATTGGTAGAGAATTTACAATTGGAAACATATTGGTAGAGAATTTACAAATGGAAAAATATTTGTAGAGAATTTACAATTGGGAACATATTGGTAGAGAATTTACTACTGGAAACTTATTGGTAGAGAATTTACAATTGGAAACATATTGGTAGAGAATTTACAAATGGAAACTTATTGGTAGAGAATTTAGTAATGGAAACTTATTGGTAGAGAATTTACAATTGGCAACATATTGGTAGAGAATTTACTACTGGAAACTTATTGGTAGAGAATTTACAATTGGAAACATATTGGTAGAGAATTTACTACTTGAAAATTATTGGTAGAGAATTTACAATTGGAAACATATTGATAGAGAATTTACAAATGGAAACATATTGGTAGAGAATTTACAATTGGGAACATATTGGTAGAGAATTTACTACTGGAAACTTATTGGTAGAGAATTTACAATTGGAAAAATATTGGTAGAGAATTTACTAATGGAAACTTATTGGTAGATATTTTACAATTGGGAACTTATTGGTAGAGAATTTACTGATGGAAACTTATTGGTAGAGAATTTACAAATGGATGCTTATTGGTAGAGAATTTACAATTGGGAACATATTGGTAGAGAATTTACTACTAGAAACGTATTGGGAGAGAATTTACAATTGGAAACATATTGGTAGAGAATATACAAATGGAAACTTATTGGTAGAGAATTTACTACTGGAAACTTATTGGTAGAGAATTTATAATTGGAAACATATTGGTAGAGAATTTACTACTGGAAACTTATTGGTAGAGAATTTACAATTGGAAACATATTGGTAGAGAATTTACAAATGGAAAAATATTGGTAGAGAATTTACAATTGGGAACATATTGGTAGAGAATTTACTACTGGAAACTTATTGGTAGAGAATTTACAATTGGAAACATATTGGTAGAGAATTTACTACTGGAAAATTATTGGTAGAGAATTTACAATTGGAAACATATTGATAGAGAATTTACAAATGGAAACATATTGGTAGAGAATTTACAATTGGGAACATATTGGTAGAGAATTTACTACTGGAAACTTATTGGTAGAGAATTTACAATTGGAAACATATTGGTAGAGAATTTACTAATGGAAACTTATTGGTAGATAATTTACAATTGGGAACATATTGGTAGAGAATTTACTACTGGAAACTTATTGGTAGAGAATTTACAATTGGAAAAATATTGGTAGAGAATTTACTAATGGAAACTTATTGGTAGAGAATTTACAATTGGGAACTTATTGGTAGAGAATTTATAAATGGAAACTTATTGGTAGAGAATTTACTAATGGAAACTTATTGGTAGAGAATTTACAATTGGGAACATATTGGTAGAGAATTTACAAATGGAAACTTATTGGTAGAGAATTTACAATTGGAAACATATTGGTAGAGAATTTACTACTGGAAACTTATTGGTAGAGAATTTACAAATGGAAACTTATTGGTAGAGAATTTACAATTGGGAACATATTGGTAGAGAATTTACTAATGGAAACTTATTGGTAGAGAATTTACAATTGGAAACATATTGTTAGAGAATTTACTAATGGAAACTTATTGGTAGAGAATTTAAAATTGGGAACTTATTGGTAGAGAATTTATAAATGGAAACTTATTAGTAGAGAATTTACTAATGGAATCTTATTGGTAGAGAATTTACAATTGGGAACATATTGGTAGAGAATTTACAAATGGAAACTTATTGGTAGAGAATTTACAATTGGAAACATATTGGTAGAGAATTTACTACTGGAAACTTATTGGTAGAGAATTTACAAATGGAAACTTATTGGTAGAGAATTTAAAATTGGGAACATATTGGTAGAGAATTTACTAATGGAAACATATTGGTAGAGAATTTACTACTGGAAACTTATTGGTAGAGAATTTACAAATGGAAACTTATTGGTAGAGAATTTGCAATTGGGAACTTATTGGTAGAGAATTATCTACTGGAAACTTATTGGTAGAGAATTTACAATTGGAAACTTATTGGTAGAGAATTTACAAATGGAAACTTATTGGTAGAGAATTTAGTAAGGGAAACTTATTAGTAGAGAATTTACAATTGGGAACATATTGGTAGAGAATTTACTACTTGAAACTATTTGGTAGAGAATTTACAATTGGAAACATATTGGTAGAGAATTTACTACTGGAAAATTATTGGTAGAGAATTTACAATTGGAAACATATTGATAGAGAATTTACAAATGGAAACATATTGGTAGAGAATTTACAATTGGGAACATATTGGTAGAGAATTTACAACTGGAAACTTATTGGTAGAGAATTTACAATTGGAAACTTATTGGTAGAGAATTTGCAATTGGGAACTTATTGGTAGAGAATTATCTACTGGAAACTTATGGTAGAGAATTTACAATTGGGAACATATTGGTAGAGAATTTAATACTGGAAACTTATTGGTAGAGAATTTACAATTGGAAACATATTGGTAGAGAATTTACTACTGGAAACTTATTGGTAGAGAATTTACTGATGGAAACTTATTGGTAGAGAATTTACAAATGGAAACTTATTGGTAGAGAATTTACAATTGGGAACATATTGGTAGAGAATTTACTACTAGAAACTTATTGGTAGAGAATTTACAATTGGAATCATATTGGTAGAGAATTTACAAATGGAAACTTATTGGTAGAGAATTTACAATTGGGAACATATTGGTAGAGAATTTACTACTGGAAACTTATTGGTAGAGAATTTACAATTGGAAACATATTGGTAGAGAATATACAAATAAAAACTTATTGGTAGAGAATTTAGTAATGGAAACTTATTGGTAGAGAATTTACAATTGGGAACATATTGGTAGAGAATTTACTACTGGAAACTTATTGGTAGAGAATTTACAATTGGAAACATATTGGTAGAGAATTTACTACTGGAAAATTATTGGTAGAGAATTTACAATTGGAAACATATTGATAGAGAATTTACAAATGGAAACTTATGGGTAGAGAATTTACTAATGGAAACTTATTGGTAGAGAATTTACAATTGGAAACTTTTTAATAGAGAATTTACAAATGGAAACTTATTGGTAGAGAATTTACTACAGGAAACTTATTGGTAGAGAATTTACAATTGGAAACATATTGGTAGAGAATTTACTACTGGAAACTTATTGGTAGAGAATTTACAATTGGAAACATATTGGTAGAGAATTTACGAATGGAAACATATTGGTAGAGAATTTACAATTGGGAACATATTGGTAGAGAATTTACTACTGGAAACTTATTGGTAGAGAATTTACAATTGGAAACATATTGGTAGAGAATTTACTACTGGAAACTTATTGGTAGAGAATTTACAAATGGAAACTTATTGGTAGAGAATTTAAAATTGGGAACATATTGGTAGAGAATTTACTAATGGAAACATATTGGTAGAGAATTTACTACTGGAAACTTATTGGTAGAGAATTTACAAATGGAAACTTATTGGTAGAGAATTTGCAATTGGGAACTTATTGGTAGAGAATTATCTACTGGAAACTTATTGGTAGAGAATTTACAATTGGAAACTTATTGGTAGAGAATTTACAAATGGAAACTTATTGGTAGAGAATTTAGTAAGGGAAACTTATTGGTAGAGAATTTACAATTGGGAACATATTGGTAGAGAATTTACTACTGGAAACTTATTGGTAGAGAATTTACAATTGGAAACATATTGGTAGAGAATTTACTACTGGAAAATTATTGGTAGAGAATTTACATTTGGAAACATATTTATAGAGAATTTACAAATGGAAACATATTGGTAGAGAATTTACAATTGGGAACATATTGGTAGAGAATTTACTACTGGAAACTTATTGGTAGAGAATTTACAATTGGAAACATATTGGTAGAGAATTTACTAATGGAAACTTATTGGTAGATAATTTACAATTGGGAACATATTGGTAGAGAATTTTCTACTGGAAACTTATTGGTAGAGAATTTACAATTGGAAAAATATTGGTAGAGAATTTACTAATGGAAACTTATTGGTAGATATTTTACAATTGGGAACTTATTGGTAGAGAATTTACTGATGGAAACTTATTGGTAGAGAATTTACAAATGGAAGCTTATTGGTAGAGAATTTACAATTGGGAAAATATTTGTAGAGAATTTACTACTAGAAACGTATTGGGAGAGAATTTACAATTGGAAACATATTGGTAGAGAATATACAAATGGAAACTTATTGGTAGAGAATTTACTACTGGAAACTTATTGGTAGAGAATTTACAATTGGAAACATATTGGTAGAGAATTTACTACTGGAAACTTATTGGTAGAGAATTTACAATTGGAAACATATTGGTAGAGAATTTACAAATGGAAAAATATTGGTAGAGAATTTACAATTGGGAACATATTGGTAGAGAATTTACTACTGGAAACTTATTGGTAGAGAATTTACAATTGGAAACATATTGGTAGAGAATTAACAAATGGAAACATATTGGTAGAGAATTTAGTAATGGAAACTTTTTGGTAGAGAATTTACAATTGGGAACATATTGGTAGAGAATTTACTTCTGGAAACTTATTGGTAGAGAATTTACAATTGGAAACATATTGGTAGAGAATTTACTACTGGAAAATTATTGGTAGAGAATTTACAATTGGAAACATATTGATAGAGAATTTACAAATGGAAACATATTGGTAGAGAATTTACAATTGGGAACATATTGGTAGAGAATTTACTACTGGAAAATTATTGGTAGAGAATTTACAATTGGAAACATATTGGTAGAGAATTTACTAATGGAAACTTATTGGTAGAGAATTTACAATTGGGAACTTATTGGTAGAGAATTTACTACTGGAAACTTATTGGTAGAGAATTTACAAATGGAAACTTATTGGTAGAGTATTTACAATTGGAAACATACTGGTAGAGAATTTACAAATGGAAACTTATTGGTAGAGAATTTACAATTGGGAACATATTGGTAGAGAATTTACTACTAGAAACTTATTGGTAGAGAATTTACAATTGGAAACATATTGGTAGAGAATTTACTGATGGAAAATTATTGGTAGAGAATTTACAATTGGGAACATATTGGTAGAGAATTTACTACTGGAAACTTATTGGTAGAGAATTTACAATTGGAAACTTATTGGTAGAGAATTTACTAATGGAAAATTATTGGTAGAGAATTTACAATTGGGAACTTATTGGTAGAGAATTTACTGATGGAAACTTATTGGTAGAGAATTTACTAATGTAAACTTATTGGTAGAGCATTTACTACTGGAAACTTATTGGTAGAGAATTTACAATTGGAAACATATTGGTAGAGAATTTACAAATGGAAAAATATTGGTAGAGAATTTACTAATGGAAACTTATTGGTAGAGAATTTACAATTGGAAACTTATTAATAGAGAATTTACAAATGGAAACTTATTGGTAGAGAATTTACTACAGGAAACTTATTGGTAGAGAATTTACAATTGGAAACATATTGGTAGAGAATTTACTACTGGAAACTTATTGGTAGAGAATTTACAATTAGAAACATATTGGTAGAGAATTTACAAATGGAAACATATTGGTAGAGAATTTACAATTGGGAACATATTGGTAGAGAATTTACTACTGGAAACTTATTGGTAGAGAATTTACAATTGGAAACATATTGTTAGAGAATTTACTAATGGAAACTTATTGGTAGAGAATTTAAAATTGGGAACTTATTGGTAGAGAATTTATAAATGGAAACTTATTGGTAGAGAATTTACTAATGGAAACTTATTGGTAGAGAATTTACAATTGGGAACATATTGGTAGAGAATTTACAAATGGAAACTTATTGGTAGAGAATTTACAATTGGAAACATATTGGTAGAGAATTTACTACTGGAAACTTATTGGTAGAGAATTTACAAATGGAAACTTATTGGTAGAGAATTTACAATTGGAAACTTATTGGTAGAGAATTTACAAATGGAAACTTATTGGTAGAGAATTTAGTAAGGGAAACTTATTGGTAGAGAATTTACAATTGGGAACATATTGGTAGAGAATTTACTACTGGAAACTTATTGGTAGAGAATTTACAATTGGAAACATATTGGTAGAGAATTTACTACTGGAAACATATTAGTAGAGAATTTACAATTGGGAACATATTGGTAGAGAATTTACTACTGGAAACTTATTGGTAGAGTATTTACAATTGGAAACATATTGGTAGAGAATTTACTAATGGAAACTTATTGGTAGATAATTTACAATTGGGAACTTATTGGTAGAGAATTTACTGATGGAAACTTATTGGTAGAGAATTTACAAATGGAAGCTTATTGGTAGAGAATTTACAATTGGGAACATATTGGTAGAGAATTTACTACTAGAAACTTATTGGTAGAGAATTTACAATTGGAAACATATTGGTAGAGAATTTACAAATGGAAACTTATTGGTAGAGAATTTACTACTGGAAACTTATTGGTAGAGAATTTACAATTGGAAAAATATTGGTAGAGAATTTACTACTGGAAACTTATTGGTAGAGAATTTACAATTGGAAACATATTGGTAGAGAATTTACAAATGGAAACATATTGGTAGAGAATTTACAATTGGAAACATATTGGTAGAGAATTTACTAATGGAAACTTATTGGTAGAGAATTTACAATTGGGAACTTATTAGTAGAGAATTTACTGATTGAAACTTATTGGTAGAGAATTTACAAATGGAAACTTATTGGTAGAGAATTTACAAATGGAAACTTATTGGTAGAGAATTTACAATTGGGAACCTATTGGTAGAGAATTTACTACTAGAAACTTATTGGTAGAGAATTTACAATTGGAAGCATATTGGTAGAGAATTTACTGATGGAAAATTATTGGTAGAGAATTTACAATTGGGAACATATTGGTAGAGAATTTACTACTGGAAACTTATTGGTAGAGAATTTACAATTGGAAACATATTGGTAGAGAATTTCTAATGGAAACTTATTGGTAGAGAATTTACAATTGGGAACTTATTGGTAGAGAATTTACTGATGGAAACTTATTGGTAGAGAATTTACTACTGGAAACTTATTGGTAGAGAATTTACTACTGGAAACTTATTGGTAGAGAATTTACAATTGGAAACATATTGGTAGAGAATTTACAAATGGAAACATATTGGTAGAGAATTTACAATTGGGAACATATTGGTAGAGAATTTACTACTGGAAACTTATTGGTAGAGAATTTACTAATGGAAACTTATTGGTAGAGAATTTACAATTGGGAACTTATTGGTAGAGAATTTACTGATGGAAACTTATTGGTAGAGAATTTACTACTGGAAACTTATTGGTAGAGAATTTACAATTAGGAACATATTGGTAGAGAATTTACAAATGGAAACTTATTGGCAGAGAATTTACAATTGTAAACATATTAGTAGAGAATTTACAAATGGAAACTTATTGGTAGAGAATTTACTAATGGAAACTTATTGGTAGAGAATTTACAATTGGAAACATATTGGTAGAGAATTTACAAATGGAAAAATATTGGTAGAGAATTTACTAATGGAAACTTATTGGTAGAGAATTTACAATTGGAAACTTATTAATAGAGAATTTACAAATGGAAACTTATTGGTAGAGAATTTACTACAGGAAACTTATTGGTAGAGAATTTACAATTGGAAACATATTGGTAGAGAATTTACTACTGGAAACTTATTGGTAGAGAATTTACAATTGGAAACATATTGGTAGAGAATTTACAAATGGAAACATATTGGTAGAGAATTTACAATTGGGAACATATTGGTAGAGAATTTACTACTGGTAACTTATTGGTAGAGAATTTACAATTGGAAACATATTGTTAGAGAATTTACTAATGGAAACTTATTGGTAGAGAATTTAAAATTGGGAACTTATTGGTAGAGAATTTATAAATGGAAACTTATTGGTAGAGAATTTACTAATGGAAACTTATTGGTAGAGAATTTACAATTGGGAACATATTGGTAGAGAATTTACAAATGGAAACTTATTGGTAGAGAATTTACAATTGGAAACATATTGGTAGAGAATTTACTACTGGAAACTTATTGGTAGAGAATTTACAAATGGAAACTTATTGGTAGAGAATTTACAATTGGGAACATATTGGTAGAGAATTTACTAATGGAAACATATTGGTAGAGAATTTACAACTGGAAACTTATTGGTAGAGAATTTACAAATGGAAACTTATTGGTAGAGAATTTGCAATTGGGAACTTATTGGTAGAGAATTATCTACTGGAAACTTATTGGTAGAGAATTTACAATTGGAAACTTATTGGTAGAGAATTTACAAATGGAAACTTATTGGTAGAGAATTTAGTAAGGGGAACTTATTGGTAGAGAATTTACAATTGGGAACATATTGGTAGAGAATTTACTACTGGAAACTTATTGGTAGAGAATTTACAATTGGAAACATATTGGTAGAGAATTTACTACTGGAAACATATTGGTTGAGAATTTACAATTGGAAACATATTGGTAGAGAATTTACAAATGGAAACATATTGGTAGAGAATTTACAATTGGGAACATATTGGTAGAGAATTTACTACTGGAAACTTATTGGTAGAGAATTTACTAATGGAAACTTATTGGTAGAGAATTTACAATTGGGAACTTATTGGTAGAGAATTTACTGATGGAAACTTATTGGTAGAGAATTTACTACTGGAAACTTATTGGTAGAGAATTTACAATTGGGAAGATATTGGTAGAGAATTTACTAATGGAAACTTATTGGTAGAGAATTTACAATTGGAAACTTATTAATAGAGAATTTACAAATGGAAACTTATTGGTAGAGAATTTACTACAGGAAACTTATTGGTAGAGAATTTACAATTGGAAACATATTGGTAGAGAATTTACTAATGGAAACTTATTGGTAGAGAATTTACAATTGGAAACATATTGGTAGAGAATTTACAAATGGAAACATATTGGTAGAGAATTTACAATTGGGAACATATTGGTAGAGAATTTACTACTGGTAACTTATTGGTAGAGAATTTACAATTGGAAACATATTGTTAGAGAATTTACTAATGGAAACTTATTGGTAGAGAATTTAAAATTGGGAACTTATTGGTAGAGAATTTATAAATGGAAACTTATTGGTAGAGAATTTACTAATGGAAACTTATTGGTAGAGAATTTACAATTGGGAACATATTGGTAGAGAATTTACAAATGGAAACTTATTGGTAGAGAATTTACAATTGGAAACATATTGGTAGAGAATTTACTACTGGAAACTTATTGGTAGAGAATTTACAAATGGAAACTTATTGGTAGAGAATTTACAATTGGGAACATATTGGTAGAGAATTTACTACTGGAAACATATTGGTAGAGAATTTACTACTGGAAACTTATTGGTAGAGAATTTACAAATGGAAACTTATTGGTAGAGAATTTGCAATTGGGAACTTATTGGTAGAGAATTATCTACTGGAAACTTATTGGTAGAGAATTTACAATTGGAAACTTATTGGTAGAGAATTTACAAATGGAAACTTATTGGTAGAGAATTTAGTAAGGGAAACTTATTGGTAGAGAATTTACAATTGCGAACATATTGGTAGAGAATTTACTACTGGAAACTTATTGGTAGAGAATTTACAATTGGAAACATATTGGTAGAGAATTTACTACTGGAAACATATTGGTAGAGAATTTACAATTGGGAACATATTGGTAGAGAATTTACTACTGGAAACTTATTGGTAGAGTATTTACAATTGGAAACATATTGGTAGAGAATTTACTAATGGAAACTTATTGGTAGATAATTTACAATTGGGAACTTATTGGTAGAGAATTTACTGATTGAAACTTATTGGTAGAGAATTTACAATTGGGAAATTATTGGTAGAGAATTTACTGATATAAACTTATTGGTAGAGAATTTACAAATGGAAACTTATTGGTAGAGAATTTACAATTGGGAACTTATTGGTAGAGAATTTACTGATTGAAACTTATTGGTAGAGAATTTACAAATGGAAAATTATTGGTAGAGAATTTTCAATTGGAAACATATTGGTGGAGAATTTACAAATGGAAACTTATTGGTAGAGAATTTACAATTGGGAACATATTGGTAGAGAATTTACTATTAGAAACTTATTGGTAGAGAATTTACAATTGGAAACATATTGGTAGAGAATTTACTGATGGAAACTTATTGGTAGAGAATTTACAATTGGGAACATATTGGTAGAGAATTTACTACTGGAAACTTTTTGGTAGAGAATTTACAATTGGAAACAAATTGGTAGAGAATATACTAATGGAAACTTATTGGTAGAGAATTTACAATTGGGAACTTATTGGTAGAGAATTTACTGATGGAAACTTATTGGTAGAGAATTTACTACTGGAAACTTATTGGTAGAGAATTTACAATTGGAAACATATTGGTAGAGAATTTACAAATGGAAACTTATTGGTAGAGAATTTACAATTGGGAACTTATTGGTAGAGAATTTACTGATGGAAACTTATTGGTAGAGAATTTACTACTGGAAACTTATTGGTAGAGAATTTACTCCTGGAAACTTATTGGTAGAGAATTTACAATTGGAAACATATTGGTAGAGAATTTACAAATGGAAAAATATTGGTAGAGAATTTACTAATGGAAACTTATTGGTGGAGAATTTACAATTGGAAACTTATTAATAGAGAATTTACAAATGGAAAATTATTGGTAGAGAATTTACTACAGGAAACTTATTGGTAGAGAATTTACAATTGGAAACATATTGGTAGAGAATTTACTAATGGAAACTTGTTGGTAGAGAATTTACAATTGGAAACATATTGGTAGAGAATTTACAAATGGAAACATATTGGTAGAGAATTTACAATTGGGAACATATTGGTAGAGAATTTACTACTGGAAACTTATTGGTAGAGAATTTACTAATGGAAACTTATTGGTAGAGAATTTACAATTGGGAACTTATTGGTAGAGAATTTACTGATGGAAACTTATTGGTAGAGAATTTACTACTGGAAACTTATTGGTAGAGAATTTACAATTGGGAACATATTGGTAGAGAATTTACAAATGGAAACTTATTGGCAGAGAATTTCCAATAGTAAACATATTAGTAGAGAATTTACAAATGGAAACTTATTGGTAGAGAATTTACTAATGGAAACTTATTGGTAGGTAATTTACAATTGGAAACATATTGGTAGAGAATTTACAAATGGAAACTTATTGGTAGAGAATTTACTAATGGAAACTTATTGGTAAAGAATTTACAATTGGGAACATATTGGTAGAGAATTTACAAATGGAAACTTATTGGTAGAGAATTTACAATTGGAAACATATTGGTAGAGAATTTACTACTGGAAACTTATTGGTAGAGAATTTACAATTGGAAACATATTGGTAGAGAATTTACTAATGGAAACTTATTGGTAGAGAATTTACAATTGGGAAATTATTGGTAGAGAATTTACTGATGGAAACTTATTGGTAGAGAATTTACAAATGGAAACGTATTGGTGGAGAATTTACAATTGGAAACATATTGGTAGAGAATTTACTCCTGGAAAATTATTGGTAGAGAATGTACAATTGGAAACATATTGGTAGAGAATTTACAAATGGAAACATATTGGTAGAGAATTTACAATTGGGAACATATTGGTAGAGAATTTACTACTGGAAACTTATTGGTAGAGAATTTACAATTGGAAACATATTGGTAGAGAATTTACTAATGGAAACTTATTGGTAGAGAATTTACAATTGGGAAATTATTGGTAGAGAATTTACTGATATAAACTTATTGTTAGAGAATTTACAAATGGAAACTTATTGGTAGAGAATTTACAATTGGGAACTTATTGGTAGAGAATTTACTGATTGAAACTTATTGGTAGAGAATTTACAAATGGAAAATTATTGGTAGAGAATTTTCAATTGGAAACATATTGGTAGAGAATTTACAAATGGAAACTTATTGGTAGAGAATTTACAATTGGGAACATATTGGTAGAGAATTTACTATTAGAAACTTATTGGTAGAGAATTTACAATTGGAAACATATTGGTAGAGAATTTACTGATGGAAACTTATTGGTAGAGAATTTACAATTGGGAACATATTGGTAGGGAATTTACTACTGGAAACTTTTTGGTAGAGAATTTACAATTGGGAACATATTGGTAGAGAATTTACAAATGGAAACTTATTGGTAGAGAATTTACAATTGGGAACTTATTGGTAGAGAATTTACTGATGGAAACTTATTGGCAGAGAATTTACAAATGGAAACTTATTGGTAGAGAATTTACTAATGGAAACTTATTGGTAGAGAATTTACTAATGGAAACTTATTGGTAGAGAATTTACAATTGGAAACATATTGGTAGAGAATTTACAAATGGAAACTTATTGGTAGAGAATTTACAATTGGGAACATATTGGTAGAGAATTTACTACTGGAAACTTTTTGGTAGAGAATTTACAATTGGAAACAAATTGGTAGAGAATTTACTAATGTAAACTTATTGGTAGAGAATTTACAATTGGGAACTTATTGGTAGAGAATTTACTGATGGAATTTTATTGGTAGAGAACTTACAAATGGAAACTTATTGGTAGAGAATTTACAATTGGGAACATTTTGGTAGAGAATTTACTAATGGAAACTTATTGGTAGAGAATTTACAATTGGGAACTTATTGGTAGAGAATTTACTGATGGAAATTTATTGGTAGAGAATTTACAAATGGAAACTTATTGGTAGAGAATTTACAATTGGAAACATATTGGTAGAGAATTTACAAATGGAAACTTATTGGTAGAGAATTTACAATTGGGAACATATTGGTAGAGAATTTACTACTGGAAACATATTGGTAGAGAATTTACAATTGGAAACATATTGGTAGAGAATTTACTGATGGAAACTTATTGGTAGAGAATTTACAATTGGGAACATATTGGTAGAGAATTTACTAATGGAAACTTATAGGTAGTGAATTTACAATTGGGAACTTATTGGTAGAGAATTTACTCATGGAAACTTATTGGTAGAGAATTTACAATTGGGAACTTATTGGTAGAGAATTTACAAATGGAAACTTATTGGTAGAGAATTTATAAATGGAAACTTATTGGTAGAGAATTTACAAATGGAAACTTATTGGTAGAGAATTTACAAATAGAAACTTATTGGTAGAGAATTCATAAATGGAAACTTATTGGTAAAGAATTTACAAATGGAAACTTATTGGTAGAGAATTTACAATTGGGAACATATTGGTAGAGAATTTACAAATGGAAACTTATTGGTAGGGAATTTACAAATGGAAACGTATTGGTAGAGAATTTACAAATGGAAACTTATTGGTAGACAATTTACAAATGGAAACTTATTGGTAGAGAATTTACAAATGGAAACATATTGGTAATTAATTCACAAATGGAAACATATTGGTGAATAAAGTAAGTTAATGATAATCATCTTAAAACATCAGTCGGTAGAATTCAAGGAAAAGAACTTTCACAGTTTCTGTTGTTCCGAATTCCTAATAAATTACTTTATCTTAACAATTAATATCGAGAGGGTGTCCTTGTGGTGTAATGGTTAATGCAATGGACTGTGGAATCGTAGTACCTGAGTTCGTACTCCAGTCGCGCTATTACGTTCACTTTCGGGCAAATAACCTTGGGAAAGGTATGAACCCCCTTATCCTCCCAGCTATGGGTTAGATAGTACCACTTCTTCTTGGAGAATAGCATTGGCATTAAATAACCAATAAACGTTGATATGCCATTAAACAAAGAAACCAAACCAAACCAATGAATATCGATATTAACTCAATCAAATATCTCCGACTCATGATTATATCACTACTATAACATGAGGGCAGATAAAGTCTGCTTCCCTTTTGTTACATTAAGAAGAAAAGAAGTACAGGAATGAGGACGAGAATATTCATGAGTTTCAAGAAGTTTAATGACAGCCATAAAGATAACCCTTGTGCTGTGAGTCGCAGGGAGAGTTAAAATAATTGTAAATGATAGGGCCGGTATTAAGAGGCTGTCGTCAAGAATTAAAAAGCTGAAGTTAAAACAGGAGTTGAAAATATCCAATTTGTTTCTCTGAGGATCCGTTGGTTTAAAAGGAAGGATGAATGATTAAAGAATGATTTCCCAGACACCGACGGTACATAAATTGGATGAGGTCTCCTTATGGTGCTTAGCGTATTGCTCGAAATATGTGTGTGTGTGTGTGTGTGTGTGTGTGTGTGTGTGTGTGTGTGTGAGAGAGAGAGAGAGAGAGAGAGTCAGTGAAGAAGAGTCAGTGAAGAAGAGTGAATGTGGTCTCTCATGTTGGCTGGTTCTTCCTGCTGCTGGGAAGCGAAGAGAGAGAACATGTGCTCTGTCATGTTGACAAGCCTGTCCTGCTCAAAAAGCCAGCGTGGAAGAGAAGAGAGGACAGGTCTGTCCTGCTCGAAAGGCATGGAAGACAGTGAAAGAATGTTACCTCGCCTTTTTATAGTTGCTCGGGGAAGTGACCCGGGCAGAATGTCATGAAATATTCTCATTGGTCGAAAATATGAGTTCGGGTCCAAAAAAGTCAAAATATTCCTGCGCCAGACAATAATTTGAAATTCTTTCTGCTACACTACAATTGAAAATCCAAAATTTTAAACCTTCTATGTGTTATATAATTACGGAATAATTTTTTATATTGATCATTTGTCGTTAATTATATTTTATCATTCAGTTTGGTTGGGCTTTGAACTATTCGGCTCTTAGTTCAGGTGCACACACATTGGGTACAGTTTATGCTCGTGCGCAGAGGATATGACAATCACAATTGTCATAATAAACCCCAGATAGGAAATGAGGCTGAAGTGTGAATGACGTCATGCCCGGAAGCGATGGGCCGAGAATTTAGGTATTTTGAAAAACACGTCAGTTGGAGACGAGATGCCGAATTGAGAGCCAGCGGCAGACAGAGGGCTTTGGGCCTTTAGTGACTCACAGTTGAGCAACCCAGCCAAGATGAGAAAGAAGTACTGCTGGGTCAATATAGCAGTCTGTCCCCGTCTCCACCTCATCTCTCACACACAAGAAACATCACCCTTTCGAGAATAAAGTGTGAGAGATTATATTATTGTTGACTATTTTTCCGCTTATATTTGTATATGTATATATGCAGTTGTATATGTATGCGGCTATACAGCATATGCTGATAGATATTAACGCGTTTTCAAAGGTCATATACATGGGGTTTAACTTTACGATGGTTTCCGTTGAAATATGGAATTGGTAATTGTGCGTGTTCACTTATGTTGTATATACTGGTGCAAGGAAATACGAAACACTGACGACTCTCCGTTGTTCAGGTTCGAAACGTTTATTAACTTCTTGACTTTAGTTTTTCGACACGAGGAGAGAGAGAGACACACAATTTTTACTATGCTGACTGTAGAATCTGACCCAACAAACGTGCTGCGCATCCCGTAGACCCCAGCTGGACTGGCCCGGCCCAGAGTCGGATCTCAACTAACGTCTTTTTCAAAATCACCAAATTCTCAGCCCATCACTTCCGGGCATGACGTCATTCACACCCCCAGATCTATTTCCTATCTGGGGTTTTTATTATGACATTTGTGATTGTCATATCCTATGCGCGCGAACCTGAACTATACTCAATGTGTGTACACCTGCACTAAGAGCCGAATAGTTCAAAGTCCAACCAAACTGAATGATAAAATATAATTAACGAAAAATGATTAATATAAAAAAATCCTTCCGTAATTATTGCAAATGGTTGCACCCAGAAAGTAAGTTAAGGATAATATCAATAAGAATGCTGTTAGGGGTTGGGTTTATGTTATTATGGCGCTCAGTTGGTAAAAAACATATATCAAAAGTATTGTACTTACTTATATACGGTAAAGAAAGGAGTAGTCCGTTGCTTACAACATCGAGCAAAAAGCATAAGTAGCGATACTGATGCATATCAAGAAGAAATGATTAGTCTGAGACGCAACCTCCATCGTAACAACTACCCAGAGTGCATAACATCGTCTCCAAGAAACCTAGATTGGAGGATAGAGGACAATACCTGACAACTCACCATGGTATGTCCACCCTATGTCAAAAGACTAGCCGAAAGGGTCGAAAAGATATGTAGTCCATATGACATCAGGACAGTATTCACAAGTGGTTCAACTCTCTGGAGATATCACTTCCGGGTCAAGCCACCAACGGAATTCAACATGATCAAGTTCTCTATTTACTCCATCCCTTGCAGTTGTGGCAAAATATACAAAGGTGGGACAGGTCGCTCACTAAAAGTAAGGCTAGAAGAACTTCGGAAGGCAGTAGTACGAGGTGAGATTGAAAAGTCAGGTATGGCGGACCATATATGGAAGGAAAAGGGAAACTATCTGCCCTTATGGGATAAAGTTGAAATAATTGATAGGGCTGAACATTGGAGGATTAGACGCCTTAAGGAATCAGCACATATGTTGGGCTACAATGACCTGCTGAGTAGACCCAGTTGAATACAATATGGGAACCGATAATTAAGAAGACTAGACAGAGAAAAAAATCTGAATATGAGCACAGGTAAAAAGACATACATAATAGCAGTAATCCGAGTCAAGTAAGAACATTAAGTTAATAAGTCCCAAAAATTCACTCTGAAGCAGAACACATAGCGTAACAGTTATAGGGGTTGGTTCTCTAAGCTTCTAAGGAGACAATCATCTGGAGGTTGCAGGTTCAATCCTGACTACAGGCGAGTAACAATACGGTTACGTCTAACGGAATCAAAACAGGCGACGCCTGTGGATTCAATAAAGGACGTATTTCGAAGTTCGACAAACACCTGAAGAAGGCTGGAGGACATATCGACTGAATCATTGTGGAAATAACAATAAAGATGAAGACCCTTAACGATAAAAATCATCAAGCTTCGTCTCAAAAATTTAGACAACTATTGTACTTCTTTGGGAGCTCTTGAAAACGTGTCAATACACTATGCGTTATTGAAGTAAAAAAAGATTATCTCCTTTCCGGGGTTGAAGTAATGAATATCAGCAGATAACCAAAAACTCTTTCCGGTTCTTATATATTTTTAATTAATCATCATTATTTTATTTATTTATTTGTATCTATTTTGTTTATTTTAAATTCTTTTATCTTTTTTTATTTTTTTATTTTATCCTCCTACAAGATATGCTAATCTTTACACTTTCCGCTTGAACATTTTTCGAAATGAAATGTCAGAAAAACAATTCCTACTTACCAGAAAATTCAGAGATTACCTTTAACAGTTTCTTTAAGTACTTCGCATTATTTAGTTTATCGTCACGGCTATACAGTCAAGTCGGCTGGGGCTTTATGTTACTTTAGGTCGACTGTATTCTCTGAAGAGAGGTAAGGCCACTCAACGAGTATCCTGGATATGATACTAAACAATCCGATGGTATGGTTTCAGTCATAGAGCTTTGGAGAAATTGGAGTACCTTTTCCTTTCTATTACTCCCAGTTCAGGAGTGGGAGTACCTGTGATGATCCTGTATATGAGTCAAACAGAATTATTTAATCCTTTATTTAATCCTTTATTATACTTGAAACCATTTAACAGCATGAAAAGCAATGATTACAATTAAATTGAATCATTAGAGAATGATAACAACACTTGAAACAAGTTAACTGAGTACGAATATTATTATATATATATAACGATACCAACACCGGAAACCATTTAACTGTGTGCAAACAATAAATAGCAATACTTGAGATAATTTAATTGTGTACAAACAAATGAGCTCTGGATCGTTTAAAAATAATGTTACCTACAAACTATTTACAAATGATATACAAACACACACACACACATACACACACACACACACACACATATATATATATATATATATATATATATAAACAGGATTCAGCATCAAAAAATCTACAAGGATTGTTATGTCATAAAGCCCAGCCAACATATATATATATATATATATATATATATATATATATATATATATATATATATATATATTGCTTTTTCCTGTTAGTTTATCTCTACGTATACATAAATTTTTGGATTTATTAAAGCGATTATTTGTAGTAATGATTCTGCATGAAAGAATTTGTTCATTTCAGAAGAAAATTGCCGGGTGAGATAAGGTTAATACAGTCTCATAAAAATCTTAATCAACAAATAAGAAACTCTCTTTATTTTGTCAATAATTTTCAGTTAAAGAGTCATTAAAATACGAGAAATTGCTCGGAAAATTGGACCTCTTCTTCATATTCTTGATATTTCACCATTTTGGTCAGAATTTTCAAAATTATGAGAAAGAGTTTCAGTCGTCAATATTTTTTCATCTCAAAAACTAATCAGAGTAACATACCGATGCACTTTATTTGTTTCTGTTTTTGCTACACACCAAATTTTTATATTAGAATTGAATATTGTTTAAAACTAGAATTTATTTCTGGTAATTGAAATTAGAAAAAAATGACTGCTTTTCCTGTCCTGGTTATTTGTTCAAGCCATTACCGTCAACAAATGGCGCCGTGAAATTCATATTTTTACCAACTTTCCAGATAAAATGTCATCCGTTATCTTTGACCTTCTTTATTTGTTATCAAACTATTATTTCTTGGATCATCTTTCTTTCGTTTTGCCTTCAGAATTAATACAAAAAATTTAACTACTACTTCTGAAAACGAATTAATTTTTAGTGTTACTGATAACTGGCTCGGTAGCAGACAGCACGACAGTGCACGTACCAAATGATTTATTGGGAACATCTTGCAGACGTATCAGTGATGCATATCTCAATATGAAAAAAATAAAAAATAAATAAAGATGGGGAACCACTCTGATGAAAAAAATATAAAAAGAAAAAATTCACCACATAAAAAAAGAAAATAATTAACAGTACGGAAGCCCACAAAGACTAATGCGTACGATATAATCATGAAACAGTTTTAGACACAATGACACCAAATAACAAACGTATTCACACACACACACACACACACACACACACACACACACACACACACACACACACACACACACACACACACACACACACACACACAGTTTGCATGTCTCTGTGTTAGAGAGATAGAGAGAGAGAGAAATAGACAGACAGGTAGAGAGGCACGCGCATAAAACAACAATATTTACCCTCTACAACTGATAAAGGAATTGAATATAGAAATACTGAGTTATTGTATGATTAAAATCGTGTTTCGAAGTATCGATCCTCAAATTATAACAAGTCTGAATCCTTATGTTCCACATTAAGGAAATTAAAAATACTTTGCAAATTCTGATGACTAAAAACAAATTAGTAAAGTCATCAGAATTAATTAGTATTATAGGCAAATCAAGAACATTCTTAGAATCCACGTTATCGACAAGGAAAACAGCGTAAGAGAGAGAATGTGCTTTCTATTTTAAAAGTAAGTTTAAATTTTTTATTCATAAGAATTTTATATGCATTTTTTGTTTACGTATACGTGATACATTCAGTAAGTTTCCAGACTATTTTATACAGACATTTAAAATTGTCGTAGACTCTTGAAAATTCAGTATGTTATGGCTATACATCTTATGAGATGATTGACCAATTTTTATGATTTCACGTTCAAATCAACAGCTACAGCAGGAATTGGAATACACCCTATTAAACCCTGATTATCACAGCGAGTGAATTTCATAAATGCCATCTGGACGTGAGGACACTTTAGAAAAACAATATGCAATAAAATTATGTTTTAAACTTGGAAAAAATGCCGCAGAAACGTATGGGATGCTTCAGACTGCTTTTCGAGCATCTTGCATGAATCGAGTATCAGTTTTTGAGTGGCATAAGAGATTCAAGGAAGGCAGGGAGTCTGTGAGGGATGATGAGAGGTGTGGGAGGAGTAAGAAAGTCAATACACCACAGTTGATTTGCCACAGGGTTAGGGTTAAGGTTAGAGTTACTATGTTGAGGTTTTATGGAAAGTTCAGGAAGAGATCCCATCAGAAGAAGCCAGCACTCTTCATATTAGGTCAGTGGCATTTCCACCAGGACAAAGCACCAGTCCACAACTCCATCCTTGTCACAGACTATTTGACCAAGATAGGGATCAAGACAGTTCCTCAGCCTCCCTATAGTCTAGCCTGGCTCCCTGTGACTTTTGCTTATTTCCTAAGCTCAAAGGCTGTCGTTATGAGACAATTGAGGAGATGAAAGAGGCTGTGACGAAGGTCATTGATACGCTCACTCAAGAGGACTTCCATGGGGCCATCGAAAAGTTGTTGAAACGATACA
This sequence comes from Sepioteuthis lessoniana, assembly GCA_963585895.1. NCBI lineage: Eukaryota > Metazoa > Mollusca > Cephalopoda > Myopsida > Loliginidae > Sepioteuthis > Sepioteuthis lessoniana. Next base: position 3,698,586 of record OY757936.1, read on the forward strand.
ACAAGTGGATTGCAGCCGAAGGAGATTACTTGGAAGGGGACTAGAGTTTTATGTGTGTACTATCAATAAAAGTGCCCATACCAAAAATGTCTGGAAACTTATCTAATGATTCTCATATGTATGTCTATCATAAAACTGTCTTCCGTTTTTAGTTTAACAATTCTACACAAGAACATCTTTCTTGGTATAATTGTTAACAAGGGAGACTCGCAAACTGTTAATAGTGAGTTAGAGTTTTACTAGGTGCCCCATACATTCAGGATTTAATCAGAAATAGACAAAGCATAATTCTACACAAGAGCATCTTTCTTGGTATAATTGTTAACAAGGGAGACTCGCAAACTGTTAATAGTGAGTTAGAGTTTTACTAGGTGCCCCATACATTCAGGATTTAATCAGAAATAGACAAAGCATAATTCTACACAAGAGCATCTTTCTTGGTGTAATGATTCGCTATATAGACTCGCAAACTATTAATAGAGAGAGTTTTACAAGGTGCCCCATGCATTCAGGATCATGCAACAATTAGACAAAGCAAAATTCTACCCAAGCAAATATTTTAAAAAAGCGAGGTGTCCTCGTGGTGTAATGGTTAAATCGATGGACTGCGGAATCGTAGTGAGTCCGTACTCCAGTCACGCTATTACGTTCACTTTCGGGCAAATACCCTTGGGAAAGGTATGAACCCCCTTGTCCTCCCAGCTATGGGTTAAATAGTACCACTACTGTTCTTCTAGGAGAATGGCTTTGGCATTAAATAACCTAAAAAGAGTTGATATGCCATTAAAGAAAGAAACCTAAAAAAAAGGCAAACAAGAAAATTAGTGGAATTTGTTTTTGTTTTTTTTGGGGAAAAAAAACCAGCAAAAACAAAATGTTAAATTTTTTATAAAATGATGTGAATAAGCAGTGTAAAATTGCAACAGAAAACAAAGAAATATTTAACCATTTACTATGCCAAACTTCATGTATCTTTTTCTGTTTGAAACACATCATGAATTTTATAATTTCTACAGAGCAAAATTCTACGTTTTCTTTACTCATAATTCTGAAAATGACATTCGAGAATAGAGAAAATTCGAAATAGACATTTCAGTCTTTTTACAATCATCTCAAAACATTCTTAAAATAAAACATTAATGTCTTCAATATTTCCGTAATGTTCTTTTTTCTTTTCAAAAAATATTTCTAATTTATTATAATTCCGGACATTGGCCTAGCGGTTAGAGTGTTCGCCAATGGCCCGGGAGACCTGGGTTCGATCCCAGGTCGAGTCATACCAAAGACTCAAAAAATGGTACTTGACGCCTCCTTGCTTAACACTCAGCATTATAAGGTTCGGATCAAGGGTAAAGTGGAGCAATCCAGGGAAAGGAGTAGCGCCCTCCCCTACACATTGGTGTAGTAAGCTATCGAAAAGGGAGCCTTCGGGTCACCCTCGACTAAAGGGAGACAACTTTACTTACTTTACTTATTATAATTTTCAAAAATCGGCTCCAGTATATACCATATTAGCCTCACCCCCAATTTGTAATGTTACTTGATAAACACTTACTTTCTAGAAGACGGTCACTCTTATATCTACAATAGTAGAAAATAAATGACCAGGGTTATTATAAAAACGTTATAGCTACTTCGACCATTCCACTAAAATCATTGAATTTGTTATGACTGAAAAGTCGTAGCTTCAATAAAATGCTCTCAAGACCAACACCTTTTTACTCAGACTAAGTTTACAACTTTAACTTAATCAGTCTTGTCACATTTAATCTTTATGTAAACTTACGTTAAAACACCTGATCAAAGTCTAAGAAGAAAGGATTCACTTCTTTCAAGTGTTCTTTCAATCTCGTTCTTGTCATTATTATCCGTGAAAGGAACTCTCTCTCTCTTTCAAACTATTTTGTCCATTCCCTCATTCCCAAATCCACAACAACAACAAATAAAAACCTCCCAAGACATTTTCGCGCCATGAAGACCCCGATACATTCGCAATGCGAGCGACATACTGAACTGTTTTTTTGTAAACCACCTTGCTTTCTATCACCTGAAGATTCTACTATGTCGACTTTTGAGCGGTAGTGAATTTGTGAACCAATTGCTGAGTGAATGGAAAAGCTAAGTTATGGGCGAATTTGGAACATCTAGAAAAAGTTGCTCTGTTGACAAGACAATCAGATTAAAGAGTCTACCAAGTGATCTCATTCCCTGGGATTTAATAAACTTTGGCGTAGACAACGAAACTCTATACATATGGAATCTGTTCAAATCTAGTAAACATTGACAGAAAAACGGTTAAGTTCACTATTTCCAGATTATTCTTGTCCAAACATTGGACAGAGACCTCCATGAAGAAATTGTGTAAGTTAGTGAGATCAACTATTGAAGTTTTGCCTTCGTTAAAATTCTTCCGATACAAACTGAAAAGTGAAGCTAAGGACTCTAAGCATTTTGTATCATAGATTTGAATAGTTAAAAAAGGATGTTCACCGTGAGCATATACCTTATTATTTGGTAACAAATTAGACTGGAAATTGCCTTATTCTCTGTAAACATTTTAATAAAATAATTTTAAAAAGTAATAAAATCACTAGGAGTTGCTGTTTTGCTGCATTAGGACTACATAAGTAAACACATGCATATATAATGAGAATTATATATATATATATATATAGGGAGAGAGAGAGAGAGTGAGAAAGAAAGAGAGAGAGAGAGTTGGCCTGGTGAGTAGAGTGTTCACCAAAGGCCCGGGAGACTGGGGTTCAATCCCAGGTTGAGCCATACCAAAGACTCAAAAAATGGTACTTGATGCCGCCTTGCTTTGCACTCCGCTTTAAAAGGTACGGATCAAGGGTAAAGTGGAGCAATCCAGGGAAAGAAGTAGTGCCCTCCCCTAAACCTCGGGGTCGTAGCTATTGAAAAGGGAGCCTTCGGGTCACCCTCGACTACAGTCAGCAACTTTATTTTACTATATATATAGTTGTAAATTCAAGTGTATGAGATCATCTGTGGCCCATGCATTTCGCAAAATGATAATCCTACCCCACGTCATATTGCAGGTTTTCTGCTGGTTCGAATCGAGTGCACAAGTCCGAGACGGATCCACAATGGGATAAAAAGCTTGACTAAACTTCGTTTATCAGAGGAGGTTCAGTGATACTTACAAAATGACGGTGTGTGGAGTCCTCGCTTTCACTACTTTCACGACGGCTGGCGAAATTCCCTCAACTTAAACTAAAAGCGACTGCAATGTGTTTGGGCTTGACCTCGCTTTTCCCTTCAGCGATTCCTCTTATACACACACGCTCTCTCTCTCTCTCTCTCTCTCTCTTGCCCCCTATGAGGCTGTGTCTATTCATCTTCTCAGGCTATCAGTGTATCTGTGTGTCTATCTATCTCTATTCTCTGTTACCATCTTCTATCTTCATCAATCTTCTCAGTCGATTTCCATTTCTGTATCTCCATTCTGTCCAGCAAGGTAAACATTTCCTACTTTCGATTTTTCGTCTACCCTTAAACTGGACATAAAAATATTGCTAGACTGTATGTCCCTCCAAAAAATATATACGGACACACATATACTCAACACACGCAAATGTCTCGGCCCCTATATGAACACACACACACTTAAATATATATATATATATATATATATACACATTCGAGGTGCATACGATAAGTTTCCAGACTTTTTTGGTATGGGCACTTTTATTGATAGTACACACATGAAACTCTATTCCCCTTCCAAGTAATCTCTTCCAGCTGCAATCCACTTGTTGTACCGTTCCAACAACTTCTCGAAGGCCCCATGGACGTCCTCTTGTGTGGGCGTGTCAATGATCTTCGTCACAGCCTTTTTTTATCTCCTCAATTGTCTCATAACGACAGCCTCTGAGCTTAGGGAATAAGCAAAAGTCACAGGGAGCAAGGTCTAGACTATAGGGAGGCTGAGGAACTGTCTTGATCCCTATCTTGGTCAAATAGTCTGTGACAAGGATGGAGTTGTGGACTGGTGTATTGTCTTGGTGGAAATGCCACTGAACTAATATGAAGAGTGCTGGCCTCTTCCGATGGGATCTCTTCCTGAACTCCCTTAAAACCTCAACATAGTAACCCTAACCCTAACCCTTTGGCCAATCAACTCTGGTATATTGACTTCCTTACTCCTCCCACACCTCTCATCATCCCTCACAGACTCTCTGCCTTCCTTGAATCTCTTATGCCACTCAAAAACTGACGCTCAATTCATGCAAGATGGTCGAAAAGCAGTCTGGAGCATTCCATACGTTTCAGTGGCCTTTTTTCCAAGTTTAAAACAATTTTATTGCATATTGTTTTTCTAAAGTGTCCTCACATCCAGATTGCATTTTTGAAATTCACTAGCTGTGACTATCAGGCTTTAGTAGGGTGTATTCCAACTGCTGCTGTAACTGTTCATTTAAACATGAAATCATAAAAATTGGTTAGTCATCTCATAAGATGTATAGCAATAACATAGTCAATTTGCAAGAGTCTACGACAATTTTAAATGCCCATACGAAAGAAATCAGGCAACTTATCATATGCACCTCGTGTATACCTATGGTGAAATCACAACCATATACATATGTGTACACCTGCACGTACATATATACACATGTACATGTACTCACACCTATTCAAGTGTCTATACTCATGCATATTCATATAGCTTAGTCCTTATACGACCATGCATATTTATATAGCTTAGTCCGTATACGACCATGCATATTCATATAACTTAGTCTTTATACGACCATGCATATTAATATAACTTAGTCTTTATACGACCATGCATATTAATATAACTTAGTCCGTATACGACCATGCATATTCATATAGCTTAGTCCGTATACGACCACGGCAGCGTCAATAGATTCGGACAAGATTTTATTGCTGTTCTTGTTAGTCTACACATCAAGAAAGAAAATAATATAGGGTTTCGTGATATCTTTAAAGTGAATGAATGAATATCTAAAACTGGTTCAATTTATATCTACTTTATCACAAATGAATGACTTGATGACCACTTATATTTATAATTAGAAAAATAAAAATTTTGTCATTAGAGATAAAAATTCTTTTATGATAATTTAGAGCTTGAATTCTTCATTTCTTGATATAAGTTCACATACTCTATTGTTTTAGTATACTCAAAAATACATTGCTAAAAATGAAATAAAGTTGGAGAAATAAAATAACAAGTATTTAGAATCTTAGATATTTATGCCATCTTTGTAAATGCTCATATCAAACGGTCTTAATATTCTAAAAATATCCGCCGATTTAAATAATCGTAAGAAAACAATCCATCAATAAACTAGAGATGTGCCGTCTGCTAGAGAGCCAATTATTAGTAACATTAAAACTATTGGGTTATTCCCCATGGCGGAATCGCTAAGATACTGTATTGCGGCCTCAAAGTTGGCAAGTAAGAACTTCAGTCGCGCTGTGCATTCATTTTCGGACTGATACTCTTCTACAGGGATGTCTTTGGCATTAAATAACCTACGAAGGTTGATATACCATTAAAAACAAACCAAAAATATTAGGAATAAAATTTTAACCCTACAATACAGGTTTAGAATATTGTCGAATCTTAATCGGGACGTGGGATAAAACCAAAATATAAGTTAAAGATACATGAAACGTTGGGAAGAAATAAATTTAAAAAAGAAAACAAAGATTAAAAAATAAAAGCTGATATGATCGATTTATAAAAATCCAAATTTCTTTTTTATCATTTGTTCATCTTCTGATTCGTTTTTCTTTGATTTCAAAGATCATTTTTCTCTTTTAATTTATTAAATCGAAAGGAAATACAATTTAAATACAATTCTCCAAAATACACATTATTATAAAAATTAGATTATGGGAATTCACTTCGAATCAATAAAACTGAAAAGCCTTTATTCGAAGGCGGGAAGACATCAAGGAAATAATATTAGAGAGAATATTTACAGTTTTCTTATACTGTGACATGACTTTGACCCAAGATTATTTTGGGTTGGTGAAGAGGAACAAAGTAGTTACATGAGCACTTTTACATCTGAACTGCACTTTAATCTATATTTGAGTTATTTCAAGCGAAACAGATGTAAAGTCTTGATACTAGCAAAATTTATAGATATAATTACAGTCGTTTTAAATTGCATCTATTCCTAGATCTACTTTGTCGCATATTTTGGCGAATCCCGTGCTAATGGAATTTCTCATTATTCCATGGAGGCGTGCTTGACGTAACGATTATCATCATAAGGAAATAGACTTGACAAGCTGCGTTGAAATCTTGGACTAGGCTGTTTGCTTTGGACTTTGTGCTCTTGCCTTCGAGCATGAATGTAACTATTCTACCTCACCTTTGAGTAAGTAGTAGGGCAAACTAGACTCTTTAGCTTTAGTAAAGGAATCAGTTGAAGTGAAGGAAAAACTCTGAATATATAAATATATATATATATATATAATCACGAAAATTCTCCGTCTGGTTTACTGTCGGCGAAGGTGACAAGCTTTTAGTCTCGACCCTTTTACCTGCGTCTATCGCCCGGACAACGCCAAGTATATTGCTGGTATTAGGTCGAACAATTATGTCATTCAACCACAAGCGAACAGGGAAAACCATGACACAGATTTTCGAACAAGCCGAAAATGAAGACAACACGAAATGCACAATTTAGAATACAAATTATTTTATAATCAACCCCACAAAAATAAAGGCACGTATGCGAAGTAAAATAGTCTTAGCGACAAAAATAAAAATATTTACAGTTTAACAATTTAAGGACAATTCACCTTGAATTTTTCTTGTAATGATGTGTGTAAAAACATTTTTATGTGTTTTGCCTGCGGTAGGAACGAAGTAAGCAAAAAGTAAAACATTAAAATGAAAGTTTATCTTACTTCTCTCTATCTCCTTATCTTTTATCTTTTTTTATAAGTGTCGCGTTTCACCGACCGTTAATTTCCCTTTCTTTCTTTCTTTGTACATCTCCAAATCGTTTCTTGTTCTCTGGCTCTTCTCGTGGTCAACTGACGAACAAAATAGTCACGCGGTTCTTATCCTTTTTCTGGCGACATTTTGATCTTCCCATATGAGCTGGCCTGGGAAGACATTTTACTCTTTGCATCACAGATACGTCTGCTTGTTAGGGGATCTCTCAGCTAACTGACTTGTCTGATTTTTCCTCTTCGCAGGATCGACCATCCCACTGCATGGGGGCTTCTTAGTCAATCGGCATTCAGTCTTCAAATAGGTCGCTTCTTGCTAAGGGCTACTTGCCAGTTCATACACCTATATTAAGGAAGCTTGACCGTATATCGGTCAGCACGCTCCCTTAATCTGAATTCAACTCTTTAGACTTCTCGTTTACTTCTGCAAGAAACAAAAAAGGGAGAGCGAGAGAGAGAGAGAGAGAGAGAGAGAGAGAGAGAGAGAGAGAGAGAGAGAGAGAGAGAGAGAGAGTCCATATTTGTGAGTAAAATATGAATTGGACTATCCCCAGTGTCAAAATTCATAACAATATATATATATATATATATATATATATATATAATGAATGAAGGTCATAATATCATGGAAGTTTGACGATACTTATAGAAAGGAAGACAATACAGAAAATCCCATTGTCAGAGACCAACCACCTTTTTTTATAGAATGTAACGGTTAGATTTTGGGTTTTATTCCTATATATGTATAAATAAATGAATAAATACGAACCAAAATCGAATTTAAGTTGTCTACTTTCATTTTGATTGTTCATATGTTTTGTATCCGATATTTTGGGATGTTGAAAGCGGATATGTTGCAAATTCCTGGCGGTATATTATTAGCTGTGGATTCTTGGAGGAGAGTTCACTCAATAGAACCTGGCTGGGTTCTTTTTTTATTTTAAATCATACTTATGGTCACCGTTGTTATACCATGACATTTATCATTCAAACCCTTATTTACGATCATCAGTTTTTGAGTTTATAGAAGTTTCACCGATGTATTTTTCCGGCAATATTAACCGGTTATTTTGTAATTTCATGCTTTACTTGCTGCATCCGTTTTTACTTTGTAGTTAATTATATTTTTCTTTGTTCTGAAAGTGTTTGTTACTATATTCATTGTAAGATGAGTTATCACCTATAAAAAAAAGGTTGGCTAGCTTCTGTCTTTTGTTAGAGGCATATTTCATTTTTTAAAATTATAAATCTATTCCGATAACGCTGTTTACAATAAAGTATATGTCAATCTGATTTTCCATAAAGACTACCCTTTTTATCAAATATATATATATATATATATATATATATATATATATATATATATATATATATATATATAAATTTTATATAAAACCTTGTCTCTATCCACTGCAGTCTCGCTAAGATCTAATTGGCTTACACTCATACCGTCATTAAAATGATTAGTCAGATCTTGAATTATGGAAAAAAAGAATTATATTTTTGTATTTACTTACACACACACACACACACACATGTATATATATATATCTATATATATATATATGCATATGGGGGCGGTAAATTATACGTTCTGATTCATACAACTGGAACCAATTTGCAAAATGGTTAAATTACATTTAAATCCTGAAAAAAAAAAATTATTTCAGCTCGGATGATTTTATCAATTCGTAAAATAAAGTCGATCTTTGACGAGATTCCATTATAATTCACTGAGGACTAATTGCATAAATTATGCTGTGTCTTTAGAAAAATGGTTTGTGTGCGACCAGGCAGATCGAATAAGAAACAAGTGAATTCTAATGGGCAAAACAATAAGGAAGAAAATACAGTGATAATGCAGTTCATTTAACTGGCATAATCACATACTATGAAGAAGTTTTCTAAAAAGACTTTATCTCTAACATGAAGAATATCCTCAACATATCAGAGCTTTTCCCGTAAGAAAATATGTTGGTTATATTTACAATCAAGAACTTAAAGGAAATTACAAAAAAAATATAGGATATAGAATATGTGAGCTGATTATGTATATGTATATATATGGTATCGGACAAAATTGGGCGATTTCTACGGCTTTTTTTTGGGGGGGGGGCAGCTTGATATACAAAGGTCATTTAATAAATAAGAATATTTCTTTTTAAAAAAACAAAATATTTTTTTTAATTTTATTTCTTAAATCTAAACTCTGCATTGTTTGAAATTGGTTTATAGCAAAAATTATTTTAATCTCATAGAAATAGTTGTTTTGAGGCCATTCAAAATGGTGGAAAATTATTTCAATCTCATAGAAATATTTATTTTGATAGTCAAAAAGTACAAACCATGCGAAATTTATAGAAGAATATGTGATGTCTGGGTGAAAAGATTTTTACAAATGACCCAAACATTTGTGTGACATTTCGAACTTGAATCGAATAGAAAGTAGATGGAATGGAAACACACTGACTTTTCGGTAAAGAAAAAGTTCTGTGAGTGACAGTCAAAAAAGAAAGTCATGCTGACAAGTGTTCTGGGACATGAAAGAACCCATCACTATTGATTTCATTAAAAAAAGGTGTAAATATAAACAACGCTTACTATTACTAAAATTTGTCAAAATTCGGTTAATTTAATGAACATTAGTGAACAGTTAACGGTATTGGAGACCACGATGATTAATGTTGAAGTTAAGAAAAAGTTACTTGACATGGACTTACTGTAAGCTATCTGCTGTAAGAGGTAATATGGACAGCTGCGACAGAGACTACGAAGCCGTTACCAACAAGATGGAAAACAGCAAGTGTTCTGAATGCGTCCGCAGGCTGGAATTCTTCCAACAACTGCTGGACAAAGTGATGGATAATCTGAGTAATGGAACGACGGAGATAGATGTTGGATTCTCCATCATGAAGCTGGCCCTAAATGCTGACCTTCGCCACCACTCACACAAAAGGCGCAAGGAATAAATTTTGACATCCAAGGTCAAGATGAAACACTTGATGAAGGCCAAGAAGCTCCGAAACAAGCTGATTCTGGGATAATCTGGTTCTTCTCAACGAAAAAGAATTTCAGCCAGGATGAGTTGCCCCACACACTGAACAAGAGATGACTCGTATACAAGCCATATTGTGGCTTACATAGCACGAAAAGCAAATTCCTCCAAACTAGGATAGTCCTGTGAAAGTGATATCATACCACTCCACATCTTTACTCAATTTAGACGGCTACTTGAAGATGCTGAAGACTGGTTAATCTCTGATGGGAGAGAGTTGCAGCAGGAAGGCCATATATGTGGTAGCAGGATTCAGTCGCTTGCCATACCTCCAGAAAGAGTCAAAAGTAAATGTCGGAGAATTTCTAGGACTTCACCAGCCGCTACTTTCTGCCCCCCCCTAATTCTACCGATTGTAATCCCATAGATTATTATACGTTGGACGCGGTTGAAGGACACCAACGGCTCTGCCTGGAGCACAAAGGTTGAGCTCCTGGCCAAGATCAAAAAGATATTCTAAAACCTTCCAGTGGACACAGCAAGGTGCTAGATTCCTGAGCCGTCTTGAAGCTGTAGTGGAAGCTGAAATGAGTTACTTTAACTAAACTGTCATCTCTTAGCCATAATTCAATTGATATTTTTGGGTTTTTAAAATACTTTTTTAATGTTATACTATGTTTTATTTTTGTTTTGTGCAAATTTTCAAATTTAACCCGAACACCCAATATATGTTTTTTCTTTCATTAAATCTATGGACGTTCGAAGCACGTAGTTTAAAATCGCGGTTTTTTTTTCCAAGCAGTGGTCGTGTTAAAACTGCTATATGAACACTGACTTAGCGTATGGAGAAAACGCTTAACGGCAATTACACAAGAATGCTACGAGCTGTATTGAACAAATCCAGGAAGCAATATCCCACAAAACAGCAGCTGTATGTTCAGCAACCACCAACCACCATAAAAACCATCCAAATTAGACGAATCAGAGTGCAGGACATTGCTGGAGACGTAAAGACAAACTCATTAGCGATGTACTCCTGTCGACCCCTTCACACGGACGATCAAGGGTTGGACGACCAGCGAGAACCTATCTACAACAGCTCTGTACTGATACAGGTTGTAGCCTGGAAAACCTGCCGGGGGCGATGGCCGATAGAGAGAAGTTGCGAGAGAGCGTCAGGAAAAATCCGTGCTAGCGACACGACATGAAGATAATAATGTGGGGTATGCTTTCCCCAGATGTTATAAAAATCAAGGCAATTATTTTGTTTATATTAATCATTTTTCGTTAATTATATTTTATTATTGAGTTTGGTAAGGCTTTGAACTACTTGAGTCTCTTATTCTAGGTGCATATTCAGATGGTGCAGTCTTACGCCCGCGTAGAAATGATATGAATATCATCATCTGTTATAATAAACCACCAGACAGGAAATGGGGCTAGAGTGTGAATGACGTCATGCCCAGAGGGTCCTGAAAATTTGAGGATTTTGAAAAAACAGTTGATGAGGTCGACCGTTGAAGGTAGCGGTTGAGTTTTTCGGATCTCGACCAATAGAGATCTGAAACACCACAAGATGAGCCGCGCGTTAAGGGATTGGAGGTCAGTATAGTATGGTTAGTATAGGCTTTTAAGAATTGTGTCTCTCTCCTCGTGTCACCAAGGACCGAAGCCAGAAATTAATAAATCCGTTCGACAGAATCCGCCTGTATTTGTATTTGTATTACAGTTATTATTGAGATCTTTATGGCTATACAACGCAAATCAAAATCTTCCATTCGGAAAAGACTTCAGGAAATCATTTTGTATAATATTATTCTGATTTCCGAATATTTTTCACTTTTATAAAGTCAATGACTTTTATAGTAATAAAGTCGCTGACCTTTCAGAGTAGATTTCCGTTTGGAGGGAAAAAAAGGTCTGCAGTGACCAAATCCCAAGTTGTCCGGTGGTATGGCAAAAATCCTTAATGTTTTCCAAATTTCAAACAGAATTTCACCCTCATTCTTCAATTTTAAAATAAATAAATAAAATGAAAATAAAATAAAATAAAAAAGAAAAAACAGACTATATATGGACAGCATAGAAATTCTTCCGAAAATGCACATATATGTCTTGTACTAAACAATGAGACGTAGTGTACACTTTATAGTTTTGTAATTTTTGTTTGTTTATGAATTCACTTAATTTTTTAACGAAAAAACAAGGATTATCACATCTTAAAAGTTTTAAAAGTTGGATTTGTTTTGGGACACACACTTATGCACACACACACACACACACACATATCAGCACAGATAATTAATGGATTGAGAGAAAGAAAAACTGACAATTCATATATATATATATATATATATTTACCAACCCCTCCGCTCGGGCAGGATATGACACAAAGTCAATTTTTAAGTGGAGTTTAACAGGTTTGAATTCAGAGTTTTCCTTCTCCTAGACTAGTTGCCTCACCAAGGCTGAAGAACCTAGTCTGCCCTGCTATTTACCCATAGCTGGAGGGAGAATAATTAGATTCATACCTTTCCCAAGGGTATTAGTGCTATGTGAAATGCAATCAGTCTTGTCCAGGATTTGAACTCGTATCGTCGTGTCCATTTCCTACGACGATAACCATTACACCACGACACTTCCAATTTATATATATATATATATATATATGTGTGTGTGTGTGTGTGTGTGTGTGTGTGTGTGTGTGTGCGTGTGTGTGTGTGTGTGTGTGTAGATTCAATCTGTTCTGAAGAACTCCCTCATCAGCCATAAGTTCTGTCCATGCAAATCCGCCATTATTTTTTATCGCCTAACTTATTTCATGAGCGATTAATGATGAATGCCTTCTGTATTATCCACCAATTTTAGTTAACTCTCAGATTTTTACACTTTATTATTCGACGGTTTGTCCTTTCGCTCCGATACAAAAACAATTAGATGTGATATAACTTTGTCTTCAAATTTGGCATTTCTCCGTTTTCGTTCACAAAGAGATTTCATAAACAGACTCCACTTTCTGAGGTTGGTTCTTACAAAGTGTAGTCTGTTTAAAAAAAGAGAAGAGTTAAATGTAAATCTTAGTATCTGAATTGATAGTTTAATAAACCAGACTATTTTTAAGTGTTGCGATAAAATGTAAAATTGAGTGGTGAGCAATATATTGTGTAATATTGAGATTCCTTTTTGTTAAAACTGACCATTAAGCCAATTTTGTCATTTTGGGTTGTCATATAAATATCGAAATTGCTAACTGGCATGTACAAGTTGCAGCTACAGTCTTATATATATATATATATATGTGTGTGTATATATATATATATATATATATATATATATATATATATATATATTCTACTTGGTATATATGTGGTCCTACACTAGACACAGTGCCCAATATGGTGTGACTACAAGTCACAGTACTTGTTGTGGGTGTTGTGTTCGTGACTATCACATTTGATTCTGGTTGTTTGCTTTATCAAATCCTTCCGTGCCCACGCTGTGTTTGAAAGATCCACGAACGGGGGTTGACACAATTCAGCCGGATCGTCTTCCGACAGTCTGGTAATATGAGTCGCTAGATTGTATAGCAACTCAAAGAATTGAGAAAACCCGCTGTTAACAAATAACAAAGACGGTTTTTATTGAAACACGTTTGTGAGACTATAAATAACAAGCAAACAATGTTTGCTTTCCTGGCAAAAAAGAAGAAAGAATATCGAGAAAGGAAGAGTGACGATGAGGTGCCGTTAGTATAACACAAATATCTCTAAAGTCTGGAACTTTAAATTTTTATAAGATATGCAGGTTGTTCGGAGTGCCTCGGGTTTAGAATGGAAGGGATGGTTCTTTGGTAGTCTTGAGTTTCTTCTTGGTCCCTTTTCTCATACTCTCTGATGATTCGTTTTACCATCCTATTTTTATAGATCAATATCTGGACTAAAAATGGTTTCTGATTGGTTGTCCAATAAGAGACAATTAGGAGTCATATGCTCATTGGTCAGCCAATCCTAGTTTAGGATTATATCTTACAGGTATAGGGAAAACCCTTTTTAGATGCTTTGACCAATAGGAACAGGTTTAGAGCAATGGGGTTGAACTAAAAATTTTCAGCCTCACCTGACTGGATGAGCCATCCCCAGCTCATCTTTATTTAGGGTGGAGCAAAATTAAAACTCCTTTTTGATGTTGACCTTTAAGATAAGAACTAGAAAAATATGTTTTACAAAATGACCCGTTTCATCATTATGATCGATGGAGTTAGATGACAATCGAACAATTAAATAAATTCGCTGACCTTTAAAATCAAAAACAATTGTCTTACACTTAACTGACCTTTAAGAACAATCAACTAGTTTTTTTTTTAGGTCAATTTAAGCCTTGAATAAAAAGATCCTTATTTTAAGGATCTTTTTGTTTTTGAGATATATATATTAATTTTCATATATTTCATAAATTCTAATTTTGACATTTTAATTGAGTATTTAACTGCACGTTGTATCACACACACACACACACACACACACACACACACATATATGTATATATATATACCACTCTTGGGTAAAAAAAAAA
>OY757936.1:3718118-3725618 GCA_963585895.1 Sepioteuthis lessoniana
AATAGTTTCAATATGATTTCTCATTAAAATATTTTCGAAAGTAGAATTTAGATTGTAAATCACAACAAAGACGCCAGTTTATTTAATGAATAAATGATATATTTAAAATAAAATTAAAACTACATAAATAAACGTTATTTTTGGATTTTTTTAAAAACTGATAATTCTTCTAGATGTTTAAAAAGAAAAATTAAAATCCACAGGAAAAAACGTTATCCTTTTCGAAAAATTTCAAGCACAAGTGACGTCATCATATCTAAACACTATTACCAATAAAAGAACAAGAATTTTTTCTTTCTTTGCTTTCATTTTTTGATTTGAAAATAATTTTCTGATGAAGCTTTTTAACATCAACCTAAATATAAAAAAAAACGAATCAAATCGTGGCATATTATCATATATAAAAATTAATCTTCTGAATACTTTTTTCATATCTATATTAACATACCGTCGAATATACATACATACATAAATGCGCACGCATATATATATATATATATATATAGTAGCATATATATATATATATATATATATATATATAGTAGCTTTAAACAATGACAATATATATATATATATATATATATATATATATTGTCATAGTTTAAGGCTACTATATATATATATATAGTAGCATATATATATATATATATATAGTAGCATATATATATATATATATATATATATATAGTAGCTTTAAACTATGACAATATATATATATATATATATATATATATATATATATATATATATATATATTGTCATAGTTTAAAGCTACTCCCTATAGTTTTTATTTATTGTTTTTTCGAAACCTGAAGTTTACCAAAATTTTTTTGTATCCCCATCTTAGTAATAATAAGCTGTCAAAATTCAAATACGCCAGTATGCCCTGTGCAGCCTTACGCCTTTTTTGGCTTCTTTGCTAAGATCAAGGTGTTGTATCTGTGCTAGCAAAAACGCACTCCTCTGCATCGGAGGAGCGGGCATTCATTGTTCTGTCTTCTTTTTCTGGGACTCTTTCTCAGTTCTTATTTTATTGCATTTTAGGACTCTTTTTTCTTATCCCTTTTCTTTGGGTCTCCATTTCTCTCTCTTTGAGTCTTTATTTTTAGGCCCCTGATGAGAGAGGGAATGACCCGTGACGAAACAGAGAAACACAGAGTCCTGACGCGAAGTGCCGTGTCCCCAAAAAGGATTCAAGCTCTGAAGGGGAGAGTAAGGCTTCTGCTTCAGAGAACGTTGCCCCAAACTGCTCCGAATCGCTATTATCAATTAGTGTAGAGAAGGTTGACTGCAATCTCCCTATGGTTTTATGATCGTTGAAAGGGGCTTCTGAAAAGCCCAGGGGGTTTCAGAGTCGAGAAAGGCAACCACTTCCGAGGTCTGGGGCGAGCAAATATCCGGCCACAGGAGAGAGTTTAGCAACAACCCGTTGGCCCAGTTGGTCTCACGGTCCGTACCCAATTGGGTAGATGTTCCAGGGAGGTCAAGTAGTCAAACTGCCGCCTGGGTTCCGTTAAGCTACCTCCAGACCTTGTACTGTAACCCCAAGCAGTCTAACAGTTAGAGGGTTTGAGCCAGTTACCACCAGGATCCAGGAAGCCGCCTCCAAGCTTCGGCCTAATCAGGGTTTCGAAAACGACTCCCGGATGCTTTACCACAACTCCAAGCAGCATGCTAGTCTCAACCTGCTCGGCAACTCCTTACAGACTTGCAATCCGAATTAGACCAACGGTCAGAGGTCCCACCTGACCATTATTAGGTTTCAGGAAACAGCCCTCGGATACCGTACTATCTCAGCCCAGAAGTATACCAGCAATTTCAAGAAGCTCTGCCCCGGCCAATCTGGCAGCAAGAGAGCCCAGTCCAGCTTCTACTAGGGTCCATGAAGCTCCTACTGAATGCCGTATCGCAGTCGTGTTCAGTCCAGCGGACCAGAATAATAAAACGACCAGCCTGGTTAGCCAGATTGAGGCAGATTGGTCGTTATAAACAACCTTCTCTACAGGTCTGGCGCCACCTTTCAGACTGGACAAAAAAGAGGCGAAATTAGAAAACCCACCGTTTCTCAAAAGACACAAGAATAACATAAGCAGGTGTGGCAAAAATACAGAGAGTATTTTCAGGGAGCCAACATTCTGCCGATCCCGAAAATTGGAAAGGAGCTACAATCACGGAACTGGTCCTATGTTGCTACAGAAAACAAGTCTAAAAGACTGGTGAGAATGAAGAGAGAAATGGTGTAAGAACTCTTCTGTACCAATGACATCCCGTCCAGATGCTTATGCCGGAGGAGTTACGCAACTCGGGAAATTTTACTCTACTCGGCGGAAGAAGCAGTGAGCAGCGAGAACGACATCAACACATATCGATCTACAAACCTCAGCCAGAGTGTCTGAAAACAAGAAGGACCACCATAAACATCTACAACGTCCCCGTCGAGCTGATTGGAGACATAATGGCAGGCTACCTCAGCGACTATGGGAGCATTGAGGCGGTGACTCCCTTTACAAAAAACCAAGTGTCCAACGGAATGACTTCGCCAATAAAATATGTTTGAAAAGAGAAGGCATCATTGTCATCCCAAATACTCTAACCTTCCACGCCCAACAATTAACTGTGGTTATGAAAGGTAGCCCCACCCTATTGTTGGGGATTAACTCATGAAAGTTCACCTGCTAAACCAGCAATAGAAAAAACAGCGCACACTATATACTCGAAAGACTTTACACAAGGAGTGGGGTGGTAAGAAGGTGGACGAAAAGGTGGTAAAAAGGGGACGAAAAGTTCCTCTTCGCCTCAGTCATTTCTGACCCTCCCAGGAAGCCAAAAGAACCGATGAACTACACCACTAACGACTATCTCTTCCAAAAACACAGAAGAGGTCATAGAGGTTGATCAAACTGCTCTGAAAAGGAGGAAGACGAGGGGGAAAAGAAAGAGAGAAGTAAAAAAGGAAACAGGTCCCAATCCAAGTCCCTACGAAACCCTCTCGAAAAAGAAATGCACGATAAACACAGTTGAAAAGTCCAAAACTACCCAAGATTATACTTCCTTAATCCAGCCTTCTACTCAACATTCACCTCTTTTGACATCGAAATCTCCCGGTAAAAAATCTGAAGAAACCATTCTGTCTCGCTCCCAGAGAGAGGAACGAAAAAAAACAAAACCACTAAGACTCCGAGAGCACAATCGGCCTCTCCTCACAGAATATTACCGGTTGAAAGCCCAAGAAAAAGAAAATGACCCCTGTCAACCGGGTAGACCCTTTGAAAATCGGCTCTGATTTATTCCACCAAATTAGAAGAGGCTTTATGTCTCTTTTAATTTTCACTCGGATGAAAATTTTGAAGCTCCCCCACTAGATTTTCCGGAAACTCCTGGTGATCACCCTCGTCCAGTTGGCCAGTGGTCGTGCCTTGGTTTTGTGAATGATGGAAAAGGACTAAGACAGAATATGTTGCAGTATTGTTCAGAGAGGGTACCTGTTTTATAAGGCACTAAAATTGACGTATCCTTTAGATATCACCAAATTTAACAGGCACGACTGAGTTTCTGTTGAGAAAGATACTGAATCGCAAGGACAAGCTGTCAGCATCCTCAAGCCAAAAGAATTACCGGCTATTGGTGAACCATAAGGGAGGTTGGTCTGCATGACTCTGAACTTTCCTAACATAAGAATATGAGGGGAATGAAGGATCGAGATTTCGCTCTGCGACTGCTTAGTAAAATCAAGAACTGTTGTGTAAAAGTTGCAGACATAGATTAGTAGGGCTTGCTGATCATAAACTCATATTAACCAGTTTGCACTTATGTCAAAGGTCAAGAATATCTAGCGACTGGAAGTTCAAAATCACCGTTTTAGAGATACGGGACTTCCGGGACTGCCTGGAATCCCTAATTCAGTGGGTGTGAGGATAGTGAGGAATACGTGGTGGGATTCTCTTAAACATAGGATTATGGACTTCACTATCAAATACTACTGGAAGCTCACCTTAGATATTGCAAAGTCCATTGAAAATAACTCACACGGGTGGTCGATAAGGAGGATTCCCTTGTTGTAGATTTAGCTGGGAGTCACTTTTAGCGCTTGTTAGCCTCGAACAATCAGGGTTATTTAATTATAACTAAACAAAATAGGGTATGCAACAAGGCTCGGAAAATGGACGTGCATGCACGTAAAGAAGAACTGCGAATGTTCCTCGGCCAGTATATTGAGAATCATTTTTCCGGAAGAGTACTGACTTCGTCCGGATCGGGAGATTCGCGAAGCCTTCCACTCGCATTTCCAAGATCGCTTCGCCCGTTTGTCTTACCTCCCAGTAGAAGAGTTTCCTAGCTATTTAGCCGACTTTCCCGCCTTCAGGCGGCTGAAGCAGGGGATAGCGACAGATTATGTAATTCGTGATATTTTGGAGCTCGAATGTTTGCCTTGTGAAATATATTTTTGTTGCCAATCCTAATAGATGTGTTCAATTATTGGTTTGCACCGGGACCCATCCCTGGATATGTGACCAAGGGTGTGATCCCATTGCTGAAGAAAAAAGATGAACATTGTGGGGAGAAAAAAAACAACAATGGCAACAAAAACAAAATCTAGTCTGAAAGCCATATTTTCCCAACCGATTTTGTTGACCAACTTGGTCAGTTAACTTTTCTGATCAATAAATTAGAACAGCAAGATTTTTTAATTTTCAGCACTTATGATATCGATGTATCAGTAAAAATGATCGATAAAAAAATAAAAATCTTCATCACCATTGTAAATGTTTTTTGGGTTTTTTTTGCTTGTCTTTTATTGATCAATTATCCGTGTTAATTTGATTTTGAGACACTCCTGGAAAAACTAATACTATTTAGGATATTTGTGACTTTTTGATGTGTACTAGTATCATTTAAAAAAAGAAATATATACGAGAGACATACGATAAGTTTCCAGACTTTTTTCTTTTTGGCATTTAAAATTGTTGTAGACCCTTAAAAAATTCAGTATGTTATTGCTATACATCTTATGAGATGATTGACCAATTTTTAGGATTTCAGGTTCAAAGGAACAGCTACCGCAGGAATTGGAATACACCCTACTAAAGCCTGATTATCACGGCTGGTGAATTTCAAAAATGCAATCTGACACTTGAGAAGAACGATATGTAATAAAATTGTGTTTTAAACTTGGAAAAAAATGCCACAGAAACGTATGGAATGATTCAGACTGCTTTTCGACCATCTTGCATGAATAGAGCATCGGTTTTTGAGATTCAAGGAAGCCTGGGAGTCTGTGAGGGATAAAGAGAGGTGTGAGAGGAGTAAGGAAGTCAATACACCAGAGTTGATTGGTCAAAGGGTTAGGGTTAGGGTTACTATGTTGAGGTTTTAAGGGAGATCAGAAAAAGATTCCTTGGGAAGAGGCCAACGCTCTTCAAATTGGGTCAGTGGCATTTCGACCAGGACAATGCACCAGTCCACAATTCCATCCTTGTCACAAACTATTTGACCATGATGGGCATCAAGACAGTTCCTCACCGTCCTTATAGTCCAGACCTTGCTCCTTGTGATTTTTGGTAATTCCCTAAGCTCAGAGGCAGTCCTTATGAGACAATTGAGGAGATGAAAGAGGCTGTGATGAAGGTCATTGACACGCTCACACAAAAGGACTTCCGTTGGGCCTGGCAGAAGTTGTTGGAATGGTACAACAATTGCATTGCAACCGGAGGAGATTTCTTCGAAGGAGACTAGAGTTTCATGTGTGTACTATCAATAAAAGTGCCCATACGAAAAAAGTCTGGAAAGTTATCGTAAGCAACTCGTGTATATATATATATATATATATATATATATACGTATTCTCTTTGGCATATATATACATAGGCGTACACACATACTCATACACATTCATATAAACGTTTATATATATATATATATATATATATATATATATATATGTGTGTGTGTGTGTGCGTGTGTGTGTGTGTGTGTAAACGTAACATATACGACCACATGTATAAATAAGGGTTACCACCCACTAGTTTTCATTTTTGCTTTTAATAAACATTTCCTGTTAAAGAAAGAAGTTATTCTAGTTTTTAATAAAAATACGATAGCTTATTTAATGTTTGAGGTGATTCATTGATTGGTTTTAACGCTACGTCAACTCGTCTCGGGATATTTTATGTATAGAGGTTAGGGAATCGTGTTCATTGTGTATTCATACATTTTTGTAGTTATGTTGTTTTTTGCGCACGGTCCCATTGTATACGAATAATTTTCAACGCATAGATGGGACCCTTACAGGTGCTACCACTAATCCGTGTCAGAGTGGAGCTGGAAGTAATGGTAATGAAGAGGAACTTCACATATCACAGATCTCAAGAAATGCAGCCTTACTGTCAATTTCTTTTCATACCCAGGACCCCTCTATTTCGGGGTGTCTTACAATTCCGCAGCGGATACATCCAACGTATTCTAAACCCCAGAGGTTCGGTGTTTGTGTTGGGTCAGTAGAGCAATTCAATCTAAATTTTTTATGTGAATAAACGGTGTCTCCTAATAAGATATTTTCCTTTATTTACAACTGCATATTTTGTGTACATTTCATTTTTTAAATAGAGGAATTATAAAATGAATTACCATGACCAGAAAACCCAGCAAAGCACTGCATGATTTTCAATTCAATACCGAATTTTCTGGTCATGATCATTCAGTAATGTATATTTTGTACCTTTGAAATTATCATATATTCAACTCTTGACCAGAACCCAACGATATTGAAAATCATACATAGGATCTTACTCCCCACAAAGATGAATGTGGCCGGGAAACAGGATATTAATACGGCTTCAATTTTACTGAGAATCTTGTATCTATCATAAAAAGGAACACGTAATAAAAAAAGAACTATTTGAACTTCAAGAACCACAGCATTCTTGACAATATTTGGTGAAGATGATTGGAAAAGTTTAGAAGGAATTAAACAACAAACATTGGATGAACCATATTCGTCAATTTCAAATTAGGTTGGATTTTATTAGATATTTTCGTGTGAAACTAATCAAAATTCTTAACAATAATTTCGTGTGGTTTGCAAATAGTTTAATTTAAGTAAAACTTGATTATTACGCGTAATCGTCTCGTATCATAAAATGTATTATAAAAGACAAAATGATAATTATTTCTTAGACATCAGCAACGCAGTTCAAACCGATTTTTGCAAACTTTCCGCGGACGAGTTGTGTGATTTAAGGATATTTATCATTTAAATGATGACAGATGTCTAAGTAAAACATATCCACTCAAGCCAACATAGAAAGTTCTTAAGACAATATAGAAAAAGGACAGATAAACACGCCACACACACACACACACACACGCACACACACACACACACACACACATACACACACACAAACAAACAAAAAACACACACTTACTTTAACAAAAGTTTTTTTTTGCATTCGCAACTGTTAGTTCCGTCGTTTTAGTTTAGAAGTGACGTACGTTTTTGGT
>OY757936.1:3728118-3805618 GCA_963585895.1 Sepioteuthis lessoniana
AGGCTTTGGTCCATGAGTTGAAGAACCATATAAAAGGTACTTCTCATTCTTTCAATGATTAGCATTAAATAAACATATGAAAATCATTGTCTTCTGTGGCTCTGATTCTGATCTTGGTAAAGTAAAATATGAACCGATGAATGGTATGCATTATGGTAAATAAAATCTTCCTCTATTTCCCCTCATTTCTTACATTTAGTGTTTCTGGGTTTGGTCATCTCCGTTTATTCTTTTCAAAATGTTCCTTTTTAAGTTATTTCCTTTGTGATGCTTTTCATTATTAACGTCCTTCTTCCATTTTCATTTGACTGTTAAGACCAGTTTCCTAAATCAAATAAAGCATAACGTGCCAACCTTTTCTCTTTGGCGTTTTTACTTATTTGGAACGTTTTTAAAAGACCTTCATTCAATTCATAAGGGTACAACGCGAAAAAAATTCTGTTTTACTTCCGTATTTTTATGTCTTTTCCCCTTTTGTCATGTCTTAAATGCAACTTTCCCCCTGTTCTGAATTTTTTTCTACATTAGTCTGTCCTAAATCTTTTTCTTTTACCTCGTTTTCTTTAGCCTTTTCTCGTTGTTATTTTTAAAATATTACCTGTCATTTTTTTTCTTTAGTTTCTTTTTATTATACATTTTGTTTCCCTCCTCTCATTTTGTTAATGTCCGTTATTGCTTTTTTCTATATTTCGAAGTTGCCTTCGGGCATTCATAAAAAAACGTAAAGGTATTTGGAGAGAATAAAATACGCAATGTAAAGAATTTAGAGTAAAATTTAATTAAAAGAAAGTTACGCAAGAGCCAAATTTAGTATTTAACTGGATAATGATTTTAGGGGGCTTTAAACGGTAAGTTTAGCAACTTTCTAGTTTGGATACTGATTCGAAAAGATAACACAAACAATAAAGTTTTTATAAAAAAAGATTATGTAAAAGAAACAGGAAAGAAAGGAATAGAAAAGATAAAGTGTTGCGAATTTTAGTGTAATTTGCGGAAAATTATCTGAGAGAGTGTCCGGGAAACGAAGTTCTTTGAATTTGAGTATTTTCTTTTCTTTTCTTTTCTTTTCAGTTTTGTCGAAACATTCAGTTTTCATTTAATTTCGAGTCTTCTGTAAAGGGATGTTTTCAGCAGAATTCTCGGGTGGAATTTTCTTTCAGTTGTTTAACTAGGTAGAATTTCAGTAGTCGAGTTACATTTAATTTTTCTATAATTTTATTTCTTAGGAATCTTCTTGCCTGTTTGAAATACTTATCGGCTGTTCAAGAAGCAAGAGACGAAACCTTTCTGCTTGCTATTTTTCCTGCCTTTACAGTTTTGTCCCCGAATTCGTACTAAGAACCCAATAGTAGTTCTCGACAAATAGTGAGAGGTAGCTTTTTGGTGCCGTATTGTCTGGGACTATTTCTCCTTTTTCCATTCTGGCTAAATCAAGTGCTGCACGTGGTCGGTTTGATTTTTTCTTAGAAATATTTTTTTATTCAAGTTAAAACGAACAATATTTCCTTAATATTTGCTCTTTGTATAATGAAATATTTAATTCTTCTCGACCAAACAACACAAATTCAAATACATTAAGACTTTACTACATTGTCAAATTATCTGGTTTTACTTTTATATTTTTATATTTTATTGGATACTTTCTAATTACCGAAATCTTCTGTATAAACAAACAGTTTTAAATACAAACAGGACTTGTACACCAACAAAGAAAAAAAAAGGAAAGTGTGTCATTTTCTTTTCCAATGCAATTTATGTTATTCTCTTTTAACCTGGACATCTTGATAATCAAAATGATTAAAGCAAACATTGTATAGGAAATTTATTTCTGAAATGCAATAAATTTTCCCTATTTCACAGGAACATGCATTGGTTTTGATGCTTACCTTTTCTAATGTCTCTTTTGATCTTCAGACTCGCAATATTGCAAGCTTTTTGATTGGCTTTAACCTATATCAAAATCTATCTATCTATCTATGTGCTGTTTTTAGTTTTGATATTTGCATAAGTTTAGCATGAAGGTCGATTATCTTTCGACTACAATGATAAATCAAAATACATACATATACAGAATATCCCCAACCATTTTTTTAATGAAAAGTTATTTTTCTTCTAAACCAAAGATACAGGGATTTTATAATTTTATTTGAACGTTGTACAAAACTGATACCTATTACCAAATTCTATAATATTGGAACTCTTCAAAAATATATGAATCTGTAAGAGTACAAGAATAAGTACATAATTTTCATTCTTTTGTTGTAGAAATTTTGAAATTTTATATTTGGTCACAGAGTTTCTGTAGAGTTTGTTAATAAATAATAAACTAATAATATCTGTTTTGTTTTAGAAGAGAACAAACATTTTACAAAAGTTTATTTTCATTGGCGATATTGTATATATACAAACATAATATATATACAGTATTATACATAAAGTCTCTCGCCTGCCATAAATTTTCAAAAAGAACGAATGTTATTTACTTTGAAAATAATGAAAGTGAAAATATTCAGTCATCAAAGATAATCGCTTCCAAAATCGATTCACTCTGTTATTATAACGTCACTTCTAAGCAATGGGGGTTTTTGTTCTATCACTGCTGTTCATCTACAAAGACAGCTTTGGCATCAAATAACCTACAAAGGTTGATATCCCATTAAACAAAGAAACCAAACCATGTATCGTCACTATCCAACAGAATTTTGAAAGTGTTATGGTAACCTACCTACACGATAATGAACACTTCCTCCTTCCTAAATACTAACCCCTATTTTACTATCACTGAGATTTTCTCCCTGGCAAGTGGAGCGTATGCACTACTCTCTGGGCGGCGCTGGACTGAGACACGCGTTGGTCGGTTCATGGATCTGCTCGAGTGTTTCCTAGTTCTGATGGCTGTCAGTCGAGGCTGTTTGACATGAATTCCGGTAGGCCGGCATTCATGTCGGGCGCACCAAGACCGGCATCCTCGAGCTTCAGGGGGCCGTCCCCCAGGCCTTAACCCTCCTAGGAGAGGCTAGGTTTATCGCCTGGCGCCTGAGGTGCCCCTTTTTATTGGAATGCCGACGGGGCTCGGAGCATTTTAAGAGCCGCCGAGCGTGTCTGGGCAACGGCCCTGCGTCCGGACCCAGCTAAAAAAAAAGCTATGAGCCATCTCGTCCGGTCGGTGGGACGAACGACAAATACCGATGCACTCAAAACAGACAGTTTGAACGGACACTTCTATCTACTGTACTAAAACTCTTATTTTGAATATACGTGGTGCATTCGATAAGTATCCAGACATTTTTGGTACAGGCATTTAAATTTGTCGTAGACTCTTGAAAATTCAGTATGTTATTGCAATACATCTTATGAGATGACTGATCAATTTTTAGGATTTCAGGTTCAAAACAACAGCTACAGCAGCAATTGAAATACACCCTACTAAAGCCTGATTGTCACAGCTGGTGAATTTCAAAAATGCAATCTGGACGAGAGGACACTTTAGAAGAAGGATATGCAATAAAATTCTGTTTTAAACTTGGAAAAAAATGCCACAGAAACGTATGGGATGCTTTAGAGTGCTTTTGGAGCATTTTGCATGAATCGAGCATCAGTTTTTGAGTGGCATAAGAGATTCAAGGAAGGCATGGAGTCGGTGAGGGATGATGAGAGGTGTGGGAGGAGTAAGGAAGTCAATATACCAGAGTTGATTGGACAAAGGGTTAGGGTTAGGGCTACTATGTTGAGGTTTTAAGGGAGTTCAGGAAGAGATTCATAGGGAGGAGGCCAGCACTCTTCAAATCGGGTCAGTGGCATTTCCACCAGGACAATGCACCAGTCCACAACTCCATTCTTGTCACAGACTATTTGACAAAGATGGGCATCAAGACAGTTCCTCAGCCTCTGTGTAGTCCAGACCTTGCTCCCTGTGACTTTTAGTTATTCTCTAAGCTCAGAGGCGGTCGTTATGAGACAATTGAGGAAACGAAAGAGGCTGTGACGAAGGTCATTGACACGCTCACACAAGAGGACGTCCATGGGGCCTTGCGGAAGTTGTTGGAACGGTACAACAAGTGCATTGCTGCTGGAGGAGATTACTTTGAAGGGAACTAGTGTTTCATGAGCGTACTATCAATAAAAGTGCCCATACGAAAAAAAGTCTGGAAACTTATTTAATGATCTTCGTATGTTTTTTTTATTCAAAACACCTACTTTCACTTCATCCGTGTCTTCTTTCTGGTCTCTAACGGGCCACAACAAAAAGTCTTGTTCTGTAGACAAAAATTGAGGCCGTCAAAAAGTAGGAATCGGTGACCCTGATTATTTGGAAGTGACATGGAATTTCGGTTCCTGTAAACAGAATGTCTTTGCTGTTTGCTTACTCTCGAAAAAACAAATCCATGCAATAGTCGACCAGTTGGAATTTCGTAAATACAACAGATAGTGGAGTTTCACACACGATAAAAGTTTAACACCAAAGAAAATATTTTTTTGACAATCATTCGAAAATTTCTATCCAGAAATTTTCCACGACTGATTTCTCAGGCATCTTCGTTTGATTTTATATATTTGGGAAGGGGGCGATGTAAACAGTTCTTAAACTGATATTAAAATAATAAAACAAGTCGCCTCATGTTAAGCATCTCATTGTAATCTTTTATAGATCCAATAAAATATATAAGCATAAGTTCGATAATTAAATGAATAAGTAAATCCATCATTAGATAAAACAAATTGAACTGCCTATATTATTATTTTTAACAATATTCAAATATTTCAGAAGTTGAATTTTAGAGTTAAGGTTAAAACCAGTTTCCAGCTAAAAAAATTAGTTTATTTGACTTATTAGGCAGCTTAATTACAAATGTTACCAACAAAAATCGCTTATTTATAAACCACACAAGACTAACTTAGAAATGAATAACAAAATACAATTATGTGTCAATAATTTCATTTTTAAAACTGAATATACAAATAAGTTATCTCTATTGAGTAGGAACCCCAAAGTTAGCAAGATTTGAGAAGCAAAAATGATCAGTAAAATCAAAAACAATTAACTGCTGTTATTTTTATAACATTTTTATGTAATATGTGCAATTTTATGTAATATGTGCAGTTTTATGTAATGTATGCAATTTTATGTAATATGTGCAGTTTTATGTAATATGTGCAATTTTATGTAATATGTGCAAACACTCACGGATAAGTAGATAGTCAATTTTTATATTGTTCATGCTCTCATTTTGAAGATGTTTTGAATACTAAAATGAATTGTTTATTTAGTTTTGAAAACATTATAAAGAAAGAATATTCCAGACTTTAAAAAAATATTTTTGAAAATTTTCTACTCATTAATTTTTGGCCATATATTTTTTCGGTAAGGCAAAAATATATGCCGTGTGTGTGTGTGTGTGTGTGTGTGTGTGTGTGTGTGTGTGTGTGTGAGAGAGAGAGAGAGAGAGAGAGAGAGAGAGAGAGAGAGAGAGAGAGAATCATCAAAGAAGCCCTTATTTTATTATTTTCTCTTGTCAGTTCTCCCCAGGCCTGACTTAAGTAAATTTCACCTTTAACATATCAAATGTCACCAATTTGATGTTATTTGGCAGGTCCCAATATTTCAAAAGTTGGTTTTACTTATACAAAAATAAAGAAAAAAGAAAATTGAAAGAAGGAAATAGAAACACATCATGTTGCATCCGAGAAAAATCGATTTTGGCAGGAAAAGACCTAAAATATATCACAAGGGCAAACGCTGAAATTTTCCCGTCTGTTCTATGCCCTGCATTTACTTGCGTTCTGTTTTCGACCACAAATTTTTCATATTAGTGTTAAGGCAATATGCAGTATCTGAAATATTCAATGCGTCATGGCTTCATTGCAGCCAGTAAATTATGGATACGCAAAACCCAGGAATTTTCAACGATTGATGGATATCCTCTTTGGCCTGACGAATTCCAGAGATTATTTATTATTATTATTATTCCTTTGAGAGGTTTTTACACCAGTGTTAGCTGATGGTCTTCCATTGGAGATTGTGTGACAGCAAGTCTTCTTAAATCTCCTGGTCTCTTCTTAGTATTCTGACCGATTTTAATAATGCTTTAGTTTGGATGGGTTCCACATGTGTGCTCATATCCGATTTCTCATGTCCTTGTACCAATCCTTTGGTGACTGTACCGAGCGTACCGATTACATCTGATATCACTGTCACTTTCCTGTTCCATCGTTTTTTCAGTTCTCTTTGGTCTGCTGGGATGGCAAAATCCATAATTTTGCAGATTTTCTTTGTTTTTGTTCTGTTATTTGCTTTCGACTATCACTTGGTCTGGTCGTCTGGCCGAGTTTTGATGATCTGTTAGTATCTCTTAATCCCGGGGAGGCTTGTGCGTCTCATTCTCTGGGACAGATTCTGGGTTGTGCATACACCATTTGTTCGTATGGTTAAATTTCAATTTCTTACACGTTGTTATTATTATGAGAGTTTTTCCCACCAGAGTTAGCCGATGATTTTTTGCTGTAGTCTGAGTGACAGCAAATTTTCTCAAGTCTCCAGGACTCTACTCAGTATTCTGGCCGATCTTAACGATACCGTAGTTTGGATGGTCTCCACTCGTCCTCTTATATCCAAGTCGGTGTCCGAGTCCATTTAAAAACTATAAAAATACAGGACTAGTTCTCCCACCTTTCTTTTTCTCTATCTCTTTGTATATGCATATGTGTGTAAATTCTTTGTAAATTGGCGTTTAATGGCATACCACCCTTTTGTAATGATGAATCGTGTCATATGTATATATATATAAAACACGATTAATGATCACAAAAGGGTGGTATGCCATTATATATATATATATATAATTTGTAAGCGAATAACTTGTAGGTTACTATTTTTAAATAACACCTCATTTGTTTGCACAGGAAAAAATTGTTTCAAGTATTGCTATTTAACCCTAATAATTCTATTTAATATTAATCACTGTTTACACATAGTTAAATGTTTTCAAGTATTGCTGTTTAACATGAGTCATTCTATTCATCAAGCGTTCCTATCTACAATACCAATCCAGTGAAAGGGAGTATTAAATTTTTTGCGAATGATCTTTATATATTTCGTTCAAATTTATTCAAATTTTGCCAGTTTACTCTTAACAGTATATCAATTTGAAAATAATCTAGTAGTATTCTGCTGTCAAATCAAGTTTTCTTTAAAATCCGAAATTTTCGAAATTTGAAGCTTGTAAGCTTATATTGAATATTATATTGAATGACGTTATGCCCGGAAGCGATGGTCCTGAGAATTTGAAGATTTTGAAAAAGAGTCAGTTGGGAGTTGACTTTGGGCTATGTAGGCAGACAGGAAGTTGAGCTAAGACCATAGTGTTGAGAATTTGAAGTCCGACCATGCAGCTGGGGATTTTGAGGTTGGACCATGGAAGATGATTGTTGAGTTCCTGCCATTGGGGCATAGAGTTAGATTTCAGCTATTGAAAGAAGTTGTTAGCATAGTATGATTACGAAAGACATTTAAGAATTGTCTCTCTCCTCGTGTCGAAGAACCAAACTCGGAAGTCAGAAATTAATAAACGGTTCATACCTGAACAGCATAGAGTCGCCTTTGTATTGCGCCTGTTTATTAGACTCCCACTTGTGTATTTGTGTTGTGTGGTTTGCATATGTATACGCGTAGTATACAACAAACTGTATAAATGGTCGGATTGTGTTCACGTGATCAAGTAATGTCTGAACATCTTCCTGATGAGGCCAGAGAATGAATGTATCATCGACGTATCTAAGCCACATTGACGGCTTTAGAGATGTAGATCCTAATGCCATTTCTTCGAAGTATTTCATGTAGATGTTGGCCAATACTGGTGACAATGGTGAACCCACAACCAGTCCTTCTTCTTGGCGGTATATATCAGATCCCATCCCGTAGTAAGTTGTCTCCACACAGAAAGTCTACATTTCGATTAGATTATCTATCGGGATACAAGTGCGTTCTTCCAGCAAAGAATCTGCAACCAGCTTATAAACAAACGTATTACATTCAATCTCACCATCTGGTTAGAATGAATGGGAGCATCACTGATTCTCTCCACAAAGTGGGCTGAGTTCTTAACATATGATGAGGTCTTACCGGTTAGTGGGCTGATGATCTCCACAAGGAAGCAGCTCAGTGGGTGACAGGCTGAACCTCAGTTGTTGACAATGGGTCTCAATGTAATACCCTCCTTATGTATTTTTGGAAGGCCATATATGTGTGGTAGCTTACTGTAATGTTGAATTAGCGGTCTGTATTTTATTTGTGGCATGAGGTCTTTATTCTTACCAAGGATCTGTGACAGCTTCCTTTCCGTTTTCAGGGTCGGGTCCTTCTTTACTTTACAATAGCCACTATTGTCAATCAAGTCCACCAGTTTGTTGGAGTACTCCACCCAATCCATTACCACAGTAGCATTTTGCCTTTGTCACCTGGGAGGATTATGATATTGTTATCATCCTGTAGTGATTTGATGGCTTGTCTCTCCGATTTTGATATGTTTGGTTTCGGAGGCTTTCATTTCTCAAGTGCTTGTCTTTCTATCTTAGACCATCAACCTGGGCTTTGAGAATTTTAAAGGCTGAATCCTCGATTAGGGCTATTAGATCTAAGTAAGGGATCCGCTTGATGGTAATGGCGAAGTTGAGAACTTTCTTTAGCACCGACTTTTCAGTAGTTAGCTGTCGCTTACTGATGCTGATAAAGGCTTCCACTGGTGATTAATGGGCTTGGATTTTCATACTGCAAAAAAAAAAAATAATAATAAATTTGAATATGAGCACAGGTAAAGAATCATACATAATAGTAGTAATCCTTGTCAAGTAAGAAAATTAATTTTATAAGTCCCAAAAATTCACTTTAAATTGTCAAGCAGGACACAGCGTAACGATCATAGGAGTTGGTTCCTAAGCTTCTAAGGAGACAATCATCTGGAGGTTGTAGATTCAATCCTGACTGAAGGTGAGTAACAATAAAGGAATTCTCAACACTTGTACCCTGTTATGCTTAACAATAAAGGATGTACATATTTTTTCTGTTCGTGGTAATTCAATTCACAATATTAAGTCCTCTACTTTAAAAAAAAAAATATGTACATCTATACCCTTGCCCTTGGGGTCATAATAATTACGCAGATGTGTATTTCTAATCCTCTTAGGAAGACATGGCCTTGGAAGTGACCATGTCCTCTGGAAAGAGTACGGATGTAACTTGCAAGACACATTTAGATTAATTGGCCGAGCAATTACCAGGACTAGTCGAAACTGCTGTCCAGTTTTCCCGTATGTCGTGCGTAGGTGTTCGCAGGATTTTCTGGTCGTGGTAATTCAATTCACAATAAAGGACGTATTTCGAAATTCCGTGTAGGTTCCCGATTTCGATAAACACCTGAAGAAGCCCGGGGGACATATCGGCCGAAACATTGTGAAAATAAAGATGAAGACAATACTCCGAAAACACTTCATGATAAAAATCAAGCTTCGTCTCAAAAATTCAGACAACTAGTATCAGTCCTCTTAATACTTTGTTGTAGCACCTTTTGTGTTCAGTTTCTGGTAACGAACCGGTTAAATCACATGTCTTCAGGTATATCAATGCCTACACTTTAGTAATGACTTACTTCAATTCTTCAAGATTTGATGGATAGCATTTTTTAAATCTCCTCTTAAGGACCTCTCATAAATTTTTTATTATGTGCACCTGGGCTATTTACCGGTCATTTAAGAATAGATATCTTCTCTCTTAATTCTTTTGTAGATTTCCCTGCATGGAGTGGAGCAAAGTCATGATGAAGGATGATTTCATTGTTCCCAAATTTGTCTTCAATGTATGGGATAAGGAAATGATCTAAGACATCCTGATTGACGGCAGCATTAATCGATCTTTTCAATGAGCGGATATTTCTGACACTGGTGCCAGACATACAACCCCAAAACATTACAGACTGAGAGAATTTTACGCTATTTTATTATCTTACATTTGGTATCATATCTCTCGTATATCTCCTATCCAAACGCGGAGGCCAAGATCATCGAAGGAAATACATTCTTCGATAATCGTAGCCCCCACATTTGAAGAAAAAAATCTTAATTCCTCGCTGAAAATGGCTTGACTCTATTGATCAACAGACCAATTTTGATTATCTCTAGCCTATGTTTAATACTTTTTTTCTATTTAAATGTTAGTAGTGGCTTCAAAATCGGTATCCTGCTGTCATATTCTAGCTGATGAAGTTTCCGGAGTGTTGTGGATCGATAAACAAACACACAAGCATCATTCCAGGCTTTGGAAATTTCACCACAATTGGCAAATCGATTGGAAATAAGGATTCTATTCAGCTGACGTTCATCTATTGGTGTTGTCTGGAATTTGGAACCGCAGTTGGATTGTTTTGAACAAGTTTTTCGTGTTATCTTTGAGATGGCAGACTGAGAGCATCCTACCTGGATAGCTAACTCGTTTTAAGTCTTACCAGTTTCCCATAAAGCTTTGATGATGGATTTTTGTACCTCCGAAATATCCTAAAATCATTGCCATTTATGATACTGGGTAATAATTATTTGCTTAACACCGAAGATTTCACTCTTTTTATACCAATAATTTGACATTGAAAATATTCATGGAATTACCTCGTGCATAAATAATTGAAAAGATTTAAATTATCTAGGTGGAAATAATTGATTATTTTCGTATCTTAAGTTAAGAATAAAGTGTCCAATTTAAACATTCGAGCGATAAATATGAAAACTAATCGCAAAAGATACTGAATTGGTGTTGTGATAAGAATAATTTGCACACAGCCGTATGGCTTCAAATAATAATAATAATAATAATACTGAGAAGGGTCCTGGAGACTTGAGGAGACTTGCTGTCACTCAGACCTCAGTGAAAAACCATCGGCTATCGCTGATGTGAAAAGCTCTAATGAGTGAATAATAATAATAATAATAATAATAATAATAATAATAATAATAGATTAAAGAGTTTTGTTCGGCCCATAGATCGGACCCTAAAAGGTATAACCCCTCCGAGTTAGAATGAAGCTGGGAATAATGGAAATCAAAGGCTATTCAATATTCCGCAAGCTCTAGGACTGGAGCCGTTTAGTGTCAAGACACTCCAAGTTTTGTTTTTCTCAACTTTATGGATTCTCTGCCACCGCCTTTCAGCATCTTTAGGATAAAAAGAGTTGCATATTTGTTTGCCACAAGAGCAATTTAAAGAATGCGTTCGAAACCATCATACACTTGCTAGGGCTTGACATGACTATTCAATTGATCGGATTAGACCTATCCGACTACAGGAAAGACCCAAGAAGAGAGTGGCAGGTCTCGTGACCACTTAGGCTGCTAGATCACGAACAGCTCAGCCTCCTGGGTCGACACGGATAACATGGCCTCGACGGGGCAAGGTCTGACTCCTTTTCAAAAGTGCAGTCAGCGGACAGGACATCTGTGAATAATTCATGATAATTCACAAGAAAATCTAAAGTTTATTACGAATTCACAAGGTAAAAACGGAAGAAAACAACCACCTATGATATGTGTAAATAAATAGAATTTTTTTCAAGAAAAAAGGAAAACTATTTGGGTGTACGAAAACATATGGAGCTGAAATAAGACTCAAAATAAAGGTATATAAAAATACTTTTATCTTATTAATATATGATTGATGCATCTCCGATTATTGACCTCATCTTGTTTGTTATATTCACAACATTTCAGTCGCTGTTCACTATGGCCCTCTTCAGGTGATTTTTGCTGTTGTAATATTTTGAATATAATAAGCAAGATATCAATTGAAATTGACTTAATATGCAAAGGTATTGATTATTTGTAGATTGTACGATGGCAATAAACATGAATATGTGTTGTATTCTCATATACATGTTCATGCCGGATACATACTGACGCAATAATAACAGACGAGCTAAGACTTCTTTCACAAAATATACCTCTCACTTTATTGTAAGGGTTCGAAAAGGGTTACTCAAGGTATGCGTGTGAGAGGGAGTTGGAGACCGAACAGAAACTGCAATATTTTGACCCCACTCTTATGGCCGTCAACGTTGTGTCTTTCTCGTTCTCCAGATGCTCAACCGGAGGCCCAGAGGCCCACTCTGCTGGGTGATGGCTTTCTTTACTGCATCTTATCAGCAACTTCCCTGGACCCCAACTCATCAGAGCCCCAAGGCCCCTACGGCCTGATTTGGCTTTCCCTACCACATCTCGTCTATAACTCCGTCCGATCTCTAACTGCTACTGTCTTGACTTCTGTCTTGACTGAGTTATATAATAGTTCAACGCCCACTCAATCGCCAACTCGATCTTTGGAATCGAATGTTGGGTCGTTGTCAAGCGGAAATAACTGTCATGCAGTTCAGATGTCACTCTCTTCCGGTGCATCAGTCTATGTACCATGGGAATTTTTTTACCTCGTCCCATTTCATCAGCCAATTTCCGCCCATGCGATTTCCTCTCATAACTGCCATTAGAATGTGTCACTTCCTTCCGGTGCATCACCTTGAATGGCATTTTTGGCCAGGTCGAAGGTCAAAATATAACATATGCAGTTACGAAAACTTTTGAAAAAAAGTCCAACTGCAAATTCAAATCAGAGTTTATCCAGAATTTAAATCAATTGTTGAAGTCGAATAAAAATCGTAATCTATGTTTTCAATGAAAACACTCTTCATGCTTAATGAGTAGTTTGTTATAGATAAATAGATTGCTAAAGAGCTTATTGATAGATTGATTAATTGATAAAAGTTCAAAAACCTGCATGTGTTACATATGTGCGTGTGTATATACACACAAACACGCATATCTCTGCAGCTAAACAGCAATTTTTCGTTCGTACAATCTTTATATCTTATCGTTGATATCGTGAAGTCTTTGCTTGAAGGTTTCTATGCAGAGGCCTAAATTACTACTAATCTATATTCATTGATAAAATTTTTAGCAAAGGAAATTGTTGGTGATTTTAGCTAATTTCCAAGTATACTTATTTCTAGGAATCAATTATCATTTTTTATCAAAAAGCAGAGAAAATATACGTGCATAAATCAATCATAAAATGACTTTGACTTTTCCAAAAACACTAATCATTAAAGAATAAAAATAATTTAGGAATAGAAAATGAATAACGAAGCTGAAAGATACAATAATTTTGATTTTATTCAAAGGTTTTTTATGTTTTATCACTTTATCTTTCTCGCAGATTATTTGCCTTTCACAAGAAGAAAATGCATAACTGTTGTGTCCTTGAAAAGGATACAATCAGACAAGATGGTACTTGAGTGGAAAAGAATGGTTAACAACGTTCGTAGAAGATACAATAAGACAGACAAGGAATAGAGATACACACTACAAATCCCTGAACAAAATTTTACCTAAGTATTTGTTCAGAAATCTTTGGTTGAATGTATATAGATATCGACAGAATTTGGCGTTAAATAACCCACAAAAGGTTGATACGCCATAAAACCCAAACAACCAACCAACGTGAACCAAGGGCAAGTATAATGCCGTGTTCACTGTAGATAGAGTCATTCCACACGACTGAGAAGGATATTCCATTACAACACTTCCCCCTGAGTTAATTTTCCGATGAAAAGTTTGCTCAATACCTCCTCTTTTGGTTTGGTTTGGTTTGGTTTGGTTTGGTTTCTTTTGTTTAATGGCATATCAACCTTTGTAGGTTATTTAATGCCAAAGCCATTCTCCTAGAAGAACAATAGTGGTACTATTTAACCCATAGCTGGGAAGATAAGGGGGTTCATACCTTTCCGAAGGGTATTTGTCCGAAAGTGAACGTAATAGCGCGACTGGAGTACGAACTCGCTTACTACGATTCCGCAGTCCATCGCTTTAACCATTACACCACAAGGACACCCCACCTCCTCTTTTTGGGGTCGAGATAGTTGTTTGACTTTTTTTATTCCTGATACTTTCCAGTCTTTTGGTGTTGGTGGGATTTGTGGCATCAGTAATTTTCGGGGAGCTGGTATTTCTGGCACTGGTGGGGTTGGAGATACTTCCATCGGTTCTGGTGGAGATATTGGAACTGGTATTTCGAATTCGTCATATATTACTTTTATTAGCAATTCTTCATAATCTTTTTTGCGTGACATCTTTAATATATTTTGGCTTTAATTGATTTAAGTGTCTCTTATGTTCGAATTTTCCCTCTTTGCACATATATATCACTCTGTCAAGTTTTTTGTGAAAATTCTGTCTTTCCAAAAGATTTTTCTGCCTCTATAATTTCTGAAAAAAACTCTGTCGCCTGGTTTGTAAAATTTTGTCGCAAAGTTTTCTTTTAATGTTATCGGCATTATTCAAGGAACATTAAGATATGCAAATTATGAACTCCCCGCTCTTCTCTCTCCCCAAAAGCCACAGAAAATAGCGTTATGAGAAAATCAATAATGTTGTTCAATATTTTTCATATCTTGTTAAATCCATAAGTTTTAACAATGCAAAGAAATCTGTAACGGGTTCTTTGCAGACCAGTACAAGCTGTTGCATTTTTACCTGGATAATTTACGTTCACTTTTGGGCAAATACGCTTGGGAAAGGTATGAACCCCTTATCCTCCCAGCTATGGGTTAAATAGTACCACTACTGTTCTTCTAGGAGAATAGCTTTGGCATTAAATAATCTGCAAAGGTTGATATGCCATTAAACAAAGAAATCAAACCAAACCTTACCTGGATAAAAGAAAGAATAAATAAACTAACGAACAAAAACAAACGAGATTCTGTTTATATGTCTTTCGACTGGGATGGAGGAGGGAGACAGCCAATTTTCAATCCACTTGATGAACGTGCTTTCTTGCGGAGGGTGAGATAATTTGAAAGTTGGAACTTTAGTATAAACTCAGTATAAACTGTACAATTCGATAGACTGCCAGTTATGTAACAATATCACCAGAAAGTAATATTTCTCATATATTTTAGTCCACTTCTCCAGGGAAAGCAGACAACCATGATGCGTAGAAAATTTTTGTCATTCGTAACACTTCATTATATAGAATCGAATAGATAACGGATATAGAAAGGATTTCAACACGAATGTTATACACGTGTAACCACCATTCTCGTGTAATTACGCAAAATCAAGAAACGGTTGCTATGACATCTAACGGCCGTAAGTAAACGCTTTTTTAAATCACAAACTGCACCAAAATGAAGATGAACGAACGTCTAATGTAATGTCCGCTTTTAGTTGATCTTGTGTATACATAGATATATTTCTTTTAAATACCCTACCCGGTGGCAAAAACTGCTCGGTAGCGCCAGGAGTGGCAGTACCGCCTTGAGCTTCCGAAACTGTGTTATCACCCTGGTTGGCGGCTGATGAGGCTAGGGTATCGCACGTGCTTTCACACGTTGTATGATGAAAATATATAGAAATTTATACGAGTTTTCTTTTACAAAATATAATGTATACAGATGGCAGAATATTGACCGTTCCTATTTTAAAATACCAATCATAAGTTTCTTTTGTACTTACAAGACAGTCTATTATTTTATCTCGTTGGAAAAATCTGATTCAAGCAAAAACCTGACTTCTATAAGGCCAAGTGTGGAATCTGATGCAACTGTTTCTTTAACTATCACTTTGTTCATTGCGTAGCTAAGTTAATATGTGCCGTATTAGGGTACCCTGTCAAAAACGTAAACAAACCAATCACTCCAAACCCTTAAAAACGCTACGTCCGACTACGACCGGAAATAATGAAATCATCCGTAGCCCTGACCTGAACTAACAGCGAAGAAAGAGAAAAATCTATCTTTTTACAACATTTACAGTGCCAGTCTTTTGAAAGTCACTCGATGAAAATAAATGGGATTGTCTTCAGAAGCCTAATTCAGGCTAAGGAAGGATTGTATTATCCCTGATATTTTTTATAGACGAACTTTCTGTCTACGCAGCCCTGATAGTATGATACAACTTTTGCTCTTTTTATAGCATTTTCAGCAGTCGTCGGCATCACCGACCATCCAGCATCGCTTCTCGGCCTTTTGGCTGGGCCGTCTGGCATTCGTGCCGGATGGGTGATCGAAACCAAGAGCAGACTCGGGGCCGAATAGGCCCCCAACTTCGGCTGGGCAACCTTCGGGTGGGCGAGCTGCTTTCTCAGATCCGTTTTGCACGCTTTGTATAGCACTAGACCTCACGGTCTAGTTTAAGCTATATGCAGGCATACGTGCCCGGACCTAGATTTAGGTCCGTGAAACGGCTTGACTCATTAGATCCACATTGCACTTAGTGGGTCAATGACTAGCAGGGTTCGAGTCTCGGCTCGTTCCCGACCTTCCCCTCCCCTTTATCCCCACTTTAATTGGCCTTCGGGCTTTTGACCTTGTGTCAAGTCGTGTCTGGTGGGAGGCAACGACAAATATCGCTTCTCGGCCTTTTGGCTGGGCCGTCTGGCATTCGTGCCGGATGGGTGATCGAAATCAAGAGCAGACTCGGGGCCGAATAGGCCCCCAACTTCGGCTGGGCAACCTTCGGGTGGGCGAGCTGCTTTTCAGACCCCTTGTATAGCACTAGACCTCACGG
This sequence comes from Sepioteuthis lessoniana, assembly GCA_963585895.1. Lineage (NCBI taxonomy): Eukaryota > Metazoa > Mollusca > Cephalopoda > Myopsida > Loliginidae > Sepioteuthis > Sepioteuthis lessoniana. Next base: position 3,744,709 of record OY757936.1, read on the forward strand.
TCTAGTTCAAGCTATATGCTGACATACGTGCTCGGACCTAGATTTAGGTTCGTGATACTGCTTGATTCATTAGACCCACATTGCACTTAGTGGGTCAATGACTAGCAGGGTTCGAGTCTCGGCTCGTTCCCGACCTTTCCCTCCCCTTTATCACCACTTTAATCGGCCTTCGGGCTTTTGACCTTGTGTCAAGTCCTGTCTGGTGGAAGGCAGTGACAAATATCGCTTCTCGGCATTTCGAGACGTGACATATCCAGTTGATGGGACACATTTCCGTCGGCTGTGATGCGATGGACGGTTCAGGTCGGGTGAGTCTTGTTACTGGATATACCTCTGGCCTCAGGAGGGGGCCGTCTCCCCAGGTTTAAACCCTCTTCGGAGGGGTTGGGTTTATCCCCTTTTAGAGGAATGCCGACAGGGTCCGAGGCATTTTTGGAAATGCCCTGCGCGTCCTATCCCCTCACCGATCATCCGGCTGTCCCTACCACCAACGATGATCGCAAACTCTCCCTACCAACAACGACAATCATCCAGCAGTCCCTACCAACAACGACGATCATCCAGCTGTCCCTACCAACAACGACAATCATCCAGCTGTCCCTACCAACAACGACGACCACCAGCTGTCTCTACTATCGGCGACTATTCCACCAATCGTCCCTACTATTTCCATCGTCTATAAGACCATAATTATGTAACGTGCGACAAAACAAATTGTCATTTGTTATACTGTTACCTCTCCTTTGTTCTCTTCATTGTCTTCCGGCTGTCAGTTCACACGAACAACAACGCGACGTTCTTATTGACTCTGCAACAGTATATAGAATCGTTACAGTCAGTCTATCATTGTTGAGTGATGGTTTCCCCTAGTGTAAAACAACACTAGAGACTTAACAATATTGATTTCCTTTAATCTCAACACATATGTACCAAATCGAATATCGATATCCTCCTTCTCGGCTTCCGTTCTCTTTCTTTGATCTATCTTATTCTGACAGTTCGCTTCACTGGGCTTTGCTAAATCTAACTGGTGTCATACTTATGTTACTTTTGAAAATATTCCCTTGATACTTTTCTGTGATAGGTCGATATTACTTGCACTGATGACAGCAAAAGGTACAATGTGGGTACATCTCATTCATTGAAGATTTGATACATATCAAATATCTATCTATCCATCTAATATTTTAAAAAATGATAAATGTATAAAATTCCATTTATTTAAAATCTCTCTTCAAACAAACTAAATATGAAATGAATATTGAAATATGTATGGTCCTTTCTTGTATTATAAAATCTCAGATTAAACTCCGTCAATTTTGAAACTAAAAGCGAAACTTTTTGTCGTATATTCCCAACCTACTTACTCCCGCATATCATATTTACCAACCCCTCCGCTCGGGCAGGATGTGACACAAGGTCAATTTTAAATGAAGTTTAATAGGTTTGAATTCAGAGTTATCCATCTTCCACCAAGGCGGAAGAATCCAGTCTGCCCTACTATTTTACCCATAGCTGGGGGGAGAATAATTGGATTCATACCTTTCCCACGGGTATTAGTGCTATGTGAAATGTAATCAGTCTCGTCCAGGATTTGAACTCGTGTCACCGTGTCCATTTCCTACGACGATAACCATTACACCACGAGCACCTCCCGCTTATGAGTAATGAGAACTATCATAATAAAATTTCTGGTTTTATATTAGATGCAGGAGCAAAACAGATATTGTAAGTTTTAATTAATTGGTAATTTCTTCTTTGTTTTGAAAACGTCTCATCTGTTATTGTTTTTGACGTTTTTTTTGTTTGTTTTTTTTTTTTTTTTGTTTTTTTATTCATGAACCATAAGCTGAAGAAATCGACAAAACAAAATATACTCATTATATCAATTTCTAAAAACAACTTCCAATTTTGATTAGAACTCATTTTAAATTTTTAGATAATTCACCTTTCAAACTCGAATGTTCGAAATATATTTAAAGAAAGTGACAGCAAGTCCAAAATCTATATTCGCGCTGTTTTGAACCGTGTTGTGATCCGAATCGAGTCTGGACTCTTTTTTTTTAACTTCACTTTGCAAACATTTCATTGTGTACCTACGATTACAGGTACGATTTTTACTTTCATGTGTCACAATTTTCGCTGATTTTGGATCAGGTCCTAATGATCAATATTAATTTTTTCTATTTGTTTCTTTCTTTCAGTTTCCGTCGTCTATGGTAGGATGAAAATATAATTCCTGTGAACTATGCTTCTCAGAACTTCCGCTTACTTTAGAGTGTATCGAAGAAATCTAAGGATGTGCAAATATTCTACAAGGATCCAAAGCCCAAAAGTCAGAGACCTATGTCCTAAAATGCTTATCCATAGAGAAATAATTCCGCCTTTTTATGGGAATCGTACATGCATCGTTATATTTATTTTCTCTTTCACAGTTTCGGTTCTATTAAAAAAATTAATTTATTCATTGAAATAGAATTTTAGTATTCATTTCGCTTTCGAAGATGTACGAAATGCAGATAAATTTGTAAATGATAATTTTGTATTTGTGAACGTCAACTATATTCGATGTGTCTAGCCTTACTGTCACTCAGTGAGAAACAAGTTCTATAATTATCTTCCAGTTACTGAATTAATTTACAAATTCTGTCATGTTTCAATATTTTCCCGTTTTCAGATATTCATTTATTCTTGTTTTTACTGGTATAAGTTTATCAAATTGTTTTTTTTTCTGGAAAAAATTCATAAACAACAAATGAATATTCAAAATCTATAGAAAGAAAAATAGAGATTTATGAACCTTTAAAAAAAGCAACAGGTCTTAAATAGACATGTAGGCCAATAAAAGAATGAAATACTGTAAATTAAAAATCACAAACTCAAATTATATTGTACAGCAGACAAATATGAACATCTGGAAAATCTGTGATATTCTAAACCGTTTGGAGACTAATGGAAAAATATGGCTTCCTAGATAATGATGTCAAATTTAATATTGCTTTGTATACATTTTGGCGTTTATTTTTCTGTCGAAACAAGAATGATAAATTCACGAAATAAGTATATTTGTTTCCCAGAATAATTTCTCATATTTTCTTTCGACTATTGTCCAGTGGAATAATCCTTGTGTTAATAATTATAAATCAATGATCGGCTTCCACTCAAGATCGACTTACACATTGGAGTATTGTATATGGTAAATAAAGATCTGATTATTCACTAATCTTAGATTTGGCACAAGGCTACAAGTACGAGTCATTGAGTGAGAATCAAACTCTTCTCACACGTAATTGAGCTATGTGACAAGCTTGTTAACCATTACGCCATAACGATATGTCTAAGGTACATAAAGTAGTTATTTATTAACCTTAGTTTAGTGTGGATAAAGGTTAAAAGTATGGATACTCAGAAAGAATCAAATTCCCTAACAATTGGTTTGCTTCCATTGTTTAACGGCTTATCAACCTTTGTAGGTCATTTAATGCCAAATCCATTCTCCTAGAAGAACAGTAGTGGTGCTATTTAACCCATAGGTGGGAGGATAAGGGGGTTCATACCTTTCCCAAGGGTATTTGCCCGAAAGTGAACGTAATAGCGCGACTGGAGTTCGAACTCGCTTACTACGATTCCACAGTCCATCGCTTTAACCATTACACTACGAGGACGTGCCCCCCCCCAACAATTGGACAAGTAGCCTACATCTCTATTGCACCATGCAAGGCACCCACAGTAAGTATTAAAAAGTGTTATGTCAATACTTTTTAACAATGCATATTAGTTTTTAAAATGGAAATGTTATCTATAAATTAATCGTTATGAAACTTTTAAATTCTGTCCTAAATCAGATTGATAAATAATTTACATTACAATAAAAAGCTTAAGAAATGTTGGGAAATTTTGTGGGGGTTTTTTTTGGGGGGGGGTTGTTTTGTTTTGTTTTGGTTTTTGCTTTTTTGTTTACAAGAGATTGATTATATTTTTTTTAATTGTTTCAAGAAAGTATACAATTTTGCAATAATATTAACAATAAAAAAAAGTCAATTCAAATTCCAACGATGTAGACGAGGGAAATAAATTTGATGAGCATTAAAAAAGAATTTGCTGTTTTACATATATTTAAGCGTTACAAGAAAAATTCGCCAATATAAACATATTTTTGTTTTCTTGTCATATTTTCAACAAGAAATCCAACTTGATATTCATGTAGCGTGGCGTTAATGCTATCATTTAAATACAGTCACTTTTGAATGTTCATTTACAAATGCTATTTGGTTCTAAAGGCATTTTTACATTTATGAATAATATTAAGCTTTAATCTCCCGGTCATTTTAGAAAATCCATTGTCAGAATTACACGATGTCGGTGTAAATTCGTGCACAGCTTTTGTATAGACATACTAAGATATTTACAAAGTTTATTTTTGTCTTGTACATAGGCCGCCCTAAAGTTGCTTACGATTCCTGCTTCGGTGATCAGAAGAGCACTGCTACTTTCAACTTGACTTGAGCGGAAATGCCTTAATTACCTAAAAATGCTAGTTGAATTTTGCCAAAGGAAAGGGTAATAGAAACCATTGTTAACAATTGCAAATTTTTCAATGAAATCAATATTGATGGATCCTTTCATATTCCAGAAGATCATCAACTTTACCTTCTTTTCTGAATACTGTGATTAGAATCTTTTCTTTTCGGTCAATGTTTTTCCACTCTATGGACTGTCTATTCGACTCAGGCTCGAAGTGACAAACACATATTTAGTCAATTTGTATACATTTTTTAATCTAAAACATGCTTCTTCATATTCATTACACCTAAAAAAAAATAATAGAGGAGATCTCTTTGTTTTACATATAATCTTTTTCAATTTCTTCCCCATTTCTTTGGTATATATATTTGTTCATGACAATAACGTTATTTATTAAAACTTTCACTCAGTTTCTCTTCCTCTGCTTCTATTTTTTTTTTTTTCATTTTCATTAATAGACAATAAAACAATTTACATACGGTTGATATCTATATAATCTAACTTTATTTATTCGTTTACATATGATATGTTTGTCTACTTCCTTTTCCTTTTCTTCCTTCTCTTTTCTTTCTCTCTATTCTTTTTCTTCTGTTTCCCCCTTCTCCTCTCCTCTCTTTTCTCTCCTCTCTCTTTCCCGTTTTCTATTTCTTTCCATTTCTTCTTCTTCTTCTTCTTCTTCTTCTTCTTGAATATCTTAGGGGTTCCATTTGTTTTACATCATTGCCAGTGTCGATCAAGCGATAGATTTCCGAAAAAGAACACTGATTGAATGATGGAACGGTTATACGATCTTTCTTTGTATACATTCTCCTCTTAGTTTTTTTTATTTTATCAAACATCCATCGTTGTTCTATCAACACTAGTTTCACTATCTTAAAGTCCTGATGAAGATTCGTTAAAACCGAAACGTTTTAACGTCGACTTTCCTTCGTAATAAATTCATCACTTTTGGATTAATTTGTTTTTCAATTTCTCTATCTCTCTATATATATATATTTATATATATAGGGGGGGCATGTTCGTTTGAAGACCATGGAGTGTTTTCACTTTAAGATTTTTAAGTGAAGATATTCAAGTCTTCTTGTTATTTTTCTTATGCCCGAGTCAAGGTGGAGAAGAAAGTGATCCATTTTAGTTCAAGCGCTTTTGAGCATTTCGTTCTCAAGGGAAGAGTTTGAGTGTTTGTTGCTGTGAGTTGCAGGGAGAGTTTATATTCAATAGGGGTGGGGTTTTTTATAGAATATATTTGGCTCAATCCGTTTGGAGTGGTGGTTGGGTTAGTTATTGAATATGTTTAATAGGTTAATACTTGTGTTGAATGTTATTTTATTTATAGTTGGCTTTTTAGTTTTTGTGGTTATTGCTTCGAGGATTTGTTAGCGGTTTTTATAGTTATTTTTTATATGACTTTTGTATTATTAATTAGGATCTTTCTTATATCGGGGAATTTGAGTTTCTCAATATCTTTGTTATGCCTTGTCATTAGATGCTGTTTTATAGCACTTATGTCAAAGAAGTGGTATGTAAGGCGACGAGAGAGTGTGGTTATTGTGGAGCTATTGTAGGTATGAGTTGTTATGTTATTTTTCAAAAGACACTCTCGAAATGGACATGTAAATTTATACACTACATTAGCTTTGAATTAGGAAAGTTTTGGAGGAGTTTGAGTTATTTTTAACTATGATGTTTGACATTTTAAATGTAGTGTAAAAAATAATGAGTGTTATTGGTTTTTTATATTCAATGGGTTTAATGTGTCTGTGGATTTAATGTTGGTTATTACTTGCTTCCTGTCATAAAAGTTAATCCTGTTAGTATTATTATTGTTGTTGTAATAATTATTTTTGTGGATTTTATGGAAATTTCGTTTTACTTGTTGGTCAATTAATTTATTTGGGGAGTTATTATAAACTTGGTTTTGTTTGATGCTTGTAGTTCTTAGTAAATAATGTCTAAGAGGGAGATGCATGATAAGCTCTATAAATGAAGTTTTTTTATAAGCGCTATTTTATATTTTGGGGAGCATTCACTATAGCATTTAAGTAAAGTGGAGTTGTGACTGGTTGATTTTTTGTATGGGAATGTAATGAATTTGTCGTTATTGCTAGAACGTCTAGGAAGGGGATTTTTTTGGTAATCTTGAGTTCAGTAGTGAAATTTAGTACGAAGTTCTTTTCGAGGGTTTCTTTTAGTTTATTTATGTTATTGTGGGATTTTGTGGCAATAAAGATATCATCTACATAGCGGACGTATATTTTGATCTTTTTTATTTTAAATATTTTGTTTTCGATATATGTGAGAAATTCGGATATGGAAGATCCAGGGAGAGAGAACCCATCGAGATGCCGTCGGTTTGTGTGCATATTTTTTCTTGAAGGGTCGTAGAACGGAACTTTTGTCATGCGAGCATGGAGGAATTCTGTGGGGATGTTTGCTTTTATGGCCGGAGGAGGAATGGAGGTGTTATTATATACGTTTTCTACAATAATTTTAATTGTTTCTTCGACGGGTACATTGGTGAAAAGGTTTTCAGCATCAACTGATACCGTAATCCATATGTGTGAAGTGGTAGATTTTAAGATTTGTATGAAGTCAGTGGTTGATTTAATCCTATACTTGCTCTGGATATATAGTTGTATTGTGTTATAAATAGTTTTTGATATATAGTATGAAGGAGTTGGGATTTATGAGATTTTTTGATTTGAGGGTATTTCCTGATTTGTGGGTTATGATTTTTCAAATATGTATCCGGGTTTGTAGTAGCCTATTATTTTTTGAAGTTTAATAGAAACAATTTCTACGTTGTTGGCCGTTGTGATTTTATTTATTTGTTGTTTTTTTTAAGTTAGTCGGTAGTGTTTTGTGTGAGCTTTTTAAATTTTCTTTTGTTGTTGAGAATATTATCAATTATTTTGTTGTAATACGTTTCGTTTTATATGGTGTATATATTGGCGTTATCGCCGATACAGATGGTAATGTTGGGATTGTTTTAAAGTTGTTTGGCGACTTCTTTTATTTCTGGGGTTATTTGTTGGTTTTGATGTTTAGGGTTGAATTAATTTTTAGTTCCTTCAGCTTTTAATTAGTCGCAAAGGTTTGTGTGTAGTAATTTTGTTGGGTTTTTTTTTTTGCAAATTTTGTATTTGTAGAATATTTCAATTTCTGTTTTGTTTTTGTTTTTTAAATTAAGGTTATATTTTTTGAGAAGTGGCAGTTTGGGCCCAAATTTAAGAATAGTTTTCGTTTTTCAGTAAGTTGAATGTATGATAGGTCGATGTATTTGTCGCTGGTATTGAGTAGAAGTATTGTTCCCTAGTAGAATTTGATTAGTTTTTGTTTTAAATTTGAATTGAAGTTCTTTGTTTTGTAGAGTTTCAGAAAGCATCTGTTGGATTTCGATAAGTTGGGTTTCTAATGTTTTGTTAGTAAAGGATTCTGTAATCCTTGTAATTTCTGTGTTTATTTCTTGGATTTTATTTTCGGTGGGTGTATCTTACCTTTTAATGAAATGTTTCCGGAATTTTAAATAGTTTTTTACCGCATGTGCTGAAGAGTTGTGGAGTTAGACAAGATCTTTCTGTGAAATATTCAAGACTTTGTGTTATTCTTATTACTTGGTTATAAAAAAGTGTAAAAGTTGCATATAAAATTATTATGCTATTCGTTTTCATTCTGACGATCTAGGCTACTGGTAAAACATGTCAATCTGATTTTCAAAACTTTATTTTTCTCATAACATTAGATTTCGTTCCAAACCATACTGATATATATATATATGTGTGTGTGTGTGTGTGTGTGTGTGTGTGTGTGTGTGTGTGTGTGTGTGTGTGTGTGTGTGTGTGTATTTTTAATCCTATGATTATATACGTCTGCAAAAATGTTTATGACTACCTAAGTACATCAATATATGCCAATAAAGACATCTAAATGGATTTTATACACACACACACACACACACACACACTGGTGCACGTGCGTGTGTTTGTGCCTTTCGATAAACACATTAACACAAAATAACAATCCTACGCTTATAATGAAATATATTCGTCAATCAATCAAGAAAAATTTTTAAAATATATATACAGGCAATACTATGTTCCCTCAGCACTTGTTTGTTTTTATTTCTTTCCTATCATCAATTGAGACAAATTTATTTAAGAAAAAAATAACATTGAGCAACGAAAATTGAACGGATGATATAGAAAACTAAACTATAATAGCAATGATTTTATTTTGAAGAAAAATAATTTTCATTTTCGTCAAGAATATTTGGTATTTATTAAGCGTCATATAAAATTAATTAAACCCTAAGAGAAACGTTGAACTGTACTTTAAATTCATTTCTAACAAAAAATAACTACTTATATTTTTCATAATAAGCCATGTAATATTCATTTATTCACCAATCGATTAAATAAAATTTCATTTTGACTAATTTAAGAACTTTCTAAAAGATTTTAAAAAATCAAAATGAAATGTTTATAAGACTGTCAAAATGGTGACCTCAGTGAAAAAGGATCCAAACTGCTGTAATCCCAATATCGACCTCTTACTAGGCGCTGAAGAATATTTCGATCATTTGCTTTGATAACATTTTTCTCTTTAAATCAACTTTAAGAATTATTGTTGTTATTAAAATAAGTCTTTCAGATTTTGATAACGTGTTTGTTCCTCAGTTGCCTGTCCAATATAACGTTAAACCACTTTTCGCCTCATTGTATAACTATCTGTTTTATCCCATAGTATATTTGGAGAAACAGAAGATTTGGTTGATTATTTATTTTGTTTTGTTTGGTTGGTAGTCGGTTTTGTGTTTTGATATCTGACTTCGTTTGTTACCCCATTCAATTCGTTGGCATCTTATGAGTATGTACAGGGCTGCAAAAGAGTTACTGAAAGAAAGAAAGAAAGAAAGGAGACAAACATACCATTTCGATCCAAACTTTATTTTTATGCTTCACATAGCCACTCTGTTGCAAGATGTCTTCCTGGACTATTTAAGAACAGTCTTTTCTCCTTAATTAGGCGTTGAAATGCACTAGTCGTTTCCGGTGGTTGATAAATCCAAATTCGATGTTTTTAGTAGTGGGTTATAAGCACGTTTAATGCTTTTAATATAGCCTTAATGTTAGCAAAGATGCTGCTACTGATGGAAGGGTGAGCCAGCGTGCCGCTAAGTGAACACGTAGTTTTTACCTGCCAGCAGGAGAGAAGTAGATCTTTCCCGTTCAGGTTTTCACTGCTGAATGAGAAGTTTCTTTCTGGTGCCAGTAAGTCTCTTTAAGGCATCCGCAGTTCTAACTTCCTGTCAGGGGCCCCTGAGAACTTCTACACTTCCTGAATTTACTTTATCTTATTTATTTTATTCTTCTCTTTTCTATCCCCGACATATATTAGCGGCCATTTAGCGTTAAATTTTGAGTAAAAAGAATGTAAAAACTTATGTCAAAATTGCTTTTAGAACAGTCTCGAAATCTGGGAGAAAATTGAATGATGAAGGGTGTTCAGTGTCGACAAAACCCGATAGAGTTGTATTGTTAGCAATTAATAATAATTTCATTTAATACAGAAATGGGGAAACCTTTTCATGTTTGAAAAACACATTTACATTGATTGCCTTTACCTCCAAATTTGAACATTATGTTACTTAAAAGAAAGGAAGAACTCTGCCAAACATTTAACAATTTTATACATACAAACTGTACCCAAAATATGTAAATAACATATTGCTATAAAATAACAAAATATAAAAAGTGATAAAAAAATTGAAATAGTAAAAATAAATAAATAGATAAAGAAATAAAGAAATTATAACAAAAAAGACGAATAGAAATATTAGGCAAAGATAATTCTTAACACTTTAGATTTGAAGAGGTTAAGATTGTATTCAGCTGTGAAACAATGTTGAAGGAATTTGTTCCACTTTACTGTTGTTTTGGCAAAATCCGTTTAAGTAAAATTTGGGATATGTCTGAGATAGTATCCAGAAAGAATGGTAAACTGAGTTCTGGTTGATTGATAGAATAAAATTCATAAGAATATTTCCATTTAACAGAAGAAAAAAAAAATCAAATTTGCAACATTAAAACGATGAATTCGTTTAGAGTGACGAAAAAATAGCTCTTGAAATCGTTATTTTTCTTTGCTATCATCGAGTCACATAAATTCTTTTAATCTTTCCGATTTCGATCTTTTCCCCTTTCAGTTCAATCTGCAATTGTTGATAATTCTTTTTATTCATTTCTATTTTCTCTTCCCTTTCTTTTATTTTTTTCTTTCTTTTAGGTTTTTAACTTCATCTCTTTTAAAATAAAACCTTTCACAACAAAGTTTTCCGTTCTGAAATACTATTTTCCCGCAGAGTTACTATTATTGCGAAGTCTTCTGCGAGTGATCAACAAGAAGATGCATTAATCTTCGTAGAAAGTCTTTGTGCCAAACTAGATAAAGCTTTGAAAATAACAAGACTCTGAATACTAAACATTAGTAGCAGCATATGTAAGGAACATTTTCAAAGCAGTGACTATGGCATGACGTCAGGAAGAACATATCATCCACATATTCCACCTTTAATAGGTTGAATTCGAGCGGATGAACTGTTCAAGACGCCTTTCCTTTTTCGGGTTGATAACTGTCGTATTCGATAGAACCGTTTACAAAAATGAATAAAATAAAATAAATTCTTAAGGAAACAACAGCACAAAAAATGTAAATCTGAACGTACTTTAAAAGTGATTCCTTCTCAGCATAATGTAACCCAAGACGAGTAACTCATTGACAGATATCACTAAATCACTTTTGTTTTAGATTTTTATTTCATTATTTATCTCTTTTTTTTTTGTTCAATTATAAATAATTATAATTATAAATAATCTTTAGATAACAAAACAAAAAAGGCTAGTATTGTTTCATCTAAAGCAAAATCTTAAATAATCAATTGATTACAGGTAATAACTTTCCACAAATGGAATATATCCTAAATAAATAAATAAACCAAATGATATCACTAATATCACTAAGTCTGAACTTGGTGATATTAGTGATATCATTTACTTTATATTTGCTCGATTTTTAAGCTGTTGCACGATAGAACTTCCTACAAATATCTTTAAGACACAGCTCAGTATATTCAATTTTTATACCCGAGGTGGATGTCCCGGCGGACCACAGAATAAATCTGAAGGAAAGTGAAAAGAAGGATAAGTACCTCGACCTTGCAAGAGAATTGAAAAAAATGTGGAACATGAAAGTAACGATTGTGCCAATTGTGATTGGTGCGTTAGGCACAATAACTAAAGGATTATTAAAGGGCCTGGAAGACTTGGAAATTGGCGGACGGGTAAAGACTATCCAAACGACAGCATTGCTAAGAACGGCCAGAATCCTGAGACGAGTTCTGAAGACTTGAGGAGACTTGCTGTCACTTAAACTCCAGTGAAAAACCATCAGCTAATACTGATGTGAAAAACTCTAAAGGAGTTAGATAATGATAATCAACTACTTATTTTTGAAACAAGACCATAATACTAATGTATTTTTTACATTGATATTTAAGCCGAGTTAAAACAGTATTTCGTTCGTGTTTTTCACGGCCGTTCTTCATCTGTCTCTCAATTAATCAGTGTCCAAACATTTCGCACTAATTTAGTCCATAAATACCGTTTAATGGCCACTGTTTATCTGTTGATGGCCTGTCCTGGCGGATTGAGTACGGCTGAATGATGAAACCTCATGTCAAACGACTGGTCGGCACACAAGACCCTCGCGTGTTCACCGATTAACGACACTCACTTGGGAAAAGTCATAAAAGAAATTTAATTGATAACAGCAAAAATCTATTTTTATCAATTAGATGTTGTTTTTTACGCTTTTTTAAAATCCTGATATGGATTTTCTTTATATGAAGCAAGAAGACCAAGCATTGCCCGTCTTTGGAAAAACATGATTAATAGTAACGTTTTATACTGGTGTCGAGAATCAGCAGATTTTAACTCTTCTCTATAAGTGCATTAAAATGGTATCAAATACTTATTTTACTTTATTCTATTTTTTTTATTATTAATAAAGCAGAACCATCCACAAATTCAGAAATATTTTTATTATAATCAAGGTCTATTTTTCACTTCAAATGACACAATTTTCTTTTACGTCGTATACGACAATAGTTCAATTCCCAGTGTCGAGCTGCAAAGTAGTTAATATTTTTTTACTCACTTGGGAATTTTTTCCTTCATCTTGACGTCAAATTCGACGATTTTGCCATATTTTCATTTAAATTAAGAAAACACTACTGATCGTTTTCTTAAAGAAATTATTAGTGATTCAGACTCAAAATTGAGTGAAATTCACTTCTTCAAAGTCAATTTTGATCACAATGATTCAAATAAAACGATACACATATTTAGAATTAACGTTTTTGTCTTTTTTGTTTTTATTCTATTATATTGTATTGATTTAGATGACTATTGCAATGTTAAAAGTAAAGTAAAGTTGGCGACCATAGTCGATGGTTACCCGAAGGCTCCCTTTTCGATAGCTACTACACCGAGTTGTAGGGGAGGGCGCTACTCCTTTTCCTAGATAGCTCCACTTTACCCTTGATACGTACGTTATAATGCTGAGTGTTAAGCAAGATAGCATCAAGTACCATTTTTTGAGTCTTTGGTATGACTCGACCTGGGATTGAACCCAGATCTCCCGGGCCATTGGCGAACACTCTAACCATTATGCCAATATCCCGAATTATAATTCGGGTTTAATTAATTTCAAAGTAAAAACTTCATCGTTAGAGACATTTTTTTTTAAAATGAACTAGGTGTTGAATGCTCAATTTATTTTTTGGAACATTGTAAACATGGTTTCACGTGGATGTTAGAACGCCATGTTGGATGTTGTAACTATGGTGCCACGAGGGATGATAAAACGCCATGCGGAACAGACGTGACTTTAGTTGTTCTAATCAATTTCATTTTATTTTATTTCAATTTTTTAAACTTACGTATTTAAAATGTTCATTTTGATTAATGATATATTCAGTATTTAATTCTAACCTACTGTTAATCTGAAAGTCTAACTTAGCTATTAATAAAGCCACCTTACTTCTGAAATTACCTACATTATGTACTGATGCTTCTATTTTAATGGAAAATTTATTATCATTATTTTTGCATTTAATTAAATGTTAATGGAATGAGATGCATGTGTGTTTAAGTTTTCATTAATTCTGATATGGAGGGATCTGATTGTACTTCCTATATAAGAATTATGGCATTTTAAATAAATTAAACAATACATGGTGTACGTTTTTTTTGGCATTTATTTGGATCTCTTATTGAGCAGTTGACTTGAGTGAATATTTTGACAATATTGTTATTTTTCTTCCTTGGGTATTGGCGTAATGAGGGTTCAGAATGGGCAAGTTGTATATCTAGTCCTTCCTTGTCAATAGCCCTTACGCATTTCTTTGGTGATAATTTCACTGAAATGCGGTAGTTTCAGGAAACAGGTGTTAGAGGGTGTATTCAGTTTTCGTGATTTATTATTATATAAATGTCGTGTGATTGATGTTGGATAATCATTATTTCTGGGGGTGTTTATAAAGTGTGCAGTATATGAATTTTGTCTTTTTCTTCACTGCATCTTTTGGGAATTCGTTTAATTTCATTTCTAAAGTAATTTGTTTTGGCACTGAGTGAAAGTGCTGATTTGAAATGCACAGAGAGGTTTTTAGTGGTAGATTTTCCATAGAAACTAGTGTAAATTTTACCATTTGGTAATATTTGGATTTTAAAATCTAGTAGTGGTAGAAACCCAGGGTTATCTGGATATTCTATCTTAAACTGAATATGTCTCTCCATGATTTGAAACTTCTTATTTGTGGCGGTGGCTTCTTCACTGGATGATGTAAACATGAGTATATCGTCTATATGTATTGTGAATAATATGCATGATGAGCAGATGGATAGCACTCAACGTTCTAGTTGGTCCATATATGAAATGGCTAGTATGCCTAATATATTGGATCCCATGTGTAGTCCTGTTATTTGTTTGTAGGTATTTCCATTGTAAATGAAATAAGTATTTTCTACTATAATGGATAATAGTTGGTGTATATCTGTTGCTGTTAGTTTGTGATATTATATGTTCTGATATTATATCAATTGCTGGGTGTACAGGTACTGTAGTGTAGAGGGAGATTACATCCAAGCTGAATGCGTAGTTATTTTGCGTAAGTTGTTCTGTATTTAGTTGTGTTTGTCAGTGGATGACTTCATCAGAATTTTTAACAAAGGTGGGAAGCAAAGATTTGTGAGAGAAACTATATTTTATGAATAAGTCCTTCTAAGCAGGAAAAGATTGATCTCATCCGGAGAGTTGTGTAAGTTTTGTGTATTTTGATGAGGTGGTAGAAACTGGGTAGTTTATTGTTTCGAGTAATAAAGTTATTCTTGTATTTATTTGGTATATTCCTCCGTTTACAGATGTTATTCCACGCATTATTGATTAAGTTTTTTAATTGGGTTGATTGAATGCCTGTAACCTCTGAATAAATGGTGTTATCTTTAAAATGGTCTAGTGCCAATTGGTTATAAGTGTTCTGTGAGATGACGCAGAATTCATTACCTTTATCGGAGGGTAGATATAAGTAAAAGTAAAGTCGGCGACCGTAGTCGAGGGCGACCAGAAGGCTCTTTTCAATAGCTACTACACCGATGTGTAGGGGAGGGCGCTACTCTTTTCCCTGGATTGCTCCACTTTACCCTCGATACGCACCTTATATTGCTGGGTGTTAAGCGAGGAGGTATCAAGTACCATTTTTAAAGTCTTTGGTATGACGCGACCTGGGATTGAACCCAAGTCTCCCGGATCATTGGCGAACACTCTACCCACTGGGTTGGTATTCTTTTGTGTTTTCTAACTATGGAGAATATCGATCTTTTAAATCTTGATAATTTAGAGTCTAGTTCTTTTTTGGCAGGAGGTGGGTGAATAGGGTGATCCAAAGTATGAATAAGAAGTGTGTAAGTATTGGTAGTTGTTGTTATATTAAATTCATCCTGGATTTTGGATAACCATTTTAGTTGGTAAACTGTCCTGCAGAAATTGTTTTCAATATCAAGTAATAATTCATCATCCAATTTTTGTGTCATAATAAATTTAGGTCCGAGACGGAGTAATTTTAATTCATTGTCAGAAAGAGATTTTTTTTAGGTCTGTTACCTGGGATGTTGTCGTTAAACGTGTATTATTAGATGTGCTCATAGTATGCTTTTTGTTAAAATCTGAATGTTGGGTATTATGTCGGTATTGCCTTTTTTTTGTAACCATGTGTATTTCTTTATTCGACGTTTCTTGTTGTAGTCAACTCAGTTGTGGTAGCAATGGTTGATAGCTGACAAAGTAGTATTGAGTAGAGATCTGGATGTTATAGATAGTTTAGGTAGTGTTTTTTTTTTTTAATTTTCAACAATACGTCTATATAGAGTGAGGTGTAAATGTTTTAGTGATTTCTACATACAGAATTTATGTAGGTAATCCAGTAAAAATTGAATGTTTAGCAGCTTTAAGTATTTTGGAAGTCATGCTGTTCTTGAGGCATTCTTTGCGAAAAGTGATCGGCAAACAATTCTAGCACGTCTTTCCGATAGTTGGAATAGATTTTTAGTAAGTTCAAATTCGGCCTTGCTCAGCTATAGAAATAAAAGTATTTTGTAATTTGATTTGTATTACACAATTTTATTTTATTGTATTGTATTAATTCAAAGAACTATTTCAATGCGAAATAATAATAATTTGGGTCTAATTAATTTCAAAGTAAAGATTTCATCGTCAGAGCCTTTTTTTTAAATGAACGCTCATTTGGAAGGTAATTTTTTTTTTGTACGTTGTATACATGGTGTCATGTGGGGAACGCTATGTTGGGTGTTGTAACTATGGTGAATATCCAACAGCGTGTTCATTTTTTTAAAAAGTCTCAGAAGATGAAGTTTTTATTTTGAAATTATTTAAACCAAAATAATTATTATTTCACATTGTAATAGCTCTTTAAATTAATGTAATACAATAAAATAAAAGGATCTGTGCAATGCTTCAAGCAAATTACAAAATAGTTTTTCTTTTTTTATTAATTTTCTTAAATTAGTTTTTGCGAGATGTGACGGTAGGAACATTTAAACACTGGAAAATGCAGACATGATTGGGCGAATTAATCCAAAATGTAAATCCATTCTAATGAAGACAACTTTCGATTTAAATCTTCAATTAAAATGTATTTTGTCGTTTCATCAAGTGATTTACCTGGACACATGACCAATTATGATTCCTTTAGGTCATTGAGTGTTTCACATCCTTCAGATACCCTCACTCTAAAGTGATCCATCCAAAGTTTATGAAGCCCCATCTTGATCCCAGGTAGTCATATTTACCAACCCCTCCGCTCGGACAGGATATGACACAAGGTCAATTTTTTAAGCGGAGTTTAACAGGTTTGAATTCAGGTTTGAAGACTAGTTGCCTCACCAAGGCTGAAGAACCTAGTCTGCCCTACTATTTACCCATACAGGGAGAATATTTGGATTCATACCTTTCCCTTGGGTATTAGTGCTATGTGAAATGCAATCAGTCCGGTCCAGGATTTGAACTCGTATCGCCATGTCCATATCCTGCGACAATAACCATTACACCACGGGCACCTCCCAGGTAGTAATATCTCATACGCTCCTTTTCTAACTCACCTTTTAAAAAAACTTCTGCTACCGCGATAGTTATTTCAATATCCCTTTGTTTACTGATTCCAATGAAGCCAAATATGTTTCAAGTCATATTTTTAATAAGACTTTAGCATTTAAAATGAAAGCCTTAAGTTTTTTCATATTCACAATTAGACTGTTTTAATTATACATAAATGTTTTATATTTCTAAATGAATAAGTATAATATATACTATGTGTGTGTACCTGTGAGTACAATGATTGGTCAATAATTTTGTTGCTAGACAGTTATCTACTGATATTTTATATTAGTACGGTGGGTAAGATAACCTATTGTGTATTTTTATAAAAGCACCAATTTTGGTACAGAGATAGACCAATGTATTATTAACAAATTTGGATATGGAACCACCGCCTAACAGCACACATGTTACATAGTCAGATATACGGATGTGTGAAATAGACATAGGGAATCCGAAATACACGGCATTCACGAAATTGGTTTAGGTACGAAACTTTTTATTACCTTTGAGTTAAAGGTTTTTCGACATGAGGAGAGAGAGACACAATCTTTCTATGCTGACTGCTTTTACATCGTCAGCTCTCAACCCAACCAACGCGCAGCACACGTAGCGCACAAAGTCGTCGGGCCTTGCCCAGCTCTGAATCTCAACCTTTCTGTTCGGACGCAGAAAGACACTTCTGAATGTCGACTCTCTCGTTCGGAGGCAGGAACTCAACTCTCTGCTTTTTCTCAAATTTCAGCCCACGCTTCCGGTTTGTGACGTCACCCACATCCCCTGGTCTCAATTCCTATCTGGGATTTTTATTTTGTCATCTCTGAATGACACATCCTCTCCGCGCGCGCGTGAACACCTGCGTTAATGTTGCACCTAACTAACCCATGCACTGAGCCGAAAGGTTCTCAGCCTAACTAAACCGAAAGGCAAGATATACAAAACGAAATTCCTCCGCAATTATATTACACACATATAAAAGATATATAGAAGTTAGATATAATTTGCTGTTGAAGGTTTTAGTGAATGTTTATTGAATGTTTCGAATAAAGACATGCTAGATAGTTCTTCGTCATATTTTGGAAGATGCTGCTGATATTTAGTAGGAAGCCCATGATCAGACATCAAATACTGACATTCCTTGTAAATAGCCTTGATTCGTTTAAGTTGTGGAAATGTTATCTGACCTTCTTTCTCCCGCTGCAATTCATGAACCCTACCCGCGCCAGTTAAGATGGCAGTCAACGAAATTATTAACACAATCATACTAATTAGATCGATAAAACAATAACAATAACAGAATCAAATAATTATGGTGACTTTCTCTCGTCAGATCAATCCTAGACAAGTTAAATGCTATACTTCTATTTTCCAGGGACACTACTACATTTAATTATCATGTTAATTGATCTGCTAAATGCAATATGCAAATAAATTCACTGTGTATTTTCTGGAACAGTTAAGAATCTTTATATTAAATATGCAAGTTCACTTCAGAGAGAAATCTTCATTGCAAGTACTCAGTAGTGTGCATTCCAGACTGGTATTCTTATATTTACACTTCTTTAAGGGATCCTTTAAGCTACCCTTTAAGCGATCCTTTTGGTATTTACATGTGACAAACTCCCGACAGACCTTGATACCCCAAGGAGAGGTCTGCATATGTTGCTGATCTTGATCCAAACCCAGTTAGTGATGTCAATGTTGGTGTAGGAACCAAAACCAGACGCCAGACATGTCCACTCTGGTACATTGCTCATCGGACGTGCTGCTTCAGGGCTTCACTTGTTGGTAAGACATTGCTCTTCTTTGCAAACAATTTGTGGTATGCCTTGTCAATATCAGTTGCGGTGCTTGTTCTATCGTAAAGCAAGATGACGAATCTCTCAATGGTTTGAATGACCTCATCAGCCATATGATCCGGTGCAGTGGAGAGATCAGTGTGTGTCAGTACACCTGCCTTCCGTAAACAATGGGGTGATTCCGCTTTCCATCCGTTAACCGTTCCGCTTGGCTGCTTATGCCCTCGGATGACACGATCGATCTGCTCATCTGCCCACGTTGTGTTTTTGATTCCGAGAGCAGATCAATCCCTAATCGGAGTTGTCGGTGGAGGAGTAGACGGATGAGTACGCCGCACAACAAAGAAAGTAAAAAAGTTGACGCCAAGAAACAAAGAATAGAAGACAGCTTTGTAAAAAAATAATATGAAGTTAAAAAATGTCTTTTAAAATGGTACATATATTCACCCATCCCAGAGGTTAGGAATTTAAAGTCGGAGACCCACGTCATGAATTTCTTGGCATTCAAAGTCATCTCAAGATCTGTCAATTTATCATACAAGTTTTAGGCTTTTCTATTCTCGTTTTCAATAGTCTGGCACAAGGCAAACTCAAATGATGGTTACGGTTACCTTTTTCAGTCTTTAGCTCTCAATTTCTCTCGGTTCCTTGTTAGTCTGGGACAAAAATGATTTCACGAGTCGCGTTTTATGGTAATTTATTCTCGCTTCTTTACTTTCGCGAGTCTGGTGCAAGGGTGTCTCAAAGTATCGTATTATTTCAGTGTCGTATTATTTTAGACGTTCTCTTTATTTCCCAAAGTGTATTATCTTTGTTCCCTTCGCTTTTCGATACCTAGGGAAGTCTGGTAAAAGGTCAAAACTCAAAGTATCATAGAGTCTGTTAACCGATTCATGCTCGTCTTTGGTACGGAATGAAGTCTCTTATTTTTATGCGTATCTTTCATCTGCTTGGAGGCGGTGGGAAAGCCACTAACAATATCAATTTTCTCCTAATCTGGATTTCAATAATTGAGTCCACCCCTTCGATTCCGCCTCTCTCTTTTAGCGTCTAATTTCCTCTCACTTTTACCCAAAATGGGTGGTCTTCTCTAATTTGGGATTACTACTGCTGCTCGCGCCATATTACGTTAGAAACGTTTTGAACATTTTTCTACAGATGCATTTTTTAAACATTATTCTCGAATTTTCGTACTCAAGTAGCCGACTTCGAGTGCATGACGAAGGGCGTCTACGGCACCAGGTAGCACGACCTCCTTGGTGTCGAGAACCAGCAGATTTTGACTCTTCAAATGGATTTTTGAAATGTTCCATCATATTAACAACCGACTGTACATCTTTCCGGGGCGCAGTCTGCACCCTTGATGACTGGTGACAAATGCCTTGTGTCTTATGGTCTGTTCCTCGGATCCGTTTGATAAACCAGGCTACTTCTAGTCCTGCTCCTATCCACCATCATAGAACAATGGGTTTTTCAGTCAAGCCCACAGCAATTTTATCTCCTTTGATGGCAATATAGTTCTGCTTGTGGGACTAATCGAAGATCAGCCTGTTCGTCTTCTGGACAGTGGAGTCCCCGGCTCGGAATTCATGGTCTATTTCAGAATGTTTCATCAGCAGTTCAACCATGTCGCGCAGATGTATAAGAATCCAGCACCCGAAGTTGGTGTAATCCAGGTTATGGAACCACACTGCTGGTTCTCTCTGGCATCGTAAACGACGTTTGATGCAGAGAGTATACATACACCAGGAATATCTCCTCAAGTTACAGAACAGTTGCCCAGTAGTCGAGAGTAGGTCTCCGCTTTTTGCTGCCATCAATCATCAAACTCGTTGCATGTGTCACCCAGCTGGTCATTGTAGTGGTTGTAGGTGTGCTGCAGCAAGGTGAAGAGGCCTGCTGCTGTCATTTGATAAATTTCCCCGTGGGAACTGACATGGGATGCCAGCAAGAAAGAGTCCAATGTTCTGGCATTGGTGATCTCACTAATTTTCTTTCAGCATGTTGCTTGAAGCCGCTGTTGCTTCTCATAGATGTCACACTGATATATGCATGACAATAATTGATAAGTTTTTGCAGTCATAATAGTGATAATAATAATACCAATTTTAGCACTCAATTACATACTGAGGAAGTGAACTATTGGCTACAAATTTATAAAATCACAAGAAAAGATAAATCACCTTATGTACATGGACGACTTCAAGCTCTTTGCAAAAAACAATTGAAGATTCTGATATAAACAATAAGAGTATACAGTAAGGATATAGGAATAGAATTTGGCATAGAAAAATGTGTCATGCTCGCAATGAAGAATGAAAAAGACAAATAACAAAAGAAATATAACTGCCAAATCAATAAAGAATCAGAGTACTTGGAGAAAAGGAAACTTACAAGTGCTTGGGAATATTGGAAGCGGACACCATCAAACTAGTGGAGATGAAAGAAAAAATAACAAGAGTACCTCAGAAGAATGACAAAATTTCTTGAAACCAAGCTCAGCAGCAGAAATCTCATCAAAGGAATAAACATCCTTGTAAGATCCTCGGAACCATTCTTAAAGATGACAAGAAAGTTGATGACGATGCAGAAGACCTATAGCATAGACAGACTATATGTGCCAAGAAAAGAAATAGAAAGAGGATACACCAGCATTTAAAATAACGTGGATACATCAATACGAAGACACGACTACTGCATTAAAAAGAGCAACGAAAGAGTCATTTTAGCGGTCAGTAATTGCACTGACAACATAATGACAAGCAATAACTCGGAAACAGCAACTCAAAACAACGCCATAAGGACCAATTAAGTTAAAGCCAAAATAAATCAGACGCAACAAAATACTGAGTGTAGGGTATGTGATGATAGAGACGAAACGATTAATAACATAATAAGCGAATGTGGCAAACTAGCACGGAAAGAGTATAAGACTAGACACAACTGGGTTGAAGGTGATCCATTGGAAATTGTACAGAAATTGATATTTATCGATACTGTCAAATGGTGCATGCATAAGCAAGAATCCATCCTAGAGAATGAGACGCATAAAATTCTTTATGATTTTGAGATCACCTAATCCCAGCCAGAAGACCAGACCTAGTGATAATTATCAAAAGAAAGAAAAAGACAAAAGAAGAATCTGCCTTATAGCGGACTTTGCCGTTTCGGCGGACCACAAAATGAAAATCAAAAAAAGCAAAGAGAAAGACAAGTACTTGGACCTTGCCCGAAAACCAAGCGTGACGGTGATACCAATTGTAAATGGCGTGCTTGGAACGATCCCTAAAGGCTTGGAAAGGAGGCTGAAAGAGTTAGAAATCTGTGGACGAATCGAGACCGTCAAAACTACAGCATTGTTAAGATCGACTAGAATACTGAAAAAAAGTCCTGGAAACCTGAGGAGATTTGCTGTCATTCAGACTCCAATGAAAAACCATCAACTAATGCTCATTTTTATCTTCAGATCAGTTCTATTCAGGAGAAATTTTGCAATATCCTCCAACACCTTCTCGAACACCTATATGTCTTCACAGATGGCTCCAAGGACAAGGACAAAACGGCATGCGCAGCTGTTCGAAATTAAACAATTATCAAAAAAGCTCTTCAAATGGAAATCTCCATCTTTACAGCAGAAGCCCGTGCAATAGACCTTGCTCACAACATCACCTCGAAGAGCAAACATTAGAAATTTATCATATTCTCAGACTCACTCTCAGTCTTACTATCTTTAATTAATAAAAACTTGAGAAACCCCAAAAATCAAACTGTTGAGTAGACTAGACTCAATGTCAAATTGTAAAGAAATAATTATATGCTGGATTCCAAGCTATATTAGAGTGAGAGGAAACGAAAGATCTGATTCGGCAACGAAATCGGCCTTAGATCTGACCCCGGAAAAATTCAGGATTTCATATACTGACCTGAAACCCAAAATCAATAAACTCCTTTACGCAAAATGGCAACAACGCTGGAATAGTAACACCCACATAAAATCTTCCAGATCCAGCCCACTTTGGGAAAATGGAGACTAGTTTTGAGAAAATCAAGAAGAGAACAAGTCATCATATCCCGATTTCACATTGGACTTACTCGCTTTTTCACACAGAAAAAAACAATTACAATGTTTCACATGTCAAACACCTTGCACTGCTAGACACGTTCTCATAAAGCTTTTGCTCTCATCAGAAAGCGATTTTTCAAGGTGAATAGTTTGAGAGATCTGTTAGACAAGGTACTATTTACCCAACCCCTCCGCTCGGGCAGGATATGACACAAGGTCAATTTTTAAGCGGAGTTTAACAGGTTTGAATTCAGAGTTTTCCTTCTCCTAGACTAGTTGCCTCACCAAGGCTGAAGAACCTAGTCTATCCTACTATTTACCCATAGCTGGAGGGAGAATAATTGGATTCATACCTTTCCCAAGGGTATTAGTGCTATGTGAAATGCAATCAGTTTCGTCCAGGATTTGAACTCGTATCGCCGTGTTCATTTCCTACGGCGATAGACAAGGTCAAAATGAATGATATTCTGTCCTTCTTGAGAGAGACAGGCTTGTACTAAAAATATGAATTGAAGTCATTTAATCCTACTTATCTAAAACATTATCTACAGAGTACTCATTTAGAAATCTTATGTAAAACACACACACACACACACATATATATAAACAGAATTTGGCATTAAATAATATATGAAAGTTGATATGCCATAAAACCTAAACAACCAACCAACCAACCATCACAGAATAATGATCTTAGGATTGGGATCAAAAGCAACAAATACAAGATGCAAGAAAATCTAGTTAAAAATAAGGATTGATCTAAACAGTTCAGGAATAAAGTTTCGTTTTGAGAAGAGTCATTAATATTCAAATTCTTCGGGTAGTTAAACTGCTTATTTTTGTTGATCATATAACGTTTCGACTGATAACTTACCTGACCTTCTTCAGGTGCAATGTTTAACTCAGTAAGAAAATATTAAACCGATTTTTTAAAAATCTTTTTATACCGTTTTTGCTTGGTCCTCGAAAGAGAAAAGTGCATATTACATCGGCGGAAAGCCGGAGAAGGTACCAGTAAAAAAATGTTATTATTTTAATCATACAGAACAGAACAATTGTCAAAAGAATGATTTGAATTCAAAAATATAAGAATGAAATTTGGTGAACCGCAAGTTTGTTCAATTCATTGCGTTTGATAGTTCTGCTCCCTTCTCTTGTGAAATATCCGAATTTGGGTATTTTCTGTATTTCAAAATTTAAAAAAAAACACGAAGCAATGATGAAGGTTACTTCATACAATTTTTACTCGACATTTAAATTCCTGAGCCGGCAACCCAATATACATATTTGTCGGCTGGTTGAAATTGAGTAAATAATAGCATATTTGTTTCAAAACTGCGACGATTAAGTTGTTCACCATATAAATTCAATCTGCTGAATGCTAACAGATTTAAGAAATGGTTTTCTTTTGTTTGATCTGCTTTAAAACCCATACAATTAAAATTTTAAAAGCATAATATCTTTATTGGCTAATTTGAACACATTCTGTCAAATCTGTTCATAACCATTTATGATTTAAAGTATAATTCTGTCCTTTCGCACGAAAAAATATCTCCCGCTAGGTTAATTCAAAATAAAATGTAGCGATTAACTTTGAATTTTGTGACACAACATGTTTTAACCATTCTGTGAGGTTTGGTCACACCAATTAGCTCTTATTTGTTTTTTTCACAATATTTCAGTCATGTACCTGTCGGCCCTTCTCAAGTGTCTTTTTTTGAATCTTGTAGATGGGAGAGCATGCACATTTCCTATCAAAACTTCCAGTTAACTTTTGTATGTGCTCACATATCTATTAATAAGTAAGTTGGCCGACCGTATTTGAGGGCAACCCGAAGAGTCCGTTTTCAATAGCTACTACACCGAGGTATAGGGGAGGTCTCTACTCTGTTTTGTGGATTGCTCCACCTACCTTTGATCCATACCTTTTCATGCTGAATGTTAAATAAGATAAGGAGGCATCAAGTACCATTTTTTGAGTATTCACAGTTCATGTAAGCGTGTGTGTTTGTAAGGACAGAGATCTATACAAAATATATTCCATTGGAAAATTTCCACGTTTACATATTTACCAACCCCTCCACTCGGGCAGGATATGACACAGGGTCAATTTTTAAGCGGAGTTTAACAGGTTTGAATTCAGAGTTTTCCTTCTCCTAGACTAGTTGCCTCACCAAGTCTGAAGAACCTAGTCTGTCCTACTATTTATCCCATAGCTGGAGGGAGAATAATTGGATTCATACCTTTCCCAAGGGTATTAGTGCTATGTGAAATGCTAACAGTCTCGTCCAGGATTTGAACTCGTATCGCCGTGTCCATTTGCTACGACGATAACCATTACACCACGGGCACCTCCAAAATTTCTATGTTTAGGCAATAAAAGCAAAATATCTTTGCCATTATTTTTCTTTTTCTTTATGGATCACTGATGAATCCTCTTGCTACGTTGCAATTACTTAATTATTCTTCATGCGATGATGTAAAAGAGAGACTTAAAATGAATCTTGCCATACACAAAAAATAACCTAACACTGATTAAATTGCAGTTAATTCATTAGTCCATTACTGAACACCATTATAAAGTCAATGACGCATAGTGAGCTGATTTTTCATCCAATCACAATCAACTAAACCGATAGGAAACGATATGTATACTTATTGCAATTGATGATCCGCGGAAATGTATTTTGTTCACCAGATAAGATCTTATTTTTCAAGAGGCGCCACAGACTTAGAAGTTAATTAGGTAGGCTCCAAAATTGGCCTTTTATAATGTAAGAATCAGATCAACAACTTCTCTGATGTTTCATAGCTTTAAAAGATAAATTTGGTCATGACAAAACATTATCATATATTTTATATGTAGTCGAATAGATATGCGTAGGAGTAGGTATAAAATCTTTCTCTTACATGATCTTAAACTTTATTCTTTAACAAATTGTTATAGATTGTTCCCTAAGTAACTTAGTGATCTAATTAAATTTAGAAATAGGTGAAAATTAATAGAATAAGATATCCTCCAATCAAAACGGTATCCAGTTTTGAAGAAGTAGCTAATAAGAAATTTTAGTGATTTGTAAGAAAGTCTAATGCTACAGAAAACACATTCACTTTTGTTTTGAAAAATGTTATTTTTAATCCAAAGATATGTTCAAGGTGTTTTTATGACAATTTTCATCATCATCATATCGCGCTGGTAGCACGGATATCCCTGACCCTCTCTCGCCACTCCTCCCTATCGTTCATCGCCTTAGGTAGGTCTTCAGGACAACATCCTGTATCCTCACATAGCTGCTGAATGTATGTTCGAGCTGGTCGTCCTGCTTTTGCGCGGCCATGTGTGGGGATCCATAAGAGTACATCTCTTATGAGTTCATCTCTGCTTCTCCAGCAGTGTCCTGCATGTCTGGTTCGTCTAACTTGAATAGTTTTCGTGATAGGGGGCAGGTGGCCGTACAGTTGGTGTCTTGTGGGGTGCTGCTGCCAGGACTTGTTCAGGATTGCACGCAGCATTCTTGTGTAATTGCCATCCAGTTTCTTCTCCAGCCGTTTTGTTAGCGTCCATGTAGTGCATCCATATAGCAGTATCGATGTGACCGATGCCTGGAAGAAACTGCGTTTCATTTTATCGGTTAGGTCTGATTTCCATATAATCGATAGCCTATTGATAGCTGTCCATGCTTTCGTTAGCCTCGTTTCGATGTCTTTTTCGGTTGATTCGACGCTGCTTCCTAGGTACGTGAATTTGTCAACTAGTTTAAGTGGGGTTCCTTTTAGAGTGGAGATGTCCCCCGTTTGGTTATAGCACATATATTCCGTTTTGTGTGCATTAACATAGAGGCCTATGCTTGCTGCTGCTCGTTCCAAACTATGCAGAAGTGTTTCGGCTTGGTCAGGTGTATTTGCCAGTATCGCTATGTCATCGGCGTAGTCGGCGTCGGTAATTGTTGTTGCGGGGTATCTTTTGCTTCTTTTCTTCGTCAGTTCGAAGCCATTCTCTTTGATTTTGTCAATCGATGTTCTAAGTACGTAGTCTAGACAAATTATAAAGAGGTACGGGGCCAGCGTGTCCCCTTGTAGTACTCCTGCTACAATGTCAAAGTATTCCGTGTCTCCATCCGGTTATCGTACTTTTACTTTAGTGTTTCTATAGAGAATTGTTATTGCCGCTACGGTTTCTTTAGGTATGCCGTACGCTAGTAGGATTTGTTCCATCTTTCCTCTGTGAATGGAGTCGAAAGCCTTGGTAAAGTCGACAAATATTAATGTCGCTTGTAGGTTCTTTGCCCGTACACCTTCAAGGATTCTGCGGATGGTTAATATTTGTGAGGTCGTGGATCTATTTCTTCGGAAGCCATTTTGGTTTTTTCTAAGTATGATGTCGATTTTGGGTTCTATTCGGTTTCGTAGTAGGGCATTGTAGATTTTGGCAGCTATGGATGTAAGTGTTATGCCTCGGTAGTTTTTGGCTAATCCGAGGTCCCCCTTTTTAGGGAAGGGGAGTATGCATCCTTTCATCCATCTATCTATCGGATTTTGATTGTATACTGCGTTGCAGTGTCGGAGCAGTATGTCGTCGAATTGTCTGGTCTTCCATACTTCCGGGGGAATTTCGTCCAGCCCTGCAGCTTTCCCATTTTTAATTTTTTTGAGAACCGAGTCGAGTTCTTCTTGTGTGAACGGTCCTAGTTTAATGTCTAATTGTTTGCTAATTATTCTGGTGATTGGTTCATGCGTTATTTTTCGTGGGTTTCCAAGTAAGTTTTCG
The DNA here is from genome assembly GCA_963585895.1 of Sepioteuthis lessoniana. Taxonomy (NCBI): domain Eukaryota; kingdom Metazoa; phylum Mollusca; class Cephalopoda; order Myopsida; family Loliginidae; genus Sepioteuthis; species Sepioteuthis lessoniana. The sequence goes on from OY757936.1 coordinate 3,772,592, forward strand.
AAGTGCTGTTTCCACAGTTTTATTCTTTCTTGTTGGTTTGCTGCTTTAAGTTTTGCTTTGGCTGTGTTCTTTCTTCTGCTCACTTCGTTTATTGTTTGCCAGGCTATTCTAGATTGTCTATCTTCCACCGAGTCTCTAATCTTATCTATCTGATTTTGAATGTATTCTGTCTGTTCCTTTATATATATGCCTGCTAATTGATATTGTGCCGTTTTTAGTTTTAAGGCATTTGTGTTTGTTGGGTTTTTTCGATAGTTTTTGGAGGCTGTTTTCACTAGTGCACGTTTTTCTCTCACCGCTAAAGTTTCCCATGGGACTCTATATTTAGTTTTAAGTTTTGTTGGAATGTATTTTGCTGCTGCCTCGAGGTGTGCATTGACGAAGTTTTCATATTCGTCGTTTGGTGTACTTTTTTCCGTCTTTTCTTGTAGTGTTTCGAATCTGTTTCTTAATTCTAATTCGTATTTATCTCTTATATCTTTGTTGTTTAATAGGGCCCAGTCATAGTGTTTGGTGGTCGCTGTTCGTTTGGCGTTTTTTCGTAGGCTTAACCGTATTTTCGCCGTGACTATTCGGTGGTCGGTGGACACACCCTCAAAAGAGGAGTATGCCTCGCAATTCAATGCACTATTTTTCCATTTCTTGTTTATAAGGACGTAGTCTATCTGAGCTTTAGTATAGTTTGCGTACGTGTATGTCCATAGTTTGCCCTCTCTTTTTTGGTAGTTTGTATTGAGGCATGCTAATCTATTTTCTATCATGAAATCTGTTAGATGTTGCCCATTCCTATTTGACGTGTTGTGGAGGCTGTATTTGTTGTTTCCGTTTTTCCTGATTTGGGCATTCATGTCTCCGCCAATGACTAACATGTTGTGTTTCGGGATGCTACGCACTAATGAGGATAACTCATCGTAGAAGGTGACTAGTTCAGTTTCTTCACTAACATTGGTGGGGCTGTAGCATGAGATGATTGTTGCTCTGGGGTTTCCGTTAAATGTAGCTGCCATCATTCTAGGTTGTATTTTCTCAACGCTATTAAGCGTTTTTAATGCTCTAGGTCCTATAAGTAATCCTATCCCTCCTACTGCGGCGTTGACAGAGTTTTTCCATGCGGATACAGTGGCGAGCGACCAACCATTGCCAGTTTCGTGATATTTGATATCTTCGGTATGCGTGTATCTGTGTTCTTGTATGCATATTATGTCTATCTTATGTTCTTCGGCCGATGCGATTAGCTCTGGGAGTTGTCCTATTCTATTTAAGGTTCTTACGTTAAATGTGGCTATTTGTAGTGTTTGCTTGCATTTTAGTAGTTTTGGTTGTTTGAGCTCTGTAGCTGATTTTTCGAACACCGAGGCCAGGGCTCCAACCTCAGCAGGACGCGCCCCTTTTTTACCCGCGCGAAGAGCGATGCACACTGACCTGATCTAGCTACCTATTTTCAATTTTAATACACACACACACACACGCACGCACACACACACGCGTACCATCATTAGATAATTTCATTTTATTAAATTTCAAGATTGAAAGGCTTATTAATGCCAAGAGAATGCCGTCAAGAAGGAATAAACTTTATAAATTTCACCATTCAACTTCAAACGTCATATAAATTTTTTTTTCGGTGTTGTAAAACCAGTTTATAAAAGGTAATAATTTCTAATAACTAATTTTTTAACATAATCTTTTCAAAATGGAAGATAAAATGTGATATTTTTGGGGTTAAGTTGTTGCTGAGTTCCTTTGGGATTTGATGCTTGGTAATTTCTTAAATTCCGTTTTATAGTGAATTTAGCATCTCTATTAGAGCCGTCGTTTGTCTAGCTGAAATATTGTTCTCTAAGATTCAGAGATTTAGTTTTATATTCAAAAACTGAAACTTCATTCCGATCTCTCTCTCTCTCTATATATATATATATATATATATTGCCGGTGGCATAGCGCTTCTGGCAAATACACCCGCCTAAGCCGAAACCCTTCTATATAGTCTGGAACGAGCAGCTGCTGGCATAGACCTCCATGTCAATGCAGACAAGACGAAATATATGTGTTTTAATCAAAGAGGCGACATCTCCACACTAAATGGTAGTTCTCTGAAACTAGCGGACAAGTTCACCTACCTAGGAATTAGTGTCTCATCAACCGAGACAGACATGCAAAGGCGTGGACAACGATCTATAGACTATCGGTCATATGGAAGTCATATCTGACTGATAAAATAAAACGCAGTTTTTTCAAGCAGTGGTCGTGTCGATACTGCTGTATGGATGCACTACATGGATGCTAACAAAAAGTATGGAGAAAAAGCTTGACGGCAATTACACAAGAATACTGCAAGCAATATTGAACAAGTCCTGGAGGCAGCAACCCACAAAGAAGCAGCTGTACGGCCACCAACCGCCTATCTCGAAAACTATCCAAGTTAGACGAACTAAATATGCGGGACACTGCTGGAGAAGTTGGGACGAACTCATAAGTGACGTACTCCTGTGGACCCCTTCACATAGACAAGCAGGGGCAGGACAACCAGCTAGAACCTACATACAACAGCTCTATGCCGGTACAGGATGTAGCCTTGAAGACCTACCGGAAGGGATGGACGATAGACAAGGGTGGCGGGAGAGGGTCAGGGAGATCCGCGCTGGTAGTACGACTTGATGATGATGATGATATATTGCTTGGAGCAGTGAGTGCATTCTGAAAGGTAGATGATACTTTTTCTATTAAAGTTTGATTCGCAGTAGATTTTGTTTTAAATCTTTCGGTTTAAAGAAATTGTAAATGAATCAGATAAGCTAATAGAACTACGGAGACTATTTCTACTCTCATATGGTTGGCAAAATTTTATCATTTTCTTTCGAGGTCTGTTTTAGACAATTTTGACATTTATAATTTTTTTTACTTCCTAGCATAACTAAGAATTTTAGGCCTGCGATATGCAGTCTTATTCGGTTCTAGAAATATATAGTTCAGATTTTATTTTAATTCCCTGAGGTCCTGAATACATTGTGCGAATTAAAAAAGAGTATTATGAACTATAGACCGGGACATTGGCCCAGCGGTTAGAGTGTTCGCCAATGGCCCGGGAGACCTGGGTTCAATCCCAGGTCGAGTCATACCAAAGACTTTAAAAATGGAACTTGATACCACCTTGCTTAACACTCAGCATTATAAGGTACGGTTCAAGGGTAAAGTGGAGCAATCCAGGGAATGGAGTAGCGCCCTCCCCTACACCTTGGTGTAGTAGCTATCGAAAAGGGAGCCTTCGGGTCACCCTCGACTATGGTCGCTAACTTTTTATTATGAACTATTGTTACCGAAGGGATACTATTTGATTGTTCTTTTTTTTTTCTTTTGATATAAGTGCTTTATTTCTTGATATAGTGATGGCTCTGGTCAATTTAACGTTTGATAGAATTTTGGTGGTAGCCACATAATATAAAACCTAGTCTTGATATTTTTATATAATCAAATCGTTATTGTAAAATATATTTAATTAATCTTCTTTATTTGTGAATATGCTAAAGACTTCGATTAGAAAGATTTATTGGAGATTATTATGTGTGTTTGTGGGTTTTGTGTATTGTGTTGTTTGTAGTTTATCATTTTCATATATATATTAAAATGTTATATCAGCACGCTGATTCACACACAAAATTCTTCCAGAGAATTAATTTTTATTTATTGCGGACTTTTTGTCCTCATCTTGGTAGTTTTTGTGTTGTTTCTTCTTTCACTACGTTTCGGCCAAATTTCACCTCTGGCCTTCTTCAGATGATTTGGCCGAAATGTAGTGAAAGAAGAAACAACACAAAAACTACCAAGATGAAGAGAAAAAGTCCGCAATAAATAAAAATTAATTCTCAGATTAAGAAGCCTCATCTCAAAATGATTCCAATTAAAGACAAGTACAAAAATTCTTCCTTTTACCGATGTTATGCTTCCGGTTGATAGACTGTTCCTTGAAAATAAAAACCTTCATCTTGTTCCATTATATTAATGGTCGCACTATGTAAATAAAGATGCGTTTTACTTAGACCAATATCTTTGGTTTTATGATAACTTATAAACAACGTGACAAAATCACAACATGATTTCATATCGAGAAAATAAAAATAAAAAACGGAAAGAAAGCATTTTTAATTGGAAATCTCGATTTACTCTAATCCTTTTGTCAAGTGTGAAAGCCATGTTGTTAGCCATTTAGACAAACTTTATTTCCACTGTTTTTCATAGAATTCTTCACCTTCTCGATCGCAAATTTTCAGCTGCACTCGCAAAGATAGAGTACCTCACTCCTTATTTAGATAAAACATTTGACAAATTTTCCCGTCAAGTTAAAATCCTTTTTTACCGCCCATTTCATGACATAAATCTTGAAGCGAAAATAAATTCTCATTTGGGCTGGTGAAGGAAGCTAAGTAATAAGTGACACTTTCGTCTTTCAAAGTGAATGAGCAAAGTATGTAAAGAATGATATTAAATGGTTTAAAGCTTTTAATTTACACCAATGTAGATTTTCAAAGTGCCCTGGCATCAAATTTTGCGGAGCCGCGAACAAGCAAATGAATCTGCTGATGCCGTTCTTAAGAAACAACTTCAAACTATAAAACAATGTGAATATGACCCCATAGTAGAAAAGAGAAATAGCATATTTATTCATATTTGGGATTCATACAAAATTGATCCAAGAGTCTTTACTAAAAGAAGGGAGGGATCTGACGATCACAGATGTCTTACTCGGAGTTATATATATATATATATATATTCCCATATACTAAGCCCCACTAAAAGGTGGGAGATATCAAGCAAAAATGCAACTCAGAATTTAAGGCTATGATTTTACGGTGAAATAAGTCTCAGGGAAAGCAACCTCACCAGGTGACTGTCAAGATTGCCACCGACAGCTGATTGAAACCATCGATCTCAACACTCTAACGCTGAATGTTTCAGTCCAATACTTCACCTATGAGTACCTAAAATATCAAGACTAATACTAACCCTTCTACACCCTCTCCCAAGCTTACAAATTATCCATTAATCCATACACCATTGCCTGCTGCGAAAGCCTAGCATTCTCATGTAGAAGTTCATCCTGGCAAAATTACCTCCAGCCACACCGGTCTAGCTGGACTGTGAAGGCACCACAATACCGCAGATCAGAACATTCTACGCTATCAAAATTGCCGCAAATTGCTGAATCAAATTCATTGAGAACAGTGTATTTTATTTAATCATGTCTTCTTATTGCATCATTCTTCCCATTGAATAAATCGAATTAGGCATTTAGCAGATATCGGGAGATTACAGGACAGTATTTTCAAAGAATTTAATTTTATACAGTATTAAATCGAGAAATACCCAAAATTCACATTGATTTGTAAATGGACTTCTCCCAGCCTAGTTTAAGAGAGGAAAATGCTGTATTAAAACGTCGTATATATATATATATGTGTGTGTGTTTGTGTGTGTGTGTGTGCATACATATATATATATATAAGTTTGTCGATGGAGACACGAACGCTACCTTTTCAATAGCTACTACTCCAAGGTTTAGGGAAGGGCATTTTTTGAGTCTTTGGTATAACTCGACCTGGAATTGAGCCTCTGTGTCCTGGGCCATTGGGAAACCCTCTACTCACTCGGCCAATTCTTTTCAGGACGGAACTAAAAGGATTTTCGGAAGACTAGTAAGTAAAATAGAAAAGAAGAAAATGTATCCTTATTTGTAGTTGAAAGATTTCACCTATTAATTCAAATGAAAAGCATTCTTTTTTTCTATGACTTGTTTTTTTTTTTTACTCCTTTTTAGTTTACATTTAAAATAATACGAAAAACATATAACCCAAAAAAGTTGAGAGGGTTTAAAACATTTTCATGTCGTTTTTTTTTTTTCTATGATCCCCAAAATATTAAAAATTACAATTATTACTGAATTACAAAACAATAATGTTTTGAAATAGTATTAAATTCAAATATCTCCAAGAGAATCCGTGTTATGTTGTGTTTTAAGAAGAACTGAAGAGTTCCTCTTTTTTATATTTACTTGCGAAGAACTGTGAAGAGTTCCACTAATTGATTTTTAATGATTGAATTAAATATATCATTTAATCAGTAAAAATCAAAAGCTAAATTTTGTAATTTAATGATGTTACGTGGGGTAGAAAATAGGAGAAATATATTTTTTATGTATATTACAAGGTGTGTTTCATTCGCCCGTATTATTCCGAGACGAAGAATAAAATTGGGAAAGAGAGGCGCCAAACATACCCTCTCTAATCACGCACGATTTGCTCGGTAGTTCACGAGGCTAAAAGAGGAAGAGAAAAGAAAAAAGACGACGACAAGAAATTGAATTGCAAGTCAACCCCTTTCCACTATTTACCCATCTCAGCTAGCTTTGAACTCTTGGAGTGAACTTTGGGTGACCTTATCAACCACGTGTTCGGCTCTAAGAGTCAAGGAAGGACCCTTCTGGTTTTTGACTGGCATAGTGACTATAGTAGTAGCGGTTTTGACTTCGAGGCGTCCACACTCATCCAAGAGCTCTGTTTCAATACACCCGAAACGTGACTAAGAAAAAGACAGCAGAAACCTCGTGGCAAGCTTCTTCAAGAAAAAAAGAAAGAAAAAAAAGAGAACGAAAGAGAAAAAGAACGAAATAAAAAAAAGAAAGATATTTAACAAGTCCTCTATGTGTCTACCTTGCAAATCTGTTTGAGTTGAAATTCGTCTCGGACTTCATATATACTTAGTAATGTTAGTTTTCCATCCCCTTTTGTTCTTAAAGCCTTTTTTTTTATTCTTATTTTCCCTAATTAAGTTGTTAATGTTATAATAAATTTTGTTGTTAAATCTTCAAATTGTGTTGTGTTGGCTTTGTGAGTGCTTGTCGCTTATTCTGCTGTGATTTACCGAGAGTCTTCGATTGGAGAAATTCCCTTCCCATAGTTCACCCTTTTTTTATCGAACCTTGGGACATTCTCGCAATTTTATATATATATATATTTTTTAATTCTCGTTACGTGCCTGGTTTCACAGTCCCAGTGAAAGTCGGTTTGTAACAAATGAACATATGAAAGTGTATGTACGATTTTAAAGCTCACTGAGAAACAGACGTGACCCCTTCATATATATGTGTGTGTGTGTGTGTGTTGGGGTGGTTTTGGATTCCTCTAACAGTTATTTTTCCTCTGTGTGTGTGTGTGGGTGTATGTGTGTGTTGGAGTGGTTTGGGATTTCTCTAACAGTTATTTTTCCTCTGTGTGTGTGGGGGGGTGAGTGTGAGTGTGTGTGTCTTGGAGATCTTTTTTTTAGTGCATGTGTGTTAGTATAGTTTGAAATTTACTGGTAACTATTTTTCTTCAGATAATTTTTGTAATATATATGTATGTTTGTGTATATATACATGTGTGTGTGTGTGTGTGTGTGTGTGTGTGTTTCCAGCTTGTTGCTTTTGTTAGAGAACATGTCTGGCACAAACTCTAGTTAATGGGGTATTCAGTGAGACATCAACTTATTCGTGTCTGTAGTTTGAATGGCTTTTACTAAGTTATGGTTATTTTTATGAATGCTGGCCCTTCCTTTTTCTTAGAGTGTGTTTCTCTTAGCCTACTTTATCCCACATTTACTTTTGATATTTGGTACAGTGTGTGTGTGTGTGTGTGTGTGTGTGTGTTGGAGTGGTTTCGTATTTCACTTATAGCTATTTTTTGTGAATGTGTGTCTCGAGATTTTTTGTAAGTGAGTATATATATATATATATACGTGTGTGTGTGTGTGTGTGTGTATGTGTGTGTGTGTGTTTCCATATGTGTGTGTGTGTACGACTCATGTTTTATTTAACTTTGGTTTAAATCTATCAATAAAATTCTTTTCCTTTATTTGAAGTAGCATGTAGTCGTGGGTTTGATATATTGGCATTATTTTAAATTTACATTAACTATATTGGTATAGGTGTTTCGAAACATTTAATTTTCTATTTTCTTATATTTTGGTATTACTCCTGTGTAGTGATTTAAGGCCAATGTTGACCTTATGTATATTTCTTTGCATTCGCTACAGTCAATTATGTAGACTATGTTTTTTGAGTTACGGCTTAAGTTTTTATTTATTTTGAATTTGGTTTCCGGGTTTTTAAAGGTATAGGATTTACCTTCTATAATTATATCACATATTTTGTATCGTTTATAATTGCATTTGGTAACTCCCTGCGTTTTGTTTTCTCCGAATGTAGAAAAGGCAAGTATTCTTTTCAGATTTTTGGGTTGACACTGGCTTTTAATTATTTTTGTTATGTCTATTATTTCTTTGATTTTGTCTTTGTTTTTAAGTTCTTCTAGATTTTTCATTATTTCTGAGTACAGTTCTGGATTATTTTTGTAGTAGGTTGTGACGTATGCTAGGGGTTTCTTGTTGTTGTGTTTTTTCGGGTCCCTCATTCTATTTGTGTGTTTTTTTTCTGTTAATTCCAGTCTTTTTTGGTAGGTCTGGTGTAGGGTTATGTGTAGTTCTTTAAAGCGAGGTTTTTCTCTTAGGTTTTTATCCGTGATTATTGTGTGTATTCAACGTGCTAGAGTGTAAGGGATGGATTTTATACAGTTTTGGTGCCGGGGCTTTTGAAGCGGACGTATTGTTGGGTGTCTGTTGGTTTGTGGTTGGTATCTGTGTTGATTTGGCCATTTACGTTTTGTATAAAGATGTCTAAATATGGTAATTCTTTTGATTTTCCATAGTAAATTTTATTTTGGGGTGTAGGTTTTGTAGTAGGTTCAGTAATTTGTTGATGTCTCCCCATGGCCATTTCCAGAATATGAAGCAATCATCCAAATATCTTTTCCATGATTTGGTAAAATGTCGTTGTATGACAGCGACATTTTTTACCTATTATTTCATATAGGCTTTCTTCTAAATATGCTAAAGTTAGGGTCGCATATGTTTGCGCTATTTCAGTTCCCATATCTGTTCCTAGGGTCTGGATATAGTTAATGTTATTGAATTGGAAAGAGTTATTATTAAGGATTATTTCTCTACCCTCTATGATAATTTTTTGTTAAATCATGGGGGATATTGCTATATAGGTTTGTAACGTCAAATGTAGCTATGGGTGTGTTGGGATCAATTTTTTCTGGTATAGATTTTTAAAAATCTATGTTGTCCTTAATATAGCATTTTATTTTATTTAGAAAAAGGTTGTAGTAAAATGTCTATCAGTTCGTTATGTTTACTAGTCGGGCACGACGGGCCTGCTACAATGGGCCTAAAACTGAGGTCACTGGGGTTTGGGATGTCTATATATTTGGATTTTTGTGTTTCTACGACGTTTTTTATTTGTTTGGACTTGTGAATTTTTGGTAGTCCGTAAAAGTTACTGGCTTTGGAGATATAGTTTATAAAGAAGTCTTTTTCTTTTTTGGTTTGTAATTTATTGTATATTTTGCAGAATTTTGAGATTTTTGATATCATATTATTGTCTATGTTTGTATCTATTAGTTTGTAGTTGCTTTCATCTTTTAATATTTCTTGGATTTTTGTTTTGTAGAACGTTTTATCTAAGATGACTACGGCACTTCCCTTGTCTGCTTCTTTTATAATTATTTTTTCATTTTCCTATTTGTTTTTAAAGTTTGTTTTTGTTTTTGAGAGAGTTTATTTTTTGTTGTTTTTTTCTTTTAGGTTGATATTCCATAATTTCTCGAAGAATGTGTTTCGTTCTCCATTGTTGTTTTTGTCTGGGAAGAATTTGGTCTTATTCTGTAGTGGGTACATGTAATTTTTTAGTGAACATGTTACTCTCCAATTTGTAATGAATGGGTGTGTGTGAGTTCCCGTCCGTATTTTACGGCTAGTTACTTTCAGGTTTTGTTCTATCACAAAGACAACACAAATTTTACAAGCACGTAAACAAATGGAATATGAAAACAACGAACATTAAGAAACAAACAATTTAATAATCATAACAAACAGGATAAAAATGAATAGAAATACAATGTTCATGTTATGTGTGTATGTAGAAAATACAGTTGTGGACAGTTGAATTAAAATAGGATTGTTCGCCCGTGTGAGTGTGTGTGTGTGTGTGTGTGTGTGTGTGTTTACATGTTAATAAAGTCTATCAAATAAATGCGTCCATAGTTGGCCGAAGTAAGGAGGATAAAAATGTTGGCTTTACTTACATACATGGGTACGTGTGTATATATATATATATATATATATAAGTGATGGACCGTAAGTATGGGTCTTTGTTTTCTTCAGTCCGCACGTGCGTTTTCTTGTGCTCTTTGGCGTCCACGTGTCGCGTCTGATAGTCGGTAAAATAAGGTCGCATGTTTCTTTGCCGTGTCCTGTGTTTGATGGGTAGTCAAAGGAATTAACTTTTGGCAGTGGAATGGCATTGGTAGCCAAAGGAATGAACTTTTGGCAGTGGAATGGCTGGCCTTTTGGTTGTCGAATGTCCAAGTTAATTAAATTCTTCGTTATTTATACTTTATGGGGTCACCAAAGTGGATCAAAAAATAGGATAGTGTTAGGTTCTATTGCGGGTCCTAAAATTGAAGCGCGCAGACATTTTTTGATCAATCAGATTCGTATATTTATTTATTTTATTTATTTTAGAGCCTAAATATTTTTTCTGTTAATTAGTTTCTGGACCGGATTTTCTAGAATGTTCTTATTTAGTGTTTTTAGCCGATTGGTTGAAAAATATAAAAATATAACTTTAATATTAATGTGATTTTGATCTTAAATTTCTAGAATGTTCTTATTCTGTGTTTTTGGAGTTGTTTTTTTTTTTAAGGCTAAAAATGTGTATTCTATAATTCTTTACTAGGGAGTCTTCTGTGTCTTTTTTTATTTTTAATATTTCTATTGGTCTTAATTCTCTTTCAAATTCTTTAAGGTCTTTTTCAAGTTCTCTTATGTTGCTTCTTGGTGTAGGGCAAAATTTAAGACCTAGCTTGAGTACGTTTATTTGGTCTTTATTTAACTTGTGAGTAGATAAGTTTATCATTTTCGGTTTAATGTTACTTTCGTTTTTTATATTGTTTTTTCCTCCTGTTCGTTTTATCTAAAAAAAATGGCTTTTGTTTGTATCTCTTAAAAAAATAGTATTTTTGTTTATATTTTCTAAATAAAGACTTTTTGTGTTGTCGTTTATAGGTTGGCTTTTATTGTATATGAATGGGTTTGTTTTGTTTTTCCTGGGGTCATATGCGTCGTTGTTTGGCCAATTTTGTTGTGTGTAATAGTTTATTATTAAAGGGATTCTTTTTATCATGTTTTTCATTTGGTAAATGTTTTTACTGGCGGCAGGGGGGGGGGTTGCTTGTTCTTGGATGTTTTGGCCAATTTGTATTTATCTAGTATTCCGGAGCGTTAATTCTTATTTTATGTGTTGTTGTTTGTGTGTACGGATTATATCTTCTGTCTTTGTACTGTGTTTTTGGTTTGTTATTTGCTTGTTTATGTTCTTTTTTTCTGATTTTTATTTTCCTTTTGTTCATGTTTTTTTCTTCTTTCTTTTCTTTCTCCTCTTTTTGGGGAAGGTTTTTTAGCCATGTAGTTTTTTTATTCAGGATTTTTCTTGATTTTTCTTCCTCCTTTTTCCAGTTTTTTCCCCATAGATCTTTTAGAAGTTGTTGTGTTCCTATGAGGCAGAGTTACCTAATTTCTGTAATTAGTTCTAGGTCAATTTCCTGGTGTTTCGTTTTATAATGGGTCGTTTTGTCTTCCAGTTTGTGCTTTTAGTTTCATGCGGTTAAGGTTGGCTTTATTTTTTTTTTCTTCTGTGTCCTGTGGGGTTATTTTTTCTTTGAATTTTCTAGGGATGGATATTTCGTTCTTTTTCACGAACTCCTTGTAGATTTTTGCTGTTTCCTCACTTTTTATTGCATTAAAGAAGGCTATTTTTCGTTGGTTTAACAGGTTTCCCCACATTTTTAATTTTTTGTTTTTTCTTTTGTATGCGAGAAGGCATACAAAAGAAAAAAGAAAAAATTAAATTCTTAGTTTGGGTTTTCCCATATTCAGTAGGTAGTTGTAATTTTTTCCTAGGTACTCTATTATGGATTTTGTGTTATTTATGAACATTATAATTAAACTTAATTTGTGCCACTTTATCGTTTACATCCTATAATGATTCAATACAACATTATTCATTTCTTTGCTACACAGTGTAGGCGGTTTCCAGTTTTGCTATCTCAGCATCATTGACCTTCTAGCGCCAATAAGATAAAATAGGTTTTGGTATTTGTTTGCTTCAAGAGCAATTTGAAGAATATTGTTAGGACAATCATATAGGTACCTGGACTTGATATAACCAGCCGATTGATTGAATCTGGCCACTCCGATCGACCGTCTAACCAAGTGACGTGACCACTCCGATTACCGGGTTACAAACTGTTCAGCCTCTAGGATCCCGTCCTCAAGCATTTCGAGTCGCTACCCACGGCCAATTAGTGGGCTGGTTGGGGGCAAAGGTCTTATCTCTCTGCATAGGTGTAATCAGCCTATTCTAACGCCCCAACGAACAGGAAGGTTTTTGTTTTGTAGTCCAAACAATTTATATATATATATATATATATATATATATATATATATATATTGTTTGGAGTACAAAATAAAAACCACAAAAAGTCTCACCATTGATGGCATAGGTTTGTATACCTTTCAAAAGAAAAAAGATGACGTAGAAAAAATGGTCTTAGAAAAGGCTGAATTTTACCGGACATTGGCCTAGTGGGTAGAGTGTTCGCCAATGGCCCGGGAGACCAGGGTTCAATCCCAGGTCGAGTCATACCAAAGACTCAAAAAATGGTTCTTGATGCCGCCTTGCATAACACTCAGCATTATAAGGTGCGGATCAAGGGTAAAGTGGAGCAATCCAGGGAAGGAGTAGCGCCCCCCCTACACCTTGGTGTAGTAGCTATCGAAAAGGAAGCCTTCGGGTCACCCTCGACTTTGGTCGCCAACTTTACTTACTTACTTTATTACTGTAATTGGTTAAATTGCAGTTTTTACTTTTTATTTTTATTTTCATTCCTTATTTTATTCTTAAACCTAAAAAATTAAATTTTAATTCTATATTTATTTTAAAAGGAAGTTTATATTCAGTGTAAATTTTATTTTTTTATGTTTTTATTATTTTGTTATTGTCTCAATCGGAAATGAGAGGAGACCGGAAGTAATATTTAATGGGAGAAGGCTCCTTCCCTTCCTTCCCGTGACCATCCCCATTATCTTGCTGTATTCAATTTATTTTTATGTTGGATCTGAAGAAGTCCTGTTAAAATTTTCGGCCAGAGGGTTGATTCATATTAATCCTCTTAACAGGATGGAAATATATTCATAATCCTAATGTGACCGATTTTTGGTTTTTTCTTAAAATTGTATATATATTATTATTTACTCTATTAGAGTTTTTCACATCAGTATTAGCCGATGGTTTTTCACTGGAGTTTGAGTGACAGCAAGTCTCCTCAAGTCTCCAGGACTCGTCTCAGTATTCTGGCCGCCCTCAGCAATGCTGTCGTTTGGATAGTCTCTACCCGTCCGCCAACTTCCAAGTCCTCCAGGCCCTTTAATAATCCTTTAGTTACTGTGCCTAACGCACCAATCACAATTGGCACAATCGTTACTTTCATGCTCCACAGTTTTTTTTAAATTCTCTAGCAAGGTCGAGGTACTCATCCTTCTTTTCACTTTCACTAAAAAAAAAAAAAGAAAAAAAAAAAAAAACCTAAAATTGGTCAAGGGGAATTAACCACTCTAGGATCCCAGGCCTTATTTTGGATTAATATTCCTTGTCCATCTGGCCCTTACCTACCTTTGTTTTTCCTTGTCTCGGTGATATCTGCTGTTGTGTTGATCTCTACTATTTACTAATGTTTCTTTATTATTTAAGATAATTTAAATTTTCCTCTATGTCTACACTTAAAGACAAGTTCATTTCTCTTGTTCAATAAAATTTTTCTATTCTTGAAATTAATTATGCTAATTTTTTCGTCTAAGCATAGGTTACATCTACCGTTGAAGCTGTTGGCGGCAGATGAGTGCCTTAATATTTTCCACTTAATTTGTGGAGATAGCCCCTGATCCTTCAGGCCCCAGAAGTATTTCGATAAAGCAGTCTGGTACCTAAGTTTCGGGTTGGAAAATGAGTGTCTATGGCTGTACCATCTTTGCTTCCAGTTTCCCGCGGAGATCCCTATATAGATTCTTTCCCCGTCCCTTTGCTGTTCCATAGGAGAAATGCATGCTTGGTATACGACATTCCTCGTGGTGCAGCGTCCGCCCAAGGGGCATTCTTCCTTATTCCTACAGTTACAAGACTCCACGTTTGGATTCCTATCTCTCGTGGTAAGCTCATTGAGTAGCCTCCTATTATGGTTGCTTAGTATATTGTACATGTTCTTAGTGCAGGAGTAGCTAATCCTAGAGTGGTTAATTCCCCTTGACCAATTTTAGGTTTTTTTTTTTTTTTTTTTTTTTTTTTTTTTTTTTTTTTTTTAGATACACTTGACGACTATAATGAATGTCCCCACCTTATCTGGTTCATGTATCTCGATCCTAATTGAAACTAGAGAAACACCTAAGATGACAACAGCTGGGTTAATTAACAGACATATCAGAAATAAATATATATCATATATGAGATAGCCATTAGTTAAACGATCTGAGTCTGTTTAGAATAGCACACCTGCCAAGTAGTAGAACACACAAGCAGAACATAAAATCAAAAGTGACTGACCAGTAGATTATTCCACTCCTGTTTCTTAATCGTTCTAACATATAATATGTTCACACCCTCTGCTCACGCCTAGGAACGAATGAGTTCCACTTTGTTTTTTTTATTTTTATTTTTATGTTTTTTATTTCTGTTTTATTCTTATCTCTATCCTTGTTTTCTGATTTTTAATTTATTTTTAATTTCTTTGATTTTCCTATTTATCTTCTGAATACGAACTGTAACTCCTCATTCGCATCATATCTCTGGGACAATACAGAGCATGTAAAGAGTCATCCGACGAGACGGAGAATATACCAACAATATTCTCCGCCGAAATAAATTTATTATGACGGCTTAACCGAGTTTGAGTCTCCATTTAATTGCACTATATATATATATATATATATATATATATAATTAGGATTTCTTTATTTTCAAACCTAGTTGACTTGGGTTGTAAGTTAAAGTAAAGTTAGCGACCATAGTCGAGGGTGACCCGAAGGCTCCCTTTTCGATAGCTACTACACCAAGGTGTAGGGGAGGGCGCTACTCCATTCCCAGGATTGCTCCACTTTACCCTTGAACCGTACCTTATAATGCTGAGTGTTAAGCAAGGTGGTATCAAGTACCATTTTTTAAAGTCTTTGGTATGACTCGACCTGGGATTGAACCCAGGTCTCCCGGGCCATTGGCGAACACTCTAACCGCTGGGCCAATGTCCCGGTATATACTCTAACCGCTGGGCCAATGTCCCGGTATATATGCATTAATTACATCTCTGTTGAGGGATGATAAAACTCTTCCCAACGAGTGTCCTGAATATAACAGTAAACAATCTGATCGTAATGACTACTCCTGCAGCTTTGGGGAATGTGGAGTACTCCTTCATATCCATTACACCAAGGTCCACTTTGACTCAGAGAGGTAGTACCTGTTAGAGTCCCTCCTATGGGTCAAATACAGATCATAAGTAAGTAAAGTTGGTGACCATAGTCGAGAGTAACCCGAAAGCTTCCTTTTAGATAGCTACTACACTGATGTGTAGGGGAGGACTCTAATCCATTCCCTGAATTGCTCCACTTTACCCTTGATCTGTACCTTATAATGCTGAGTTTCAAGCAAGGAGGCACCAAGTACCATTTTTTGAGTCTTTGGTATGACTCGACCAGGGATTGAACCCAGGTCTCCCGGACCATTGGAGAACACTCTAACCATCACGCCAATCTCCGGTATATATAGATCATAATTAATATCAAATAGAATTATTAATTTTAAATAGCAATACTTCATCATCATCATCATCATATCGTGCTGCTAGCACGGATTTCCCAGACCCTCTTTCGCCACCCGTCTCTATCGACCATCGCTCCCGGCAGGTCTTCCTGGCTACATCATGTATCGGCACAGAGCTGCTGTAGATATGATCTAGGTAGTCGTCCAAATCTTGTGCGTCCATGTGAAGGGGTCCACAGGAGTACGTCGCTTACGAGTTCACCCTTACTTCTCTAGCAGTCTCACACATGTCTGGGTAGTCTAATTTGGATGGCTTTCGTGATAGGTGGTAGGTGGCGGTGAAGTTGCTGTGTTGTGAGGTGTTGCCATCTTGTGTAGTTGCCGTCAAGCTTTTTCAACATACGCTTAGTGTCCACGTGGTGCATCCATGTAGCAGTATTGATACAAGGGCTGCTTGGAAAAACTGCGTTTTATCTTATCAAAAATATGAGAAAACAACGTTTTATCTTATTGAACATATGAAAAAACTGCGTTTTATCTTGTCGAACATATGAAAGTCAGACCGACTTCCATATGACCGATAGCCTATCGCTTGCTATACAAGCCTTTGCTAGTCGTGTGTAGATGTCATTTTCGGTTGATGAGTCGCTGCTTCTTAGGTAGGTGAACTTGTCTACTAGTTTCAGTGGACCACCATTTAGTTTGGAGATGTCACCTCTTTGATTAAAGCACATGTATTCAGTTTTTTCTGCGTTCACATTGAAACCTATGACACCTGCTACCCATTCAAGACTATGTAGCAGGGATTCGACTTAGGCGGGTATATTTGCCAGAAGCATTATGTCATCGGCGTAGTCCGCATCCGAACTAGTTTGTGCGGGGTATCTTCTACTTTTTGGGGGGCAACTTGAAGCTGTTTTCATTCATTAAATCTATAGACGTTTGAAGCACGTAGTCTTGGCAAATAATAAACAGGTATGGGGCTAATGTATCTCCTTGCAGCACACCTGCGACAATGTTGAAGTTGTTTGTGTCTCCATCCAGTGAGAGAACTTTTACTTTCGTGTTTCTGTATAGCATCATTATCGCTGCGACAGCTTCTTTGGGGAGTCCATAGGCGATAAGTATTTGCTCCATCTTCCCTCTGTGTATGGAGTCAAATGCATTGGAGAAGTCTACGATTAACATTGTTGCCTCGAGGTTTTTTGCACATACACCTTCTAGAATTCGACGGATAGTCAAAATTTATGATGTCGTGGATCGATTCCTCCGAAGGCCATTGTGGTTCTTCCAAAGTATTTTCTCTATTTTAGGTTCTATGCGGTCGCGTAGCAGAGTTTTGTAGATCTTTGTCTGTATGGAAGTAAGGATTATAGTTCTTGGCTCTTCCGAGGTCAACCTTGTGGGGAGAAAAGGCGGATGCAGCCCTTTGTCCATCTGTCAATTGTGTTCAGGTTATATACGGTGTTGCAGTATCGGAGCAGTATGTCGTCGAATTTCCTTGTCTTTCATATTTCTGGTGGTATTTCATCAAGCCCTGAAACTTTCCTATTTTTAATTTTTCTTTGTACTAATTCAAGTTCTTCTTGCGTAAAGTGTCCTTGTTTGATTACTAATAATTTGTTTGTTTACTAGTTGATTACTAATAATTTTCGCGATAGGTTCATCCGTAACTTTCGGAGGTTTTCCAAGTAAATTCTGGAAATGTTGTTTCGACATGCCTAAACTAGCAGCTTTCAGTTTAACTCTTCCAGTACTCTTTCTTCTACTCACTTTGTTTACTATCTGCCATGCTATCCTAGGTAGTCTAACGTCAGCTAAGTCTCTTATCATATTGATCTTATTTTGTATGTATTTTGTTTATTCTTTTAGGCATACGTTTGTTCATTTTGTGCCTTTTTTTTTTTTTTTTTGAGCGTTTATATTAGTTGGGTTCCTCTTTTTGCATTTGGAAGTGGTTTTCACGTCTGCAAGTTTTTTTCTAGTCGCTAATGTCTCCCATAAGACTCTAGATTTAGCTCTTTGTTTAGTTGGTATGCATTCTGCTACCGCTTCTAAGTGGGCATTGACGAAGTTCTCATATTCGTCATTCGAAGTAAGTGTTTCTGATATCTCCTGACATGCATCGAATTTGTTTCTTAGTGTTAATGTATATTTAACGCCAATATCTCTATTGTTAAGCAGGGACGAGTCATAGTATACAGTTGTGCTTGTTCGCGCCGCATTCCTTTCTAGGCTCAGTCGTATCTTAGCCGTGATAATTCGGTGATCGGAGGACACACCCTCAAAACAGGAATATACCTCACAATTCACTGCACAATTATTCCAATTCTTATTTATGAGGATGTCGTCTATCTGTGCTTTAGCGTTGTGAGGACACAGGATGTAACCCAGAAGACCTGCCGGAGGCGATGAACGATAGGGAAAAGTGGCGAGAGATGGTCAAGGATATCCGTGCTGGCGGCACGACATGATGATGATGATGATGATGATCCATAGTTTTTCCTTTAATTTCTGAAATTTAGTATTAAGACAAGTTAATCAATTTTCTAGTGGGAAATCTGATAGATGTGCCCCATTTCTGTTTGACGAGTTGTATAAGCTGAATTTGTTTACGTTTTTACCTATTTGGGTATTCATGCCTCCACCGATGATTAGAACGTTGTGTTTGGGGATGATACGAACAAGGGTAGATAGCTCATTATAGAAGGCGATGAGGTCCGTTTTGTCACTACCACTGGTAGGACTGTAATAGAAGATGATTGTTGTGCTTTTACGTTTAATAATTTTTGTTTTTCTTTGAGTTCTGTAGCTGATTTTTCGAACAATGTAGTTGGTTTCTTACATTTCAGTATCTCTGGCCACTTTGGGAAAACTGTCGAAAACGATCAAATGATATGAACCATTAAGTGGACCAGCAAAGTCAATATGCAGACGTGACCATGGTGGGGGTCAGTTTCTGACCATGGGTTGGACTTTATAGGTGATGCTTTAGCTGCCAAAGAACAGCCTTTGCATGACTTTACCAAACTTTCGATGTCTATCCATTCTACGTCAGTACACATAACGCGTCTCCTTAAGCTTTTAATTCTGGATATACAAGGATGTCCTGTGTGGAATTCTTTAAGAATTTGTTTCTTCAGTGATAGATGTACCACCATTCTTTCGCTGTACATGAGAACGTCATTGCAAATAGAATATACCACGGATTCTGTTTTATTCCTGTCTTTTTTGTCTTTTCTTCATTTCTGCATTGTCGTTCAGCGCTTTATTTCTTATTTCTTCCAAAGCCACATGTAGTTCCTGTACAATATTGGGTAGCATTGTTTATCTACTTCCTCTTGTAAAGAAGCAATGATTATGTCTTCCAAAAGATCAACATTTTGGGGGATAAGTCTGAACAATCTATCCGCGTACTAAGAATTCCATCCTGAAACTGTAATTCAAAAAGATGGTTCCACGTTGCTACAACCTATTTGCTGTTTGGGTCAGTAGGCCTTTTCTTAACCCAAAAATAGCTAGCAATGATCAGTGATTCGTTTGTAGGGTTAACCTACATCTGTGGATGAATCAATTAAATTTCTTAAGGGCAAACACAATCCTTAAACTCTCCTTTTCTATCCCGGAGTAATTTTTTTCAGCTGGAAGAAGCGTCTTGGATACATATGCAATAGGTTTAATCGAACCGTCTTTGAGTTTATGCATAATGCAGGCTCCTATTCCGTGTGATCTAGCGTCGCTTGCAACGATTATTTCTTTTTTTGGATCGTAATGTGTCAAAAACAAATCTGATGTTAGGATTACTTTTTTCAAATGCTTCCTGGCACTCCGTAGTCCAAACCCACTTACAGTCTTTTTTAATAGTTTGTTCAACGAAGCTTGCAAACAATGCATGTTTGGCACAAACCCAGCAAACTTTGTAGGGAGCTGACATTTTCAAGAGTACTGGCCCGTGCTGGATCTGGTTCCCTGTCATTTTCATCAATTACTTGTCCCTGATATTTGGTTTTATTCATAAAAAATTCGCGTTTTTCTTCTTTCAGCTTGAATCCATAGTCCTGAATCCTTCTGAAAACCATGAAAACATTTTTCTTATGTTATTCTGGGTTTTCACTTGTCAGCTGAATATCTTCAAAGTTAAGTCCACTAAACATCGAATCCATTACTTACTGAAAAATAGCTAGGGAGACATTTATCCCCAAAACTAACCGATTGAATTTATAGATCTCTCGATGTATGTTTATCGTAAGTAGTTTGGAACATTCATATTCTATTTCAATCAGTAGAGACGCGTCGCTTTGATTTTCGAGAATATTCAATCCTCGCAAAGTTGCACAAAAACCACTTCCATCCCCCAAAGTGGGTAATGATAACTTTTGAGGGCATCGTTTAAGCCCGGGTAGAAATCCGCGTAGACGCGTATCACTAAAGACTTTTTATTTATATATAGTGTCGAAGTGCGATCGCTATTGTCGACTTTAGATAAAACACCAACTTTTTCGAGTCTCTCAAGATTGTCATTTATCTGTTTTAACGATGCAAAGGGTACATGCCTTTTCTTTTGGAAAAACCGGTTGTACATTTTCCTTAAGCTCATATTTAGCCTTCATTTTATTGCACCTCCATCAACCACCAGAAATTTCAAACCCCATTCCAGGAGGACCTTGACAACTCAGTCTGGCCACTAACCCGTCAGTACTTCAATAAAATTTAAAACCCCATTCCAGGGGGATTCACACTCAGTGCCACAAGATTTTCAACCCCTTAACAAAATCTAGTATGGCTTCTACCAGTACCCAAAATATCGATCCCATTCTAGGGAGACTTCACAAAATATTTCCAATTTCCACAACTTTTCCAAACATCGAACCCGTCCCACAGCCTTAACTACGGATCCAAAGGTATATTATCATTCTCCAGACAACATCATTGATGCCCCGAAATTCTCCCAGATCTCGGATTAAAATCCTAATTTCAAATTACCATGCGCCTGGACAGCATTCGCAAGTTACTACAAAATTTCATTCATAAAAATTTTTTTTACTATCAAATTCATTCATAAGAATTAAAACTCAAAACCCAAGTGGAAGTTTACATTATGATCCGTCAATCATTTTAACACAGGGACAGTATATCTGTCCACAGGGGCCATCTTTCTTTTCTTTTCACAGCAACCTGCTTGTATGTTTCCGTCTTACTCTTTTTCTTTCTCTCTCCCTCACTAGGATTCAAAATTACATATAGTAGTTTTCATCATTTTTCTATGCTTTATATGTAGAGCTCAATCTTTTTTTTTTTTCTAAAATTATTTCCATTTTACCTTTTAATAAGGCCAAATAACATTAATATATAAGCCAACAAGACTCACTTTTACTTCCCACTCGTCATTATTACTCTTTTATAAAATCCTTTAAAATTCTTTCTGCACAAAAACCTAATATGAATCGACAGAGAGAACAATATTCGAATGAGCAATTTACTTACAGTCTTTGGAGTGTTTCTCTTTTTTTTTTTTTTCATCTTTTGTTTTTCGTTGTTGGTCTGTTATGGTTTTCTTCTTTCTCCCAGCCTGTTGAATTTTTCTTTGTTCTTTTCCTCTATCTCTCCATTTTTCTTCTTTCTTTTCGAAGTGTTGCATTCTGTTTCCAATTCTTACACGCAGAAACATAATGACGAACTTCAATGAACGAACGAACACACTTCTTTATAAAAAATATATCTCTCACACTTTATTCTCGAAAGGGTTGATGTTGGTTGTGTGTGAGAGGTGAGTTGGAGACAGGGACATACTGCTATATTGACCCCAAGTTCTTCTGACCATAGCAGCACTTCTTTCTCGTCTTGACTGGATTGCTCAACCATAGATCACTGAGGGTCCAAAGCCCTCTGTCTGCAGCTGGGTCTCACTTCGCTGGCATCCTGTCTCTAACTGACTCAAGCCATCTGTGTCCTGGTTATATTATTTTTTAACGTCCACCTGCTTCTGCTGTTCTTCCGCTTATTTACACTGGTGCATCTCTTGATTGACAGCTCGGTTGAGGGTCAATATATAACACAAGTACCATTTTCTGAGTCTTTGGTATGACTCGACCTGGGATTGAACCCCGGTCTCTCGGATTATTGGTGAACACTTTACTCATTAGGCCAATAACCCGGTCGTTAGTAAAACCTTTAATTTCTTGGCAAAACGAACTGATTGGACTGTTCCATAACTTAAACTGCTCAATCCAGTCCGTTCCGAAAAGGTTATTTGTACTTTTCATTACATTCTTAATTTGAACGTTTTCTCGTTCAACGTTACATTTGTTATAAATTCCCTTTCGAATTTTATTTTCTGACTTGTGACACTACAAGCGATTTTTTGGTAATCATTAAAGTTAGTTTTCCTATTTTTTTTTTTACATGTATATACATTTATTATCCTTAAGTTGAACCCAATTGTAATTTAATATTTTTGTTAAGGATTTTTACCAGCTCAAAATTCCTTATATTCCGACCGGCAGATTCATCCACATTAGTTACTTTAACGTAATTATTCACTCGTTTTTTTCACTTACAGTCAGTTTTCTTACGTTTTGTTTTTCAACGAAATTTTTGTATGGACAGTCATTATAAAAATGTTGCTTTTCACATGCACAACTGGGGTTAGGAATAATATTTTTTCTTCTTGACACACGTTTTAATGTGTGACACACTGCTTACTTCGATATCTTCAGCGTCTTATCGAACATTCATAGACCTCTGACAATCTTCGAAGTTTTGGAAAGTCAGATTGGGTTCATTTTCAAGTTTATTTAAAACCCTTCTCCTGATTTTAGCGTCTTTTGTCGACACCAAACCTTGAACAAATCTCAGACATTCAAAATTGTCCGGGCTTCATTCTGCCAGTTTGAACAGCTCACACTGATTATTCACAACGCTAGCGAACGTTGTAAAATCTACATCTTTCTTTTTTACTAAGTTCATGCATTTCTATCTTTTGTGGAACAACGATGTCTTTGGGCACTTTAGAAAGCAAAGTAACAGTTTCTTTAAACGTCAGGTCACTCGTTTTTTGTTTCTTTTGGGGGTTTTTTTTGTTAATATGTAATTTACAAACTTTGCGTATTTCGCGTAGTTTCTTCAGCCCAATCTGGCCTTTTTGTGGTCGAACCAATTTACACAGTCCGTTTTATCTTCGTATCTACGGAAATACGACGAAAACGTTACTTCCTCTACTAGTATATAATTAAATTTAACAATCACATTTACGATTGTGCCCTGTGGAAAAAAAACGACTGAATCTTCGTTCTTGTTACTCTTTAATATTTTCCATTGTTCTACAAAGAGTTTCTTCGAATTTTTCAAGTCTTTGTTCGTAATTTTTCCGTTTTTCTTCTTGTTGTTTCAATATTTCCTGTAAAGCTGTTTTAAAATCCTTCATTTCGTACTTTATGGGAACTAACTTTTCACAAAAGTATATATATATATATATGTATATTTCCACAACTGTCTCGCAAAAACACTTTAAATCTCCCAACTTACCTAACTTCTAATAAAATACCTTTACACCGAGAAATCCTTTCAACAATACATGATTTTTGTAAATTGAAAAATACAATTTCCTATTTCATGTACCTTTCGTTGCATTTCCAGTTCTTTGTAGTTGGAATAAAATCCCTTGTTTTTCTGATTGTTGTATTTCGAACAACTTGGTTGATATCCACGTAATCCTTAGGAAAATCCTTTGTAGCTTTGGTAATTTTTAACTTCCTTCACCAATGCAGAATTTTACGTGAATTTTGCCGATATCCTCGTTCGTAGAATATCGTTTTCGTCAACGTTTACGTGAGTTCTGTTCTATCGAAATCCTTGTTCGCTAAACAGTCGTACTGGTTAACGTTTGAGTTCGGCCTAATCCTTCGTTGCCAAAATGTTGTAACCTAACAAAAAGTTTACTGAATGAGTCATAACTAAAACGGAGGATGGAAATAAAATGGTAATCTTTATAACGTTAAGAAAATACAATACTTGGCAGTAGCCTGAAGAAGGTAACCGCTGCTAATGGTGACTATTTAGTATATTTTCACCCGCTCACAATAGTGTCCAAAGTATTTATGAGGAGTGGGACATACCCATTAATGTTCGTAGGTTGGGTATATAACAATTAGATAGCCACACTTTAAACCACTTACCTATAATAAAATTATTAGTTTTCGATAGTAATACTTGAAATCATTTAACTGTGCAAACCAATTATTAATATTGAATAGAATCTAATGCTAATTATCAATAATTGAAATCATTTAATTGTGTGCGAACAAATGAGCTCTGACCCATTTAAGAATAAAGTTACCAACAAACTATTCACTTTAAAATAATCTCTAAAATATATATGTCTAAAAAGGATACAAAATATTCACTGAAAAATAATGTCCTAAAAATATATGTCTAAAAAGGATACATACAATTCACTTAAAAATAATGTCTAAAAATATATTTCTAAAAAGGATACAAACTATTCACTTAGGAGTAATGACTAAAAAATATATATTTAAAAAGGATACAAACTATTCTCTTAAAAATAATGTCTAAAAAATATATTTCTAAAAAGGATACAAACTACTCTCTTAAAAATAATGTCTAAAAAATATATGTCTAAAAAGGATACATACAATTCACTTAAAAATAATGTCTAAAAAATATATTTCTAAAAAGGATACAAACTATTCACTTAAAAATAATGTCTAAAAATATATGTCTAAAAAGGATACATACAATTCACTTAAAAATAATGTCTAAAAAATATATTTCTAAAAAGGATACAAACTATTCACTTAAAAATAATGTCTAAAAATATATGTCTAAAAAGGATACAAACTATTCACTTAAAAATAATGTCCAAAAATATATGTCTAAAATGGATACAAACTATTCTCTTAAAAATAATGTCTTAAAAAATATATATCTAAAAAGGATACGGCATTAAATAATACACAAGCGTTGATATGCCATAAAACCCAACCGAAGCAAACCACACACACACACACATACACACGCATATATATATATATATATAAGTTTATGTATATGTATGCTTGTTGTTGTTGTTGTTGTTTGGCTTTGGTTTTAAGTTCTGTAGCTAATTTTTCTAACTCCAGCCTCAGCAGAACGCGCCTTTAGCTTTCCAGCGCAAAGGGTGATGCACTTTGGATACATGGTTTTAATTAGAAGAATGGTAATCTTTCGATGGCTTTAATTTTATCTCATCAATAGACGCCACCTTCATAGATAAGTAGCTGTAGTTTCCTAACTAAACTATTTGATCCTGGCCGTTCAATTGTGAGGTTCTTCCGCCCAGCATCCGGTGGAGAGTGCCGTTGACA
Organism: Sepioteuthis lessoniana; assembly: GCA_963585895.1. Lineage (NCBI taxonomy): Eukaryota > Metazoa > Mollusca > Cephalopoda > Myopsida > Loliginidae > Sepioteuthis > Sepioteuthis lessoniana. The sequence continues at coordinate 3,797,915 of OY757936.1, forward strand.
CATCCGCCTTATTTCACATCCACCACGCTGCTTCCCATGGCTTCTAAAGTTTTTTGTATGGGTAAAAAAAATTCCCCCTTTAGATTCGTTAAGCTTTAACTTAGTTAAAGTCAAACTATTTATCTTTATTCATTTTCCTCTCTTCTAATTCCATAGTCGACCTTGTCAGTTCGATTCCCGCTTACAAATGGAGAAGTTTCTTAACTTTATTCTAAATTTGGCCGCTTGACTTCAAAGAAGATTCTAGCTGTTTCTAGTTCACTACTTCTGTTCAACACCCCTCCACTTAATTGTTTAACTAAACAACCAATCCCAAATTCACAGAACGATTAAAATGAAGAATTAATAATAATAATAATAATAATAATAATAATAATAATAATAATGATTAAAATATGCACAAAACGGAACATGGGGTTACTCCCAAAATTTTAGTAATATTGGGGGAAAGGATAATTAACGTTCGGGTGTCCATAGTTGGATTTTACTCATACGAAAATCCAAACAAAAATTGCATTGATACAAAATTACCGTACACATAGTCACAGTAAACGTTAGGACTTTCAAAGGAATAGGCCAACTACCGGAGCTGACAGCGTCTGAAGCAGAACATAATATAGACATGGTATGCATGCAAAGAACATTTATTCTATTATAACAAACTAGAAATAAAGAACCACTATACCCGGCAATGGATGAACGTTTAATTCAACATGTGCATGGAAAAACTCCGTCAATGCCGCCAAAGGGGAGTAGGAATCCTTCTAAGTCTTCGTGTCCTAAAATCACTAAATAGCATCAAGAAAATACAACCGAGAATGATGGTAGCTACATTTAGCGGCAACTCCAACTCAACAATCATCACCAGTTACAGTCCTGACAATGCTGATGTTGAAACGGACCTCATCACCTTCTTTAATGAGCTATCCTCTCTTGTCCGTTGCATTCTCAAACACAACGTTCTAATCATCGGAGGAGAAAAGAACGCTCGAATTGGTAAACAACAAATTCTGCTTAGACAACTCGTCAAAGAGAAATGGGGAGCATAAAACAGAATTGTCACTTGAAAACAGACTAACATGTCTTAATACTAAATTCCAGAAACGGAAGGGAAAACTATGGACCAACACTTACGCAAATAATGCTAAAGCGCATATAGATAACATCCACATAAATAAGAAATGTAATGAAAGAGCTCTGAAGATACACTTCTTTTGAATTTGTATCTACCGATCTCAGAATTGTTATAGCAAAGATACGTTTGAGCTTACGTAGGAATACGACACAAACAGCCAAAATCACACACTACAACTGGTCCTCACAAAACAAGAGATATTAGCAATAAATATACGATAGCTGTAAGAAACAAATTCGATACACTTCAGGAGATATTGTAAACACTTACTCCGAATGACGAATAAGAAAACTTCGTCAACGGTGATATGGAAGCAGCAGTAGAATGCATACCAACCAAACCAAGAGGCAAACATTGGAGACATTAGCAGTTTGGAAAAAACGAGATAACACGAAATAAAAGAAACTCAATTAATGTCAACGTACAGAAACTTAAGAAGGCACAAAGAGAACTAATTTACGCATACCAAAAGAAAAAAAAAATAGAATACATTCAAGGTCAGATAAAAAGAATTAGAAATTCGGCAGAAGAGAGACACTCTCGAATAGTGTGGCAAACAATAAATAAAAAGGAAGAGCATCCCAAGGGCTAAACTAAAAGCTGCCAGCTAAAAAGAACGAATATGGGGTCTAGACTACGTACTTCGAATGTCTATAGATCTAATAAAAGAAAATGGCTTTACACGAAAAAAAAAAAGGTAAGAAGCAGACGATACCCTGCAGAAACCATTTAGGACGCAGACTATGCAGATGATATAGCGCTTCTCGCAAATACACCGACCCAAGCTGAATCTATGCTACATAGTCTGGTGCAGGCAGTAGGAGGTATTGGTTTCCACGTGAATGCAGACAAAACGGAGTCCATGAATTTTAATCAAGGAGCCATCTCCACTCTAAATGTCGATTCTCTGAAATTAGTAGACAAGTTCACGTACCTTGGTAGCAGCATCTCTTCGACTTAAAATGACATCAAAATCGCCTAGCAAAGGTATGGACTGCTATCGATGTGCTATTGATTATATAAAAGTCTGACCAATCCGATAAAATAAAACGTAATTGCTTCCAAACAGCGGTTGTGTCAATTCTACTGTAACTACTGTTCTTCTAGGAGAATGGCTTTGGCATTAAATAACCTAAAAAGAGTTGATATGCCATTAAACAAAGAAACCAAACCAAACCAAACCAATTCTACTGCATGGATATATCACATGGACGCTAACGAAACGTATGGAGAAAAGGCTTGACGAGAACTGCACAAGGATTCTGCGAGCTCTATTGAATGAATCCAGGAAGCAATATCCCACGAAACAACAAGTGTACGGCCACCTACCTCCTATCTCAAAAACCATAAAAAAAGAAAATCAATGTATGCAGGACACTATTGAAGAAGCGAGGACGAACTCATAAGTGACGTTTTCCTATGAACCCCTTCACACGGACATGCCAGAGTTGGCCGACCAGTAAGAACTTACATACAACAGCTCTGTATGGACACAGGACGTAGTCTTGAAGACCTGCCTGGAGCGAAGGATGATAGAAAAGAATGGTAAGAGAGAGTCAGGGAAACTCGTGCTAGCAGCGTGCCTCGATGATGTTGATGGTGATATGGGCATAAATGTGGATATGTCAGTGCCTGACATTTGTATCCAAAGATTTTTTAGTATTCTCTTGTACTGAAATATTTTATCTACCAACTTAATGAAGACCAAACTTTTTACTTTTGTTCGCAGATCCTATTAGTTACCATAATGCATTCTATGAGTCTCTATGGTTCATAGACAGAATCGGATTCTTCCTCTTGTAATGAACAGTACTTAATGTGAAGATTGCCTGGGAAAATAGAAAACACTTGATAAGTGCCTCAAAGCAACAAAACAGCTAAGGGAAAAAAAGCGAAGCAAACTAACAGGTACTCTTAATAGGGTGATTATGTGAAGCATGTGCTCTTGCAAAAGCAATTTCACGATTGATATCGTATAATTATTAACCGGTTGAGAGACTTGTGATTTTGCTATAGTAATCTTATCACGCATATGGAGAAACTAGCTGCCAAGCAAGTTGCGAATTGATAGTGTAAGAGAAACTTCATTTCAAATTTACCACATAAATAATTGATCAATCAGTAGACAGGTACCAAAATAAGGGATGTATCAACTATACTCAGACTTCATGCACATATTGTTCACAGATCAAAATCGGAATCGTCTTTCAGGGTATTACAATCTTATTCCCCCTCATTTTTTCTCAGTTTAGAGCTTATTCATCAAGAGAGTGTAAAGTATAGATATCAAATATTCATTTAAAATTCAAATATACTATTCAAATATACGAGTTGAAATTTATCGCAAAATTGAAAGTTTTTTTGTTAAATAACGAGGATTAGAAAAAGAATGAAAACTAAGCTTTCACCATAATTAGAATAAATGAAGGATTTTGAAAAAGACCTACTTCTAAATTTGATCAACCTATAGAAGTTTAAAAAAGAAATGGAAAAATAAACCTATAGAAGTTTAAAGAAGAATGGAAAAATAAACATAAGAATCCATTAGAATTGACAAATATCGGATGAAATAAACCTGTTTGACCGTTTGAGGAATACTTTTGAATGTATATATATATATATATATATATATATAGAGAGAGAGAGAGAGAGAGAGAAATGGCAAATGAGATATGCAATAAGGAGACAACAATAAATGGAAAAAAATGTTTTTATTGGAAATGTAAGGGCCCTTTCATCCGATATTTGTCAAGTGAACCTATCGGAAGTCGTTTAAAACAATGTAAACAAATTAATTGATTAAAAAGTGCGGGGGGGGGGGAATGAGAATGGCACAGCAAGACTACGTAATACTACGGTCAATTCTAATGGATTCTTATGGCAGAAGAATCATTTTGAAGTTGCTAAGTGTTTAAAACGGAAGTCTGATATTCTAATGACTAGACCTGATAAAGGTGCTGGCGTCTGTTCTTAAATCGTATTGATTATATTACCAAAATGACCATTATTTTGGATGATACAACAAAATTTCAAAAAATTGGGGATTTGTCTTTTAATGACACCCATAAGTTAAAAATCAAGTTACAGAAACGGTTTCTTGAACTGTTCAAGAAAAAAATTATCTATAGAGAAGTTTATGGGTTAATTCGTCCAATAGATTCGCAGAGATCAAGAATGTATAGTCCACCTAAAATCCATTGATCTGATATTCCTTTGTGACCAATTTTGTCCATATGCCATTCCGTTCAACAATTTTTGGCGAAATGGTTAGTTCAGTTACTAAATCTTGTTTTAGCATTTCATTCAAGATTTTGAGTGGATGATTCATTTACTTTTTCTTCCATGATTGTCAACTCCTTCCTTGTGTTGACTCTCAATTCATGATGTCCTTTGATATTACTAATGTTTCTTTAGATGAAGTAATTTCTATTTGTACAAACTCTCTATATCGATGTCTATTAATATCTGTCCCTTCTTTTCCTGAAAGTGTTTTCGTGGAATAAATGGAATTGGCTATCAAGTCAGTTTCCTTTAGTTTTAATGACACCATGTACCGTCAAGTAGACATAATTTCGATGGGTTCTCAATGAGGCCCTATTCTTGCAAATATTTTTGTTGGATTCTATGAAAAACTACTTTTTGACATGTTCCCTAAGCCTTATATTTATTTACGTAACGTGGACGATACTTTCGCCTATTTTTTGTTCACGTAATGAAACTTTGTCATTCTTCCAACGGTTGAATGATTTACATCCTTCTGGAACCTTTACTATGGATGAAGAAAAGGATAATCAATTAACACTTTTGGATGTGTAGCAGAAGGAATTTTCGTATTTTGGTTTGGCGCCTAATTTAATTCGACGCATAATTTCACCCAATCAGGATGACATATCTTATTTAATCCGAACCACCTTTCTGGGCAGCAGTAATTGGGAAAAACCGTCAAACACTCTCTTTGGCAGAACAACTCCGTTCTGTACAGACGTCTACCGTCTGCTCTCCAATGTCAGCAGCAGCAGCAGGGCACCAAGAGGGAAGCACCCTAATTCATGGACTCCTTGGTTATTTTTCTGAGACCAAGGATTCCCAGTTGAATATGAATTAGATAAATTCAATACGCCACACACAGGAACAACTTTACGTCACCCCCAAAATTGGCTATGTCGACTGCGATGTCTAATTCTGCTCCGACACCTAGCTCTTACTTCACCTCTGGGTAACATTTTCTGGAGACATTCACAGTTCTCCCCGAAACAACCAGAAACACAAACTAACGGTGACTTCAACGTTTATTTCCTCAAACGGCAAACATGACTTTCGCTACATACGGCGAACATACCTCCCTCGCACGTCCAACGACACGCGCTGCTTTCTCTACTCTCTCATAACTCCATTTTGTCTCTTTACTTCCTTTCCCACGAGGCTTGCAGCACAAACGCAAACTCTATATTCCATGCTGCCATTAAAACCTTCATGTAAAACTAACGGCATCTTCGTCTTCTGACTTCTCCACCTTCTTATTTATTTACTTTACAACACTTAGTGAGGAAACAACTCAACCTAAACACACACACGCACGTTACAACTTTTCCTCGCTAAAAATAAACCCAATGATTATAAAAAAAACTTTCATCTCGCTAAAGATGTATTGGTTAAACGAGGTTCGTTTGCTTTTGTAACGAGTACATATAGAAAGCCTACGTTCACTGGCTTGTATTTGAGTTGGGATGCATTTGCTCCTAAATCGAGGAAGTGTCTTACATTCAGAGCTCAAGTGTCTTACATTCAGGGCTCTTAAGATTTGTTCAGATAACAGAATTAAAAGTGAATTTGAACAGATTAAAAATTTATTCTTGGGTAAAGAGCATCCTGGGGAAGTTATCCTATTTCCCAACCCCTCCGCTCGGGCAGGATATGACACAAGGTCAATTTTTCAGCGGAGTTTAACAGGTTTGAATTCAGAGTTTTCCTTCTCCTAGACTAGTTGCCTAACCAAGGCTGAAGAACCTCGTCTGTCCTAGTATTTACCCATAGCTGGAGGGAGAATAACTGGATTCATACCTTTCCCAAGGGTATTAGTGCTATGTGGAATGCAATTAGTCTCGTCCAGGATTTGAACTCGTGTTGCCGTGTTCATTTCCTACGACGATAACAATTACACCACGGGCACCTCCAACTTCCTGGGGAAGTTATTGTTGAAACCATAAACAAAACTGTTGATAAGTTTAGGAATAACAATTGTGCCATTTGACTTCCTTGGATTGGATCTCCTAGCTACTTGATTGTCAATAAGGTTTCTTCCTCTGTTACACGCTGTTTTAACGCGGCTATGATTTGAACCATTTTACAACTCTGCATTTTACTCTACTCATAAGGATGTGCTCCCTATCTTCCAACCAAGCAATTTAATTTATAAATTTCAATGTTGCTGTAATGCAACATATATAGGGCGCCCCTCTCAACGCCTTGAGGTTAGGGTTAAGCAGCATGTTCCCAGAGACATCTGTAAACGCACAACATCCGAGCATTCAAAATTGTTCGATTCTGTCATCTGCGAGCATTTAAATGCTATGAATAATTGTGTGGTTAATTATAATGATGAATGCTTTGGTGTCTTGCACAGAGTGAGGACAAAACAACATTTAGTCGTCCTAGAGGCACTTTATATCTTATTTTACAAGCCAACTCTGTGCAAGCAAAATCCAAAGCTCTCTTCAAATTTAATAGGAGATAATTGTTGATTGACGAGGAGTAGTTTTAATTCATTTTTTCCTCCCCCTGACTCTTGCTGTACCATTCTCATTTCCACCCCCACCCCCCTTTTTAATCAATTAATTTGTTTACATTGTTTTAAACGACTTGCTGGTTCATCTGAAAAAGAGAAGTAACCCTTTTTCCTCACTCGCCTCTTTTCCAAAATCTCCTTTTCGAAAAGGCCCTTTTGCGCATGTCAGTTTTTGACCAGCAGATTCTTTCTCGAAACACTTTGCAGAACGAGGACAGGGGAGGTGTACAGGATATGAAATAGGACATTTCGATATTGAATTCTCGTAATGGGCGTACTTACAAAACTGGTTGACATTCAAAAAGGTTTACTGAATATATATTTACATGGTTCACGATATATATATATATATATATATATATATATATATATATATATATATCAATTGAGGGAATAAATATTAAAAAGTGTATTAGTTCATAAATTTATGCGTTTATGTATTGTAAGCGTAAGTATACATTTAAGTATAAATCTCAATATATACTTATATAAATATATATATATATATATGTGTGTGTGTGTGTGTGTGTGTGTGTGTGTGTGTGTGTGTGTGTGTGTGTGTGTGTATGTGTGTGTGTGCATCTTTCTCTTGATTTTCTCTGTCTATTTATAATTACGGAAACATGTCGTTCGTTTTCTTTAAACTTTTGTGTATGAAATAATGAACACATGATCATTTGTGTATATCAATAAGCATGGTTGCATTGATTTATATAAAATGTTGAAAAACCCAATTAGTATAGACATTACATAAATAACACAAATGTGGATAAATAAACTAACT
>OY757936.1:3810618-3998118 GCA_963585895.1 Sepioteuthis lessoniana
GTTAGGGTTAGTTGCTGTTTGAGAAAACGACAGATTCGGTCAAACTTATTTTGAGGGTTTTATCGTTTCAGAGGATTCAACAGAAATTTCGGAAATACACAGTTTTCTCCGTTCTTTAAAAGACGGTTGAAAAGGTCTGTTTTGATCAAATTAAAACATCAAGTAAAAAACATAGGAACTACACCATAAATGCGTGTTTGTTACATTCTTTAGTTTTCCAAACAGAAATAACTATCGAGGGCTTTTGAGTTTTGTACTGGAGTAAAAGTCAGCAACGCCTCCGCGACATAGCAATTGTTACATAGGCAGATATGGACACGAGTGAAATGAACATAATGTTCATATATCATATATAGATAACATAGGAATCCCGAAACACGAAAAATACGTAGACGACTTCTTAGTTCAGGTACGAAACCTTTTATTACCTTTGAGTTAAAGGTTTCGACATAAGGAAGAGAGATGCACAATCTTTCTATGATGACTTTTCCATCTGTCCCCCATCACGTGCGGCCCCCGCCGCAAACTACTGGTTTGGCTTCGGTGAGTCCCGAAAGTCCACCCTTCCCGTTCGGAGTCAAATAACTCACTTTTCTCAAATCCCCCAAAATCCTCAGCGCTTCCAGGCATGACGTCATTCATCCCTAGGTCTCAATTCCTATCTGGGATTTTTATTTTGACATCTCTGAATGACACGTCCGCCCCGCGCGCTCGCGTAAACACCTGCGTTCATGTTTGCACTTAGCTAACCCATGCACTGAGCTGAAAGGTTCTCAGCCTAACTAAACCCAAAAGCATAAAACGAAATCCTTCGGCCATTATATTACACAATAACATCACACGTAAAAATAACAACTGATTTGGGGTAACATCTAGCCAATCAAATATAACTGTTGCGTAATCTTTGTTGTTTTCAGAAAAAAAACATACAGTTTTAACTATGTGTGCAAAGATTAGATTTATACAGTTTATAGATCAAACACTGAAACATCTATTCTGTACGCGTTGTATAAACAGTACATTTGCTAGTATCATATCAAAATAATTTACAAAATAAACACAAAATCTACACCCATTTAGCACTGACTGAGCAAATAAAAAATCGCTTGCTACAACGTCTGCGTATTTACAGTAAAAGGTTGTGAAACTGACACCTCTTCATTCACTTTTAGACTAGCCATGGTAGAATATAGCTTCCTGTCTATTCAGTGGTTAAACATTCGTGAGATCAATATCCTATCATTTGTTGTATTGCAAACAAACTTCTTTGAAATTTAACCACTTTAATACATTATAGTAGTAATTAGCTTTCTCCTATACTGCTAACATTTCACCGGAAAATTATTCTTGTCTAATCTGTCTCTTGATTGATTGAGTAAATCGTTAGACAGACAATCACGATTAGCATGACAGACCATGAATTAAGGGAACGGAAAGAAAAATACCTCGTGAGCAAAATCTTTTTTCCACTTCTGACGTCTTTTCTGACAGCTTTAGAATTTCAAGAATCTGCTCGGAAACCCACCACTACCCCTGAAATCACTTATAAACCAGCAAAAAATTATAAATAGACAACGAGATATCAAATTTGGACAGTTTACAGAAGAAGAACTTGACACAGTATTGAAAAAAAAATAGAATCAGAAAATACTACCAGCCTCAATGGAATACCTCCTGAAGTATGGAAGACAAAGAAATTTGACGATATACTTCTTTGATCATGCAACGCTCTTCATAAACAAAAAAATATTCGAGAAATAGACAAAGGGCTGCATTTTCCCTTTCCTTATAAAAAGCGACCTTGGAATCATAAAAAAGCTACAGAGTGGAACGATAAAATTGTCGAACTAAAGAAAACGCAACAGATTTATTTTAAAACTTTCATTGAAAAAATCAATTCAGCTAACTTGATTATGTAGTAGAGCTGACATCTAGTCAATGTAGCCGCCTTCAGCCTCAATCACCGCCTCGATACGGATCCGGAACTGGGAGCATACCTTTTCCAGAAGCGCCTTCGGGAGCTCGGCGAATACTCGGCGGATGGTGGGAATCAGGCTGGCTTTAGTGTTATGGGAGGTCATGTTGGTGATGTTCTTGATGTATGACCAAACGAAGTAGTCCAGCGGGTTCAGGTCAGGGGAGGAGGGGGCCAGTGAGAGAAGGGTACAAAGTCGTAGCAGTCCTTCTGAAGCCAAGCCTGGGTCTCTTTGGACTTGTGGGCCGGTACTGAGTCCTGCTACCACACCCAGGATCTGCTACCGGCCACCTGATTGCACCAGGGGATCACCACACTCTTCAGCACATCCAGGTACACTTTGGTGTTGACTTTCAAGCCAACTTCGAAGATGTGAGGTGGCATGATATGGCCCTCACATGAAACCACACCAAAGACCATAACCGTAGCTGGAAACTTTGTTTTCATCACCCTGGGCACGTCCCTGTTATTCATGGCAATCCAGCGAGGGTGCTGGCAATGGTCCTGGTGTCATAACTTGGATCGGTAGAGAGGATGAGTTTTAGAGCGGCGCATCTCCGATCTCGCTCGTTGAACATTGTGTCACTTTCAGACATGATAGAAGGCTCCTATCGCTCTTGGGATTTGTACACAACTGGCCAACTAGTAGATGGTCTGCAACAAAAAAAAGAAAACCGGTTTTCATTAAACGGAAATGGAATCATGTCGTCTTTTCTAGGGCGACAATTTTATCGTTTCACCCTGTATAGAGGCATAATTATTACGGCTGTAGCTGCAAAATTGTCCAATAACCTAGTTCTCAATGGTATCTGACCTGAAGTTAAGAAAATTCTTAGGAAAAATCTGAACGGCTTTTGGAGAAATTGATCGACAACTTCATCGATTCTGGTCATCCGTTGAATCATCGATGGAGTTCGATAAAAAAAATCTTGAGGCAACACGACTCTTCGTAGATTTCGCCAGAGTATTTCATTCCATACATAGAGAAAAGATGGAGCAAATATTTATAGCATATGGTTTCCCAAAAAAACTATAACAGCTCTCATGATGCTTTACAAAAATACGACAGTTAATGGTTCGCTCATTCGATGGTGAAACCAACTTTTTTTACTGTCGCTGGAGTCTTGCAAAGAGAAACATTAGTGTGGGGAAAAATCATGACTTACCGGACTTGTGTGTGACTGCGTTCTTACGTTTCAGTCGCTCAAAAGGAAAACAAAAAGTCAAAATGGCGACGCACAGTCGCTTTTGTACTTGCTTAGTCTCGCGTATAGTAACGCAGACTCTCGGGTATCTCATGCAAATGACATAGTCGGGTATTATAAAAAGAGCACTCGAAGAAACGGAGATCGTTCGAACAGAAGGCGTGTTGCGTGTATCTGTGACGTTATTCAAGTCTTTCAAACTACAATTAGAAGCATAGATGTCTTGCCAGAAGTGATGGATAATAGGGACAGATAGCAAGAGAGGGTCAAGGGAATCTGTGCTATCAGCATGTCTTGATGGTGATAATGAATTGTATTTGTATTTTCCTATTTTGTAAAATTGATAATCGGTAAAACATATGCATTCTCTTACAATTTGTTTATTGTAAATTTGTTTGTAACCAAAGAGTATAATTGTCTTTCATTTATTCTTCGTTTATTTTTCTGTGGTATATCACAAATATTCATAGATAAATAAACACTCTATCAAAGAAAGCGGAAGTACAGACATTTGTATCAGCACTGACAATAATATCGTTTCTAAACTTTTTTCCAACAAACATCAAATCCAAAGTTCACATAGGTATATCAACACAATATATTTTTATCTCTTTAAGAAGCAATTAACAGTGACATATTCTGTTTACTTAACGTCTTTTTTTTTTTAAGTTAAGCTACTCGTCTTTAGCGTCACATTAATATTTAACAAATCAGACCAATCATTAAACACATATTTAAAAAATCATTCCGTTTTCATCCCAAAACAAAACCCTTAATTGATTAATAAAATTAACCCACATAGAAAAAGATAAAACATTAGGAGTCATCTACATTGTAATAAACTATGTTTTTAAAAATGATAAAACAAATTCACAAACACTTTAGTAATATTGAATAATTATCTGCTATTCATTTCCGATTCAGTTTGTTGAAATATCAATATCGAGGGAATTAAAAAAGAAATATTGTGTGTTTATAATTAACCTCATTTGCTTTATCGCTGTCTTTTCCAAAAATTGAACGAATTACATTAAACAATGTGTTATTTATTTCTCGCTCTGACTTCCCTGAATATTCTTTCCAGTTTGGTTTCTTTACTCATAATTGTTGCTTGTCTATTTCAAATTACCAATAGCTTGTCTATTTTATAATCATCTTTTTATCTCGCCTAGACTTTGTTATATGGATATGTTCATTGGGCACCCAGTGAAAAACCAATCCACTGGCAATGATTTAGAAGACTAACACTCCAAATTCGATCTGCCATTGTTGATTTTTTTTAGTATACAGCATGGAAATCCATCGTTTATGGATTGGTCCAAGACTCTGTTAGAGTGTATTGAAAAAGTACCTTGAGTTAACTAAATATGTATGTTTCTGAATTGATATTTCTCACATACATCTAAAACTTTTCCAAATTGTTCCTTACTCGATGAGCAAAAATCCAACACATTAGATAGTTGGCTATAGGTAATTGGAGCGAAAATGGAAAAGAAGAACAAGTCTGAAAAAAACAACAATGGAAGTACATAAACGTAAAATCAGACTTCGACTTGTGACTGGAGTCTGGCAAGATTTTGCAACCGTTGCTGCTGGTTGTCTTTGATTTTCACTGTCACTGACATTCAAATGTACAAGCCAAGATAGTTCTGATGGTGGTATAAGCAACCCTGCTAGCCCTTTTATTTCTTCTTTCATTCAGGTTTCCTTATTTCCCTCTAGCAAAGACAAGGAAATGTAAACGTTATCGTAGCTATCGATTGACCCCGTGAAGGATTGATTTATTTAAAAACTGAACAAATAAGAACCAAAAAAAAATAAAGCAAAAAACATCCAAGTACCCATTTGTCTACCATTTCACTTGTTTCGTCTGTTAAAAATTATTGTTACATCAATAACATATATCTACGACCTGCTTGAAATCAAAAAGTTCCTTTGCCCCAGGAGAGTAGGGCTTTGGGAAGTGATTATGTCGTTATTTCTTCTGTATTTATTGTAAATTAAACAATTGTCAATGAGTATACCTTAAGTGAACGTCGAATCTATCATAAAAAACGTAAAAGCCGACTATGGCTTCATTAAACATGGCAATATTACACAAAATATACAAAATTAAAGAAAATTCAAAGTTGGGTCAAGTTTAGTTTTAATAAATGCAACAGAAATCTAATTACTATTGCGTGTTTGATAGCAAAAAAAATCATATAATTTGGATTTTTATTAAAAAGAATGAAAAAAAAAACACTTATTATTTTATACACATTACGGACGGTTTTACTAATCTTGGTTTTTATACTCACAAAGTTTCAACCGCTTTACTCTCAGGTCTTCTACAAGAATCACTGAAGTAGATTGCTCGCATTCCGCTGTCTATGACATGAGGGTACTTTGCATCAGTCACTTTTTTTACTTTTCCGACACAATTAGAACCGGGAAGAGGGATTGAACTTACAACCTGCAGGTGATAATCTGCAAGGATATTTAACTTGATATCTAAACCTTCTCAGCCATGTATCCAACGGTTCCTGAAGAAGGCTGAAACGTCGCCAGTATAACAACTAAGATGTGTAAAAAATAATGATAATAACAAATAAAGACAGAAATTTCTTAATTTTGCTATTTTGGAAACACAGAAATTTCATACTACTGAAATACAAAAAGAAAGAAAAACACATTTTATGTATTGATGTTAAAATAGTTTCCAGTAAAATGAAATAAGATTATGAATAAAGAGTTTGTTCGACATAATTTAATAATTAAGGAATTTGATTGTATGGTATTCTTTGAGGTTGAATTAATCGTATTTAGCCAAAACGTTGGGTAAAATACCTGATTGTTATAGGTGCGAAGGTAAACATACTATATCCTAATTCATACCCACCTCCTCTTATATTATTTCAAGGTATTATAGAGTTGACATTACATCTAAATACCATATCATACTATTAAATCGTTTGCCAATATATCAGATTTATATTATTTTCGGCTCTAAAAAATCGCTTAGATCACATATAATCTCTTAGTTTCCCTAACATCTTTTACAACAATTACACACCAACATTGATTTTCTGCATTGCAACAACAACAACAAGAACGTTATGAAAGCAGCAAACAGTACTTCGACGACAACCGTCACTGCCATGAGGAACGTGTCGTCTGTTGTCACGACCTCCTTCAATCATCGGTGGCTTTGATTGAAGCATACGCCCATTTCTGCAAACGGGGGAAGGTTGTCCGTCTGCGACTAGCACATAAGAGAAAATTTTCTCGAGGAGGACTTTTTTCCCGCCTCTTTCAATACTCCTTTCGCTCAAAAACCGATCTACCTGTGTTACCTTTAGTCTTTCTTTCTTCCTTTCTTTCTTTCTTTCTTTCTTTCTTATATTTTGTCTCATTCATTGATTACATTTCTATTTTTCATTTTGTTCATCTGTTCATGACTTTATTTTTCCTCTCTTATTTTTTCTAATTTTCAACTCTCTCTCTCTCTCTCTCTCTCTCTCTCTCTCTCTCTCTCTCTCTCTCTCTCTCTCTCTGGATTAAAACCATCTGCTGCATCATAGATCCCATTTTTACTGTTTTTCGTTATCCATTTTTTTTTTCTTGATATCTTTCCCGTTTTTCTTTCCTCTTCCAAAATTTCAAATTCTTCTCTCTCTATTAGTACCCCCTTACGTCTCTCTTTTGATATTTTTTCCTTTACTTTCCTTCTTCGAATGATTCTACCTTGCTCATTTTTTCTTTCTTTCTTTCTTTCTTTCTTTCTTTCGCGCCAGTCTTTTATGCTTTCCTCAACTGTCCTGTTCCAAGTTATTTCTTTTAAACCCCTTTAGATCTTTGATTTTATTCTACTTTTCCCTTTTTTCTTGCCTATCTATTTAGGTAACTCCCTCTTTGTAATGTTTCTTACTTTATTTTCTAAACTTCCTTCATTTGTCCACCATTTTTACTCTTCCTGCCGATGAAAATAAAATAAGAAGAAGAAGATGGAAAAAACAAGAAATATATCAATGACACGCATCAATATAGGCAACACTCCAGTACCATTATTCCTTTGATAACACATCCCACTTTTCTCTCGATGTCTTCCACTCTTCCTATCTCTTTAATTTTCCCCACCCACATTTTTTGGTTCTGATTTTCATCTTCTATTCATCCATTCTTGTTTATTTTTTTGTCCCCATCCGCATCAAACACACCCAGACACGCACATATTAATGTGATAACACGGAAATTGTTGCCACAAATCAAACTTAACTATTGGATCTTTATCAACTTCTTATTTTTACTTTCACTTTCTCTCTCTCTCTCTCTTTCTCTCTCTCCCTCTCTTTCTCTCT
The DNA here is from genome assembly GCA_963585895.1 of Sepioteuthis lessoniana. Taxonomy (NCBI): domain Eukaryota; kingdom Metazoa; phylum Mollusca; class Cephalopoda; order Myopsida; family Loliginidae; genus Sepioteuthis; species Sepioteuthis lessoniana. Next base: position 3,818,139 of record OY757936.1, read on the forward strand.
CTCCCTCTCTCTCCCTCTCTTTCTCTCTCTCCCTCTCTCTCCCTCTCTCTCCCTCTCTTTCTCTCTCTCTCCCTCTCTTTATCTCTCTCCCTCTCTTTCTCTCTATCTCTCTCCCTCTCTTTCTCTCTATCCCTCTCTCCCTCTCTTTCTCTCTCTCCCTCTCTTTCTCTCTTTCTCTCTCTTTCTCTCTTTCTCTCTGCCTCTCTTTCTCTCTCTCTCTTCCTCTCTTTCTCTCTCCCTCTCTCTCCACTATATACTACCTTTTCTTTTCATATCGCTTCGATTCACCATTCTTTCATTCATTCACTTATTAGTTTAACAAGGAAGACAAATCAGAGATACACACACACACACACACACACACACACACAGACACATAGATACGTACCACCCACAAGTTCACTTGAAACCTCCTGCTTATCCTTAAGACGACTATTTAAAAACAAACATCTACGAAGAATCTCATCCTATCTGACTTCGGCAATTTCAAGAATCCAGTCGCACAGTGTAAAGAAGCTGTGTCCCTTTTTCGCCAATTTCCCGGGTGGTTTTCAACGAAAATTCTCAACAACATGAAGCCTGCCTGCATTTGCCTTTTTGTCATTCTTGTCGCTAGCATCTTCCAAACAAATGCAAATTACTACGGAAAAAGAGGTAAGTTTCCGGAAGTTTTCGTTTTCCCCAATGAGTTCTTTTCTTCTTTATTTTATAGTTGTGACTTGTATTTGTTGTATGCATGGCAATTTTTTTTATATTAACGTTCAATTGCAAATCCCAAGTAAAATAATATGAACACCATTGCTGCATGTTTAGTTTGGATAACATGATATGAGGTAAATTGTGCAACTTATGGTTGTTTGGGAAGGGGTGCTAGGGGGTATTTTTATTTTTAGAATTTATTTCTGTCATTGATTTAATGTATTATATTTGCTGTTTAATTTTTTTCATACATTTTGGTTGAATGTTTTTAATTTAATTGAAGTTTATTGACATTTTGAAAGTCATAACTTTAATGCATTGAAATATTATCATTTTCACTCCATGCGATTTTTTCGCACCTGTTTTAACTGGGGATCTTTCACTGGAGTCTGAATGACAGCAAATCTCTTCAGATATCTTCTAAATATTCTAGCCGATCTCAACAATACTGTGGTCTGAATAGTCTCGATTTTTTCTCTGATTTCTTGTTGTTGTTGTTGTCATTATTATTATTATTATTATTATTATAGAGCTTTTCACATCAGCGTTTGCCGATGGTTTTTCACTGGAGTCTGAGTGACAGCAAGTCTCCTCAAATCTCCAGGACTCTTCTCAATGACGCTGTCGTTTGGATGGTCTCCACCCATCCGCCAACTTCCCAGTCTTCCAATTATTATTATCATTATTATTATTATTATTATTATTATTATTCATTCATTCATTCATTAGAGCTTTTCACATCAGCGTTAGCCGATGGTTTTTCACTGGAGTCGGAGTAACAGCAAGTCTCCTCCAGTCTCCAGGACTCTTCTCAGTATTCTGGCCGTTCTCAATAATGTAGTAGTTTGGATGGTCTCCACCCGTCCGCCAACTTCCAAGTCCTCCAATCCCTTTAGTAATCTTTTAGTTACTGTTCCAAACCCACCAATTACAATTGGCATAATTGTCACCTGCATGTTCCACAGTTTTTTCAATTCCCTAGCAAGGTCGAGGTACTTATCCTTCTTTTCACATTCTTTCAGTTTTATTTTGTGGTCAGCCGGGACTGCAAAGTCAACAATTTTGAAAGTTCTCTTCTTTTTTTTTCTTTTTTTTTTTTTTGTTGATTATTATTAGGTCTGGTCTTCTGGCCGAGATTAGGTGATCCGTTTGTATTATCATACAACACATAAAATGATAAAATTAAAGTGTCCCTTCTCCCTACGATCAGTGTGCAACATTTCTTCAAAGCAAAGAGCATATGATTAATATTAATGTTGATGATAGTGTTCCACTTGTGATATATTTTAGATATCAAGTGAAGTAAGGAAAAGATGCCATGATAATTTTTGTTAGGCCATGCTCTTAATATAAATGTTTGGCCGAACAAAAATTTAGGCAGAAAAAAAAACATTGATACCTTATTTATTCATTTATCAATTTATTCACACCAAATTTTTAAACTGAAAGCAAATAAACTACTACTTAATTAAAATCCAGCAATTTTTAATTGTGTCATTCCTTTTATTATACTGTTTATTTTAAATTTATTTGTTGTTCTTGCCTTTGTTTCAATGCCCCCAAATACTTTTATATTTCCTATTTCACTCCCAATATATAAGACTGTCATCGTCATCATTGTTGTCATTATAATTGTTGTTGTTGTTGTTGTTGTTATTGTTTATGGTACAAAGATATACAACAATATTTTTGGTGATTATCGCTGGATATCAAATAATTAAGTATCCTCAAATCTTTTAGGTCTTCAGCGGTGTCATCGTTTAGTTCTTTCTATGACCTAAAAAGAGTTTTAAACTTTTCAACATGGCACTTTATGAACATTTTTCAGCGAATCCATAATAATCAAATTACTGCTAAATTAATTATTTTTAATTTCACTTGTTCTCAGCAAAGTTTCTCATACTGATTTTACGCTTTGCCATCTGGTATACTGAAATAGTTACATTCACAATTTAAAAGAACTGGTACAGAGGTTATGTTAGTCCTGTAGATGATGATGATGATGATGATGATGATGATGATATTAATTATTTTCGTTTTCCTCTTTCATTTTTTACCTTTTTCTTCTCTCACTTGATGTTCTTAATTTTTCGGTTTCCCTTCAAATTTTTTTTCGTTTTTTCTTCCAATGTTTTCTTTCTTTCTTTCTTTCTTTCTTTCTTCACTTTACTCAAGTAATGTTTTGTGTTTAAAATTACAACGAAATTTCTCTTTACTCGTGACACTTATGAACACACACACACACACACACACACGCACGCACGCGCGCGCGCATGCACACATAAACGCGCGTGCGCGCAAACGCACACACACACACACACACACACACGCACACACACACATTTATAAACGTTCATTTGAATATTTCTTCGAATATAAATGTTGAGTCATGGACTTTAAATAAAAGATAATAATACTTGTAAGTAATCTGTAATTAAATTATAATATTGATTATTATTATATAGTTCTGTTTTTAGAATAATAAGCACCTCGCAAAAATCAAATTAGAAAGAACTGAAAAATGAAGAAGTGTATATATATATATATATATATATATATATATATATATATAATTTTGTGCGCCCTCCCCTACACCTTGGTGTCGTAGCTATCGAAAAGGGAGACTTGGGGTCACCCTCAACTACGGTCGCCAACTTTACTTTCTATATATGTAACTTATTTGTTAATTTTGGGTGATGTTTGATATTAACTAAACTTTATTTAAGCATGACAGAAGATCAAATCAGCTTGGAAGATCGTGATGCACAACCACTTCTTATGCTTAAGTTTCATCTTGTACATATTCTTTGAATTTATAAATTCCCTTTATATTTACTTCTCGAGAGATTTTTTTTACACCAACGTCCGCTGGCAGTCTTTCCCATTGACGACAAGTCTTCTCAGCTCTTCATAATTCTTCTCACTATTCGAACCGATTTTAACACTGCAGTAGACTGAATGATTTCGATTCTTCCTCTGATTTACAATTCCTCCAATCTTCTTTCCAAACCTTTCGAAACCGTTCCTTGGTCGTCAACTAAAATTGGTGTAACCGTCATCCTCATGTTCCACAGTTTTGGTTTGTTTGTTTTTTTAGCTTTTTAGTTCTCTGCTATTTGTTAACTAAAAATGAGTTAACTAACATCTTTTTTATAGTTAAATTTATAAGAAAATGAGAAATTTTTGACAACGAATTCTATTGTAAACTCCTTCTGAAGTAGCGTATTTGTAAACTTGAATGAGAGATCAAAGAATGGATAACTCACAAACTTTTAACGGCAACATTTAACAATTTAAAATTTGAAAGTTAGTCTCGACTATGTTCGAACCCAGTCAAACTTGTTGGAGTTTTTCAATGCTTTTACATTTATAAGTAAGAAGCACGCGAGCAAATACAAAAATGTAAGTGCCAGCGTCTGATGATTGCTCGTAAAGCACGAAATTCCAAGAATTTCGGTACGTTAATCAATAATGTCAGTAAACTCTTAAAATGATACTAATTAAAGGAATAAAAACATTGGAAAAGAAATGCAGAAGAAAACTTTTATCGATCAATGATTGATTAAAGCTTAAAATAGATATTTGTTCACTTCGTATAAAATCCGCTGCTATTACGGTACTCCAAGGGTGCCGTAATAACTTTAATTTATTATATATATATATATATATAAGGGTCGGCTGAAAAGTTCATAGGCTGACAAAGATTTTCTCACGGAATGGGAGTGAATAAGATATATTTCTTGATATAGTCTCCGTTAAGGTCCACATATTTCTTCCATCGGTATTGCACTGCTTGGATCCTATTGATGAAAAGGTTATCAATAGCAGATATGACGTCATCAAATGAACTTTTCCACCTATGAACTTTTCACCCCACTTATATATATATATATATATATATGTGTGTGTGTGTGTGTGTGTGTGTGTGTGTGTTGTCACTGACATCTTATTCATCAATTGAGAATGTATCTTTTTAGACAATAGATAGATAAGGAAAACCAATCGATCTAAATTCATCAGTTTTATACAGATTAGTATAAATATCTTTTGATGTTCAATGAGGAAAATATTTGATAATCAGGGATCTTAATGTCACACAGTTTCAAATAAACGGTTTATATATGAAAACCTTTTTTCTTACTTTTTACCCAGCATTTTTGCACTTATAAAATTAGGAATTAGTAAAGTATTTAATGTTCTTCTCATCCATTTTGTGTTGTTTTTGCAATTTTGAATATCCGTCTCAGAATTCTTTTGTGATCAAATTAGTTTTCGAAATATCAATGATTATCATAAAGTGTCGACCACTCATTTCGTTGTAATATTTTACGATCTCGCATTATATATATATTCCAGCTCAAAGTAAGCATTATATAAAAGATGCTCCTCACTTGATTTCATTGTTCAATTTTAAATCACTGGGATTTTTTTTAACAAAATCTCGTTGGAAACTAAGGAAAATAACTCGATACCCTGTCAAATAGGGAAACATTGTAGATATTGTGTTTCAGATTAAAAACTTCGAGCTTATTATTATTATTTACTCCTTTAGAGTTTTACACATCAGCTAACGCTGATGGTTTTTCACTGGAGTTTGAGTGACAGCAAGTCTCCTCAAGTCTCCAGGACTCGTCTCAGTATTCTGGCCATCCTCAGCCATGCTGTCGTTTGGATAGTCTCCACCCTTCCGCCAAATTCCAAGTCCTCCAGGCCTTTTTATCATCCTTTAGTTACTGTGCCTAACGCACCAATCACAATTGGCACAATCGTTACTTTCATGTTCCACAGCTTTTTTAATTCTCTAGCAAGGTCGAGGTACTTATCCTTCTTTTCATTATTATTATTATTATTATTATTATTATTATTATTATTATCATTATTATATCATCATCATCATTTTTTAACTAAGAACTAAGAATTTTGATGTTGGGCGCTTTCTAAACAGAAATGAGCTTTGAAAAATATCTTTCTTTTTCTTCTTCAATTGATTTCTTTCTACTTAATAATGTTTTTACCTCATTTTTTTTAATCAAAAAATCCTTTTATCATATTTGCATTCATTTTTGTTTTAAAAATTTACATGGATTTTGTTCAGTTTTTAAATCTCCTTCTTCAAAGGCAAATAAGGGATACATATTTTTAAAATAACAACTTTAACGAATTATAATTATTTTAACAAACATATCCAAATTGGTAAAATGCAAATAATAATAATAATAATAATAATAATTCAATAAATTAAATAATTCAAAATATCCTTAACCCATGTTGATATAACGGAATTTCTAATTAGCAGATGGTCAAACGAGGTTTTAATTCACTGCAAAAAGATTCGTGTGTATGTGTGTGTGTGTGTGTGTGTGTGTGTGTGTGTGTGTGTGTGTGTTTAGAAATAACACCACATAAACGGCTTAGAATGCCTAGTGTTAACACAAAGATAGAATACACACACACATACACGCACATATATATATACATATATATATATATATATATATATATATATACGAGGATCATTAAATAAGTTTCCAGACTTTGTTCATATGGGCACTTTTATTGATAGTACACACATGAAACTCTAGTCCCCTTCAAAGTAATCTCCTTCGGCTGCAATGCACTTGTTCTACCGTCCCAACAACTTCTGAAAGGCCCCATCGAAGTCCTCTTGTGTGAGCGTGTCAATGACCTTCGTCACAGCCTCTTTCATCTCCTCAATTGTCTCATAATGACAGCCTCTGAGCTTAGAGAATAACCAAAAGTCACAGGGAGCAAGGTCTGGACTATAGGGAGGGTGAAGAACTGTCTTGATGCCCTTCTTGGTCAAATAGTCTGTGACAAGGATGGAGTTGTGGACTGGTGCATTGTCCTGGTGGAAATGCCACTGACCCGATTTGAAGAGTTCTTGCCCCTTCCCAAGGAATCTCTTCCTGAACTCCCTTAAAACCTCAACATAGTACTCCTTGTTGACTGTCTGTCTAGTGGGAACCCAGTGCATGTAGATCATGCCAGTGCTGTCAAAAAAGGGATCATCAAAAGTTTGTGGGTGGGTTTTCTCTTTCTGGCCTTCTTGAGTCTGGGAGAGCCAGCATGCTTTCCACTTGGAACTCTGTCTCTTGGTCTCTGGGTCATAGCAGTAAATCCAGCTTTCATCGCATGGCATTTTTTCCAAGTTTAAAACAGAATTTTATTGCATATCGTTCTTCTAAAGTCCAGATTGCATTTTTGAAATTCACCAGCTGTGACAATCAGGCTTTAGTAGGGTGTATTCCAATTCCTGCTGTAGCTGTTCATTTGAACTTGAAATCATAAAAATTGGTCAGTCATTTCATAAGATGTATAGCAATAACATACTGAATTTTCAAGAGTCTACGATAATTTTAAATGCCTGTACAAAAAAGCCTAGAAACTTATTGAATGAACCATGTATATATATATATATATATATATATATATATATATATATATATATATATATATATAGTACTTATGTTCTTTCATTGATTGATAGCAAAGGTGAGCATTATCTTATTGGTCTACCTCTCTAAAATTCTCACGCTAATAATTCTGATATCATTTTTGGTATATTTAAGTCATTCTTAAAATTACTAGTGAGGTCATTTAGAATAATAAACGCCCGATTTTTTGTGTCATATTTGTTGTGATGGCATCTTGCTTTAGTGTCGTTTTTCAAACTGTCTCTAAAATATAATAAGTTGATCCCTTATTCATTATTTCTCAAACTCAATACATCATGTGTGCTTCAAAAATATACTCTTGAGAAAGTAGATTCTATCACAAGGTGGACTTGGATTTTTTGCTCCGACATTTGAGTCTTTCAAACAGTAAGTAGATTTTCAAATAAATTGGTAAGTAGATACACCTGAACTAACTGAAACAAATAGATGTTTGTCGTTTATATCATCATCTGCTCAGATGAAGTTAACAACCTGAAAAAGAATAAGGGTGCAAAGAAAAACATTTAAATTCATATGTGGCCATTATGTGTTTATGGCCGGTTATCATACAATAACATCTCGAATAAATTGCCATAAAAAAAATTGTTAAAAGATAAAACGTCATATACAGCAAAAATAAAAGACAGGAACGCAGATGTATAAAAATACAATCTGCTTCTTTTTTTACCTGAAATGTTGTATGGGTAGATTAAGAAAGAGTGGGAGATGGCTGAAATGCACACACAGGGGCGATGGTGCGGTTTTTCTTTGAAACCTCTCTCTCTCTCTCTTTGCTTCATTCTTCCCTTGATTATATTGTTGTCCGGGCCCCCAACACAGCACTTCCCCATCTACGCGTTGCATGTAGACACGCCTCCCGTCTATCATGCTACCCACGCAATTTACGCGACATTTCCGCTGGTGCATCTGCGTCCTGTTTACTTCAGGAAACAGGTGCATATCCTGTTAAGCCACCTACTCAACTTATGCAGCATGTCAACGGAATCTTCCTGTCCATATCTAACAGAAACATAATTCGAGAAAAATTTATCAAGGTTTTTTTTTTTGTTTAAATGGCATATCAACCATTTTTTGTTTAATAACATATCAACCTTTCTTTGTTCAAATGGCATATCAACCTTCTATAAGAATGCCAAAGCTATAAGGGATTCCATACCTTTCCCAAAGGGTATTAGTCCGAAAGTGAGTGTAATAGAGTGACTGGAGTTCGAACTCACTAACTTCCTGACCGCTTGTCCAGCACTTTAGCCTTTACACCACAGAGACCCCACCATTAAAAATAATTGTCAATGCTTCATCAAAAAGATAAAAATAGATAATATAGTCTTTTGCTTGATTTACATTTTTACAATGACCAATCTGGTCTGGGTTCTCGTTCAAGAGTTTTTGGTGTAGTAGCTATCGAAAAGGGAGCCTTCGGATCACCCTTGACTATGGTCGCCAACTTTACTTTTTATTTAGCTGCAAAGGACAGAAAGTTTTAAGAAACAAGAGCTTTGTCAACAACTTATTTCGATTTAACATTATTTGTATTACTACAAACAAACCAAGATTTCTTGGGTTTAACTTGATATAATGTGTGCGAGCGAATGACCTTTGATCTCATTGCTTTAGCTTTCTTCTTTCAATTAGAAATAAATATTTTTCAAGGTTTCGTGATCAAATTTCAATGAAGAAAGTTTACACACAAAGATACGTTGACATTGTCGTCGCCAAAGTTTGTAAGAGAAAAAGTCTCGTTGGCGTTTTTTTCCCCCCAGTTAACAAATAACGTTACGAACATTTATAGCGAGATATTTGATATAAAGTAAGAATTTGAAAACATATTGGTTATAATTCAATGATTTATTAGAGGCTTACTTTTAAAAAATCTGACGGGTCCCTTGATATCTTAGACCCATTAATACCTTGGAACCTCAAGTACTGCTTGACTGCCCAACCACCTAGTTCGCTACTTACTTGTGGAGTTGTTTTTCATGTTTTTCTGTTTTAGTCAAATAAAATAATAAATTGATCTACAGATGCACTAATTAAATATTCTGGTAGGATAATCTGTAAATTCTTCTATCTTGAGAAATTAATTAGCATTTTTTTATTCAATTTTATATCATTCAAGCACAGCCTTCTCTAAGTTTGATTCATTTTCTTGTAATTTGTCTATTTAATAATATACCTATCCGTAAGCAAACAAAACCTTCGGGGCACGTGATATTCCCTTGAATCTACTGACTCTATATTCGAAACTTACCAGCGTAATTATTAAAGATTTTATTTTAATGTTGCTTTTTCAAGTTTTACTTTTTATTTTTATTTATTTATTTATTTATTTGTTTATTTTGCTTATCAGTACATAACAGAATGTTTCAGAAAAGAAAATAGGATAGAAAGAGATTAATATTTTAGAATATTTTAGAAAATTCTTGAAATTAAAGAATAATTTTTCCCGTCAGACATAGACAGATTCGTAAAGAGATTTTTTTTTTATTCCGTATTCGAATATTTTCCACAGTGATTAAATATATCATTTACTTTATATTCTGTTCTAAAATTCCAAAGATATTTTCTGGAGTTTTCTCATATTCAACTAGTATGCATTAAAGAAAATAAATTCTATCGCAATATCTGATGTCATTTAACGTTAAATTCTTTTTAATTCTAATTTGATTTTAGCATATTTCCTGTTAACTTTGTTGCTAATGACTTTAAAATAAAGTTAGTGATTTTCTTGCTTTCTCTGCAAAAGAGTTCCATGTTTTGATTTCATTACCAATTTCAGATGAAAAATTCGACGGTTTTCGTGAATTTTTATCTAAGAGAATGGGAGAATTGAACGAACAGGAAACTGAAGCCCGCGATGTGTTGCGAACCATTTCAAGTTTGGTTCAAACATGGGAAACTCGGCAAAGAAAATACGATACACTTCAGAAATCAAATTAGGTGGGTATATTGTTTTTCATCCAAATTTGTGCATTCTTTTTTAGAATGTTGAGAAAGTTACAAATATTTTTATACTACTGCTGTCCTCGTTTTTAACATTCCTTCTATATATTCCTGCTGCGTTTAATATTTCTATGGCTTCCAGTTAATTTTGATACTACGCAAGGAAGATTCTAGACTGATGTCACACGATTTTCTTTTTTTATTTAATTTTGTTGATTTCCAATAAAGATATTGTTTTCTATCTGTTGAGAACATTAATCTTTTCAACTCTTTGGCATCCAATGATAATGCAATCAATACTTTCATCATGCTTTGTACACGATTGACAATTGGTACCTGTATTCTCTCTCAAAATCGATTTTCATACTGATAGGTAGATAAATTCCTGTTTCTGTAACTTTAAAACAAATCCTATTTTGCCTGCCTTTCACCTGACTAGCTGCTTTCTTCATCATTATAAAATGGTTGTTTCATTTTTTTTTCAGCAATTCAACAATCCTGGACTATAAGTACGCTGTATTAAACTTCACCCAAAAATCTAAGACTTATCCCACGATTCACTGTCGAGCTTCTGATCTTGTAAAAAAAACAAAAAACAAAACAAAAAATATCAATAAAACGTTAGGAAAATATTAACAACAACATCAACAACAACAAATCAACTCATGTGCAAGAGAAGAAGATCTGTTTTTCAATGGTGCCAAATCTTCTGAGTGAATATGAAATGATGTTGGCACAAAATATATTTGTTATCCATGTTTGTCACCAGAAACTGATAGTCACTGACATTGAAGAACATGGATCAAAATAGAAACATCTAACTGTCCATCTTGCATTTTCAAAATAAATTCGCAGATATGTATTTAAATTCTGATGAGTCTTTCTATTGTTTTTCATTTATTTCCTCTTCAGTTAATCGATTTCAATTCATATTTATCTATCTTTTTAATCTCTACGCTATCGATTTTTATGTCATCATTACTTATGACTGTTTATTTCCTCAAATTAACATTAAGGAAGGCATGAAGCCTTAAAATTTTTGGGGGGAGTTGAAAGGAGCGGTCATGTATTTCTATATATTCTAAGGGAGCCTAGCTAGCCACATTCGCCGGCCCATTCAACAATACAATATATAGACAGTCATCCATCACCAGTCACGCTGCAAACACCAAAATACCACATTTGCTTTTTGAAAAGACCTACTTAAAAAACCGAATGGAATGAATGATTTTATTTACAATATATGGTTTATTTACAAAACTTTTATATGATGGGGATGGGAGAAAACCCCCGAAATATACAAAAGACGAAAAAATTCCCCGTTTCGTTGCCCTTCTTTCCCCCCGTCTACGAAGTGGAGGCCGACCGTTTTCCGGTGTTCGAAAACACCGAAAACAAGCTAGACCTACCCTAAGTGGGAGAGGGTTCCTAATCTAATGGGGGGGGGGAAGACAGGGTTGGGCGCGGTATGGGCAGTTAATGGCAGGTAATATGAATTTTGTACACGTGAAATTGCAAGATCTTCAGTAAAAGCCGGCTGGAGTAAGGGTTGAGGTGCAAAAATGATATGACTGGTATATATGATGTAACAAGAAAGGGATTCCACAATTGAGAACCAGCGCAATTGGCGCAGCGAATAGAGGCGTTGAGTCTCTACGGTTCCAGGTGGGCATTGTCAGAAGATAGCGGTTTCAAATCCTACCCAAGCCGACCAGAGGTTTACTTGGTCAAAAACGTGGTGCGATAGACAACAACTATGGAAGGCAGTAATTACTGGGGATACGGTTACAAGACTCAGCATTCCTATCCGAGGTCGCGGTAAATCACCTGAAGAAGGCCAGAGGTGAAATTTGGCCGAAACGTAGTGAAAGAAGAAACAAAATAAAAACTACCAAGATGAGGAAAAAAAGTCCGCAATAAATAAAAAATAATTCCCAGTTAAAATATATTAACCAAGTAACTGAATTCACTGGGTAAGAATATGTGAGGAAATGGTTACTTGAGGATTTGCTTTTTCTGTTTTTGTTTTTCAATAGATCAAAATCATCTTTTTATAGATTACTTTTTCGAAAGTTAAACATTTTACAAAAAATAGTTTTACAGGTATCTATTAAATTCTGTTATAACTAAAATATCGCTTACATCGTGAAAGTCTAAGAAAAAAAAAAAAAGATAATTGAAAAATTATTAAAATTTCGTATCTAACCTTTACAGAGGAATCCTCGTAAAATTGGTTACATATATATATATATATATATATATATATGTGTGTGTGTGTGTGTGTGTGTGTGTGTGTGTGTGTGTGTGTACTCTTCTCACACTCTCTTCCTTTGTCTCACTCCTTCCAACTCACAGACGGCGGAAATATGTGTAAATATGTAAAGACACATGCCAGTACACACACAAACATACGTACACATGTACGCGCGGGAAACAGCGCATACACAAACATACTAACACTCAACAACACCATACTTAGGCACACACACACACACACAAATAACCCCCCACTTATCGAACAATAAATTAACCATATCAATCGGGTTTTTTAAAGATCTTCACTCTGTCCGACGATTGCTGATTGCATGAAACTCAGTCACAGACTATACCATGTAATATATATATATATATCTTTCTTTAAGAAAAAATAAAATAGGTCAATTATTGCTCTGTAATGTTAGTTACATTGAGCTCTTTACCAGTAAAATTTAAATGTTCACTGTTGAAATTTTTTTGTCCTGATCGAAAAATACTTATATATATATATATATATATGTGTGTGTGTGTGTGTGTGTGTGTGTGTAAATTCTCTTTTATTGATATTGAGCAATATTTAACAATACTACAACTTTGCTCTCCCATTAACTCACCAAGTGAGGTAGTAAAAACCATAAACCTCTCATATATATATATATATATATATATATATATATATAAAGGTTATTCAGAAAAAGTTCTATACATTTAAAATTGAATTTTACAAAAAATATTACAGAATTAAAATTGTTGTTTTGTGCAAAAAGCAAATATAATGATATTAAGGTCACCGCTCAACTGTTTCCGATTTAAATTGTCCGAAACACTAAATGATAAAAATCATCAGAGATTTAGACTAGTAATTTCGTAATTTTAGTTTATTTGCTTTGGTCAAATTTGAAGTTAAATGACCACAATCAAATAATTGTATTTGAGGTAAGTCCGTGACACCACCCCTTTATCGTCTGCAACCAGTCTCTTACCGACTAATTGACTGCCATAACGTTGTGTTTGATTTTTTCCATCATTTATTGTCTTTTTTCTGTCCTTCAATGAAATTAATATTTGCAACATAATCTAAAAGGAACGATAGATCCAACCATGAAACTTGACTTTTTGATTTTTACTCACTGACTGATTGATTAACTACTGACTGATTGATTAACTTCTGAATGATTGAGTTACAACTCGCTGAATGAATCCCAAATCACAACTCAATTCTTAACGCAACGAAACAAAGTTGAACATAAAAAAAGAACAAAGACCCTTTTTCTCTTCCAGTTGAGATTTCTTTATGCCCGAAAAAAAAACTTCCTTTGGGTTCATTCTTTTCTTTCTTTTCCGGATTGTCTATACACGTGGGAACTTAAAAAAAAACTCAATCAAAATAAATATTTCCTATCGAGGGAGAAAAAGATATTTATCATGTAATATCCATGTCGGCATTTATCAGCCATAACAATAAATGAAGTTAAAGGACATTTTTTAAGCTCTTATCTTTATCGCTGATCGGTGACATTTTAAAATTTTACTACCTTTATCACTTGAACTGATAACTAATCGAAATACATACAATAAGTGAGAATATCTGTTTTTACGGTGTGCCCTTACAGAATCGAAGTTTCCACTCCCACGCACAGTATGTATTTGCCCAACTGTTCTATAGGATGCCGCCCAATCGGATTAAAACTGATTTGAATTGAGAGTGTTTTTTTCCTGGACCGGTTACCGAAGCTAAAGAGCCTATTCTGTTATATTTACCCATAGTTTGTCGTGAGATAGCAGAAGAGAAGTGTTCATGCCTTTTCCAAGGACATTAACACGAAGTGAAAAGCTGGCTCACCCAAGTTTTGAACTTGGGTCACAGTATCCATTTCCTATGAACACCTCCACAATATTACACTTATAAGTAAAGTTAGCGACCTTAGTCGAGGGTGAACAGAGGGCTCCCTTTTCATCGAGGTGTGGGGGAGAGCGCTACTCCATTCCCAGGATTGCTCCACTTTATCCTTGATCCTCACCTTATTATGCTGAGTGTTAAGCAAGACGGCATCGAGTACCATTTTTTAATCTTTGGTATGACTCGACCTGGGATTGAACCTCGGTCTTCCGGACAAATAATGCACAAATATGAAAATTTGCTACAGGCAAAACAAGTGCAAAAATTTAAGGACACTGACGTAATTGTTTTTAATCTCGATTTTAATAAGTGTTTTTGTTGTTGTTATTGTTGTTTTTTGGGGTTTTGTTTTGTTTTTGGTTTTGTTTTTTGTTTTTTTGTTTTGGGGGGATTTTTTGTTGTATTTTTTTAAGAGTCACGGGTTGAAGAGGTATTCTTCGGTGAAATTAAATGATGCTATAACCAGGAGAGACATTTTCCTGGCTTGGGTTCACTAAATATTTGGCTGTGTTTTTCAGTTTTTCTGTTAAATTTAGTTAAGCAGAATTGAGAAGCCAACAGAAACTAACGGTAAGCCTATTTTAGTTCTGTTGGCCAGAATTACAAGCAGTTGACCAACTATCACTAACTGCTCAAGAAAACGAAACTAACTGAAAGAAAACACATATCACAAATCTCATGAGAAAATGTTGACATTGAAGTCCGACCCAACTGTAAATCAGTACCAATAAAACACATCTTTTGTAATTAAGACGATCGTTTTCTTTTTTTTTTTTTTTTCTTTTTTGTTTTGTTCATGCTGATACGGCATTTCAATCACTTTCATCCTTTCTTTTTGTACCTTCACAGTTTCAACTAAGACCGAAGAGCTGTTTAACGTGATAGAAGTCAGTGAGTCGAGAAAAAACTGTTTCCAAGCATATTCAGTAACCCATTTTGCTTTGTTCTTCATTGCTGTCCGCCCGTTTATTTATTTGTTTGTTGCTCAATTATCGTCTTCCTCATGAATCAGTCTATAATAACATTTAGGTTATGACCGGACTCTGACTTGACCAGCAATATGCATCCATACACGGGAATTACAGAATAAGATTTTATCAGTATTCTATAGATACAGAAACGGGAACACAATAAAAAGAGCTTTAAAAAGTTATCGGTCTAACCCAGAAAGTTATGGATTTTTTTTATTCATAATGAATTTATTTTTAACCGTTAAAAATTAACAATATGCTAATTGTGTTGAACTTTGTTGGTCGGGCTAAGAACTTTTCATAGGTACTCCCTTGTAACAACAAAAATTGGTTAATTTCTGAAAGTTTCTTTGTACACAATATTTCTTCTTCTTCTTTTTCTTCTTCTTCTTTTCTTCTTCTTTTCTTCTTCTTCTTCTTGTCTCATCCGTCTCATCATCAATTTATCTGGGTCAAAAATATTTTTGTACTTCATAACAAAATTCTCAATCTCCCATAGTTTGATCACAAATGCTATATTATACGATCTGTAGATCTCAGGAAACATCAAAAAACCTTTGGAAGCTCGAGATCATGCTAATATTCATGCAAAATATCAGAGCTGTATGAAATGTTTTATTTTTGCTTTTTTTCCTTTTGACTCATTGTGCAGTATAGTTCATGGAACTAAGTTCCTGATTTGAAGTTCCTGATTCAAATTTCCCTGAGAGTGGTTGCCAACCAAGGCTGCCCTGTTATTTTATGCTAGTAGGAGAAAATTTGGTTTCGTACCTTTCTCGAGGGCATAAGTTAAAAGTGAACACATACTGCCTCGGTCGGAATTTGAACTCTGGTCACCGATTCGATTTTTATTTGGTTAACCGTTTGGTCACCTTAGCAATTACCTCATTATTATTATTATTATTATTCACTCATTAGAGCGATTCACATCAGCTAGCGCTGATGGTTTTTCACTGGAGTCTGAGTGACAGCAAGTCTCCTCAAGTCTTCAGGACACTTCTCAGTGTTCTGGCCGTTCTCAATAATGCTGTTGTTTGGACGGTCTCCACCCGTCCGTCAACTTCCAAGTCCTCCAGTCCCTTTAGTAATCCTTTAGTTACTGTTCCAAACACACCAGTTACAATTGGTATAATTGTCACCATCATGTTCTACAGTTTTTTCAATTCCCAAGCAAGGTCGAGGTACTTATCTCTCTTTTTCACATTCTTTCAGTTTTATTCTGTGGTCAGCTGGGACAGCAAAGTCGACAATTTTTCTGTTGCTGTAATTGATATTGGGTATCCTCTGAGTACAAGCATATCTGTATATTACTAAGATTATTGTAGGCAAGGAACCTTACAAATGGTACGTCATAGTGAAGGTTTTATTAGAACAATAAACTTAAATAAAAGTTGAGAATGAAGCAATTTCCTGTCCAGTTTGCCACTAAATGATAATTTCACGCCGAATGTCATTTTTTTAATTATTCAAATTCTTCATGTAATGAAGATAATTAGGAAATACAAATTAGAATCCTTCGTTCCTTTCTGGTTAAAATCATCGATATAATCATGGATCGCTTTTAAAATGGAAACTCACTGGATTCATAAATAGTCTAGTTGACATCTTTCAGAAATTACGTAGTCTCTGTAAATATTAGAACATGTCTTAGATATTCCAGTCAGGTCTGACCCAAGATGTAACACAATGTGAATAAAAAAACATTTTATGTAATTAAGGCGGCCATTTTTTTTTTCAATGCTGACACGGCCAAATTATTAAACATTTATACTAAGTTATATTTAATATATAAACTCTTCCGTTAAAAAGCAGATATAACAAACATTTCAAGGGAATATACTGATATATTACAGATTGTTCTTTTACAGTTTTAAAGACTAGATTCTGCGACGTAATTGCTATAACAGATAACAATAGAGAAAAAAAAGGGAGTTATATGGTTTAAAGTATTCTTACCAAATGCTTATGATTTTTAACAGATCTATTTGATCCATTGATTAGAACCTAGCAGTTACTATCATTATGGTTCTGAATGGATCTAGAAGTAATTGTAACGAAGTGGCTTCACACTCCCCAGAGCTCCCATACAAGAGTCTCGCCACCGATAGGGGGGCATTATGAAGATGAGATCGATAACTTACACAACAATATACAAGAACAGATGATATTGAAGAGTTCTGATTTTTAAAAAGATTTTATTTAAATTTTGAGGAAGAGACTCAATCATAATGTAGAATTTCCATTATTGATATCCGGATTATGTGTTCCACGCTATTTTGATAACATTGTCATATATCGTTATCATTGGATGAAATATGATCAAATATTCATTTTTTTCTAATTGTGATTCATTCGCCCCAGCATGTAAATATCAAAATTATGAACTGTTAAACATTTGTTACCTTCAATTCAAAAATTCCTGAAATGATTCAATGTCAATATTTTGACTGTATCGTGTTTGGCGATAACAAACATCTATGTCGTTCAAACCTCGTAAGGAATTTTCCAGAGAATTGTTGAATAACATGAATATATGAAAAAGAAACCCAAATTTACTCAAATCCCTTCAGTCTAACCGTTTTGTCTTCCAATGAAGCAGAATCAAGAAACTCACACCTTAACCTGAATATTTGATAAGAAGATTGCTGATGAATTCTTGTAAAAAAAAGTTGTCACTTGAAAGAAAAAATAAATAATTTCCTCTTAATTATAACCTTTGATGTTGTCAACGGACTTTACAAGCAACTAGGTGTATTCAAGATAGTAAGAAGATTTTCGAAATCCAAGCTCTTCGGAGTTATGTCTATCGTTCTGCTAGAATAAAGGCGAAGTAAAAATACTACATTAGAATGATGGAAAGAAGAGACACGAGTCCCACAAAGAATATGAATCGTAGAATTATCTCAAATGTCAAAAAAGGAAAAGAAGTAAACATAACAAAATATAAAATCTTAATAATCCAACTGAAATCAGGATTTTTTGCGACAAATACTTGGAACTTAATTTCTGAAATAATTTTATTAACTAAATCATTTATATGTGAAAAGATTATTTTATCAATATGAAAATCCCATCTATTGTTCCTATGTTAGTGAAAGTAATTTTGTGAACTTAAATATTCAAAGGAATTGATCTCATCGATTTTATTTTACGGTGTTATATTTACTGCTTATAAAAGATTGAATATCGTAAAAAAAACAGAACTTTTTATTCCCGCTATTTTCGTTAAAAGTAAAGATATCTTGGAAATATGATCCAATGCTATTATTTGTCAAGCAAACTAACGTCTCTCAGCTCAGAAATAAAAGAAACCTCAGCATTATTCTAACAATAATGAGAAGGAACTATGAATGACAAGACATTGATTTTTTTTTCTTAAATTTTGTGATTGTTCAACGTTATGTTGGTGTATAAAATGTGCCATTGTCATAGGAGCCAGTAGTCACTTTTCCAGGAAAGGGGGAGAAAGGGACATCATTTGGAATATCTTAATAGCAAACCTTGTTTCATTATAAGCATTTCGTCAGTAGAATTAATTCGGCAGTTTGTAGAGTAGGCAAGTACAACTACACATTGGATGATTCTTCGGCTTAGACAAAAGAAGACAGAGGAGCAAGCGACCTGTTTGCCCTATCTTGCCCATGGATAATTATTATGTCAAACGGTTTCTTTTTAAATCATTATCTACCTATTTTCTTATCCTATTTGTTTTTCTTTGCGGCAGTTATCTCCCTTCTATGATCCAACAAGTCCTTACCTTCAAAATAAATATAACTTTTTTTATTGTATTATATTTTAAAGATTATGTTGTGTGCTCTTGAGAAAATTAAAACAATGTTATGTATGTTTTTAAGAGTATTAACTCCGTCTGTGCACAGCCTGTTATTGGGCAGGCTTTTTTGTATTTATTTTTCAACATAAAAACATTGACTCACTAAAACGAATGTGTTACTTAGGGGACCATTCGGCGGAATCCTTTTTCAGTAGAGGCAAAGAAGCAGTATCATTCGTAGCTGGGGGGGCACATTGAAAACCACGACCAACAGCGTTGCATTAGAATATATATTTTTAAAGTAAAGAGTTGGAAACACTAAAGGAAACAGACAAATATTACAGAACTTGAGACGTCATTAGTGGTGGACAACGATTAAGAAAAAAATGAATCTTTCCAACATTGACGGAATTAAAACTACATCACGTGACCCAATCCAAATCCGTTTTTTTATCACTGAGATCAAGTGACAATCTCAATTATTCTTTGTCTTCTCAACTTTCGTGAGGACTAACAATCTTATACATAGGACATTTATTGTTTATTTCTTTGAATTTAAAAATTCCTTTCAAATATAAGCATCCCTGTTTACAGTGTCAGACGACTTTATCATGGCTCTTTTCCATAAATCTAGAGAAACCATCTTTGACGCGCAAGCAGACATATCATCAAAGAACCCATCTTGTTGGATAACAACTATTTTGTGTAAAGGGATTTGTGCCTTTTTAAAGAATAAACAACACATCATCTACTAAATACGTTGCAATAAAACATTTTAAGCATTTTGTATTCTTTCTGTGTTGACCACGGAAAATAACTATTTTCATGGATTTATTTAAGTGTATGTATTCGTAAATTGCTTTTAAATTGACGCAGTTCTACATTAGCAATAAAAGTTGTTTCAGTTTTTTAAAGCACCACAAAAAACACGTCATGAAGTATAAAAAAAGGAAAGGGGAAGCGATCATGGTTTCTAATAACGATAAATTTCTTTATGTATCGTTCAATTGATTTATTAAAGCAATGTTGTCGAAAAAACATGCGATTACGAAAAAAAAAAGGAGTCTGTTCAGATAACAAAAGAAACGAATGGCACAAATTGTTCAACACTTGCCATCTTCTATTCTTTTTGCTAAGAAACTGATCGATACAATAGATTTCTACTTATATATCTTTCAATAGCGAAGATCAAGTTCCAGTAACCTGGATGTCCGATCGTATATTGTATATCCTACACGGCATTATCTTACCTGCGTTTTTATTGCCTCTCCATTTGTTTTTAAACTGTTTCAAGCCCGTCAGAGTAAACTAGAAGCGTCAAGGTGAGAAATATTCTGGTGACACAGGTGAATTGTATTGATTATGTAGTGGGATTGATAGGTTCTTACTGATTAAAGATGCTGATAAGAAAATCTTTTTGTTTGGCAAATTCGTTGCTGCATCATATAACTTGAGATTCTTTCTTTCTTTCTTTCTTTCTTTCTTTTTTTTTTTTTTTTTTTTTTTTGCTTTCTGGTTATTGCCAGGTAAAAAATGATATTCCAGCAATTGGTAGCTCAACGTCTATTTTAGCCTGGACTAAATGTACAAATGATTCTCAATTGAGACCCACTGTCTACATCAGTCAAAGAAAAGATAAAAGTGAATCACCGTTTCACCTGCATAGTGTCCAATTTCTGGCATTGGTTCATCAATTTAAAAAAAAGCAAAATAGAATGAATTTTTTGCTGTCAGAAAGAAGCAAATGAATATCTCAAAAACTCCAAAATGTAGAAATTTTTCATTGCCATCGATTGATAAAGGGAGTGATTTCAAACTTATTTCATACTCCGCTGATCTGGCTATTTCATTAATTCTACATAACATACGAACAACGTCTACTGAAAAATATAGACTATTTCCCAATATTTTTCCCCAATTCCCAAAACTCATTTTGAACTGCCTTTTTGTAATTTTTACATTATTATACGTACGAGAGTTATTCATCCCCAATTCCTCTTCTGGCTACTCCAGCCCTCATTAATAAAAAAAAAAACACAAAGTGACAGTATAGTTTGTTATTTATTTATAAATAGGGTTCAATATCGGTGATGGAACACATATACGAGGATCATTAAATAAGTTTCCAGACTTTTTTCGTATGGTCACTTTTATTGATAGTACACACATGAAACTCTAGTCCCCTTCAAAATAATCTCCTCCGGCTGCAATGCACTTGTTGTACCATTCCAACAACTTCTGAAAGGCCCCATCGAAGTCCTCTTGTGCCAGCGTGTCAATGACCTTCGTCACAGCCTCTTTCATCTCCTCAATTGTCTCATAACGACAGCCTCTGAGCTTAGGGAATAAGCAAAAGTCACAGGGAGCAAGGTCTGAACTATAGAGAGGGGGAGGAACTGCCTTGATGCCCATCTTGGTCAAATAGTCTGTGACAACGATGGAGTAGTGGACTGGTGCATTGTCCTGGTGGAAATGACCCGATTTGAAGAGTGCTAGCATCTTTCGACGGAATCTCCTGAACTCCCTTAAAACCTCAACATAGTAACCCTAACCCTTTGGCCAATAAAGTCTAGTGTATTGACTTCCTTACCCCTCCCACACCTCTCATCATCCGTCACAGACTCTCTGGCTTCCTTAAATCTCTTATGCCACTCAAAAACTTATGCCCGATTCATGCAAGATGGTCGAAAAGCAGTCTGAAGCATTCCATACGTTTCTACAGCATTTTTTCCAAGTTTAAACACAATTTTATGGCATATCGTTCTTCTAAAGTGTCCTCACGTCCAGATTGTATTTTCGAAATTCCACAGCTGTGACAATCAGGCTTTAGTAGGATGTATTCCAATTGCTGCTGTTGCTGTTCATTTGAATCTGAAATCAAAAAAAATTGGTCTGTCATCTCATACGATATATAGCAATAACATACTGAATTTTCAAGAGTCTACGATAATTTTAAATGCTTGTACAAAAAAAGTCTGGAAACTTATTGAATACACCACGTACCTAATGACATAAAGTTAACAATTTTTGGTGACTGTCCGTTTCTCGTCTATGCAATAACTGGTCCAATAATATATATATATAGAGAGAGAGGCAGACATACAGACAGATAGAGAGACAGAGACAGAGAGAGAGTGAGAGAGAGAGAGAGAGTATCTATACAGATCACTCTAAAGACAACGATAAAACAGCATTTACGGCAGTCTTAAACAAAATAATAAAAACAAAAGTTCTTCCAATGGAAAGTTCTATTTTCACTGCTGAGGCCTGTGCAATAGACTTGGCACTCGACATTATCTCGAAAGAAAAACACAAAAAATTTATCATATTCTCAGACCCACTCTCTGTCCTATTATTATTAAACAATAAAAAAAAACTAGAGCACCCACTTATTATCAAACTACTTTGCAGACTACATTCAACATCAAACAAAGAAATCGTTTTTTGCTGGATTCCACGCCTCATTGGGGTGAGAGGAAATCATAGAGCGGACGCGGCAGCGAAATCGGCTTTAGATTTGACTCCGACAAGTACAACATCCCATACACTGATCTGAAACCCAAAATAAATAATTTCCTCCATAAAAAATGGCAACAGAGCTGGAATAGAAATATCAATAATAAACTATTCCAAGTTAAACCCTTTTTAGGAGAATGGCGCCCAGCTTACCGAAAATCGCGAAAAGAACAAGTAACAATTACGCGATTGCGTATTGATCACATCAGACTTACGCACTCTCTTTGATACACAAGCAAGAACAGCAACCAGAAGTGATCGACATGCCAAACGCCATGCACAATCAAACACGTTCGCCTTGTGTGTAAAGTTTTTAATAACACCAGAAAGCACTATTTCCACGCAAATACCATGAAGGACTTATTTGAAAACGTCCACATGGATGATGTTTTATCGTTCTTGAAAGAGACCGAGTTGTATTAGAAAATATGGACTCGGTTGCAATCCTGAAAACACAACAAACTAATCAATTGAAAGCAAATTATTGCTGAATAGAAATACTATTATGTTTGTGTTAGTAGAAATAGTAGTGAGAAATAATTTAAAACACTATCATCACAAAATAAATGTCATGTAGAAATACTTGAAAACATTTACTCGTATGTGAGTAAATGAGTTTTAGTATGGTATCATCAAATTATGTGTTAACAAACCAATACGTATAATATGTATAAACAGGCTTTGGCATTAAATAACCTATAGAGGTTGATATGCCATTAAACCCAACCAACCAACCAGAGAGAGAAAGAGAGAGAGAGACAGGGAGGGAGGGAAAAAGAGTTGGGTTACTTTGTTTAATGGCATATCAACTTTCTTAGGTTATCTAATGCCAACTTGGTGAGGCAACTAGTCTAGGAGAAGGAAAACTCTGAATTAAAACCTGTTAAACTCCGCTTAAAAATTGACCTTGTGTCATATCCTGCCCGAGCGGAGGGGTTGGTAAATAGTATCTAATGCCAAAGCAATTCCTGTTAAAGAAACAGTTGAGGTACCATTTAATTCATAGCTTGTAGGACAAAGTTGTTTTTTTTATGCCTTTCCCAAGAGTAAATCGTCAGAAAGTGAACATATTAGCACGACAGAAGTTTGAACTCGCTTGCTAAGATGTGGTGTAATGGTTATCGTCGTAGGAAATGGACACGGAGACACGAGTTCAAATCCTGGATGAGACAGATTGCATTTCACATAGCACTAATACCCTTGGGAAAGGTATGAATCCAATTATTCTCCCTCCAGTTATGGGTAAATAGTAGGACAGGCTAGGTTCTTCAGCCTTGGTGAGGCAACTAGTCTAGGAGAAGGAAAACTCTGAATTCAAACCTGTTAAACTCCGCTTAAAAATTGAACTTGTGTCATATCCTGCCCGAGCGGAGGGGTTGGTAAATGGAGGTGCTCGTGGTGTAATGGTTATCGTCGTAGGAAATGGATACGGCAACACGAGTTCAAATTCTGGACGAGACTGATTGCATTTCACATAGCACTAATACCCTTGGGAAAGGTATGAATCCAATTATTCTCTCTCTAGCTATGGGTAAATAGTAGGGCAGACTCGGTTCTTCAGCCTTGGTAAGGCAACTAGTCTAGAAGAAGGAAAATTCTGAATTCAAACCTGTTAAACTCCGCTTAAAAATTGAACTTGTGTCATATCCTGCCAGAGCGGAGGTCTTGGTAAATATGTATATATATATATATATATATTCGGTTGCAAAATTATGCCCGATCCAAGAGTCACCATTTTTGTTGACGGTATAATTATTTTATTCTTTATGCTTTTTGTAACAGTTCGTATATATATATATATGTGTGTGTGTGTGTGTGTGTGTGTGTGTGTGTGTGTGTGTGTGTGTGTGTGTGTGTGACTCACATTTCCCCCAGGAAAAAAGTTTTTGCTTTTTTTTTTCAGTATAATCTCCATTCTATACAACGCATTTTCCCATCAGAAAACAAATTTTGTTTCCCTTCAGCAAAGAAATCCATTGATTGAGTTTTAGCCATTTACCCACGCATTTACTTCAATTCATCATCGCTTAAAAACTTTGTTCCACACAGAAATTCTTTGAGGGAGCCAAAAAAGTGGAAATCAGAGAGGTCCAGATCTGGACTGCAAAGATGATGTTCCAGATGTTCCCAACCAAACTGATTGATAGTTTCCACTGTTATTACTTGCATTATCTTTGTAAAACCCAAAAGATGATATTATCATGGAGAATTTGTATGCAGAACTCACAGTTTACATCTGTTCAGTAAGGTTTTCTATTGAGATTTCTCTCAGCTAAAATGAATACATTTCAGTTTTACTCGCCATTGTGAGCATTCCTGGCCTTTTGACCTTATGAATACTATGTCGACCCACTTTAAACAATTTAGTCTATTTGTAAACATTTTTGACTAAAATAGGCTTCACCGTTTTCTTCACATATTTTTCCGTAATTTTCACATGGTTTGCACTTCTCAACCAGTAAATATCTAATAATAATAACAGACCTCTGTTCAAACCTTAGGCACGCTGTTTTATTTGCCTCCATGTTGAATAGCCACAAAACACATCTCACTCTCTTGCAATTCATTTAATAATATATATATATATATATATATATATATATATATATATATATATATATATATATATATTAGAGTCATTCAATAAATATGGTGAATTTATCGAAAATATTTTGTTTTTCATAATTTTTTCAAAAATGTAAACTTTGGAATTGATTTACAGCAAAAAATATTTTAACCTCAAAAATTTGCTGTAAATCAATTCCAAAGTTTACATTTTAGAAAAATTATAAAAAAAAAAAATTTTCGAAAAATTCACCATATTTATTGAATGACTCTAATATATATATATATATATATATATATATATATATATATATATATATATATATTATTATTATTATTATTATTATTATTAAATGAATTACAAGAGAGTGAGACAAAAGGTAGTTGACAATTTTGCTTCATAGAGGTATACCTTTTTTTGGAGACATATCTTTTAAAGATATATAACTACGTCAAGGTTTGCAATATGTGGTCAGTTTTAATATTCACACACTCTCGTATTTATTTAGGGTTTTGGTTTTGTATTTTCCTCCTCGGAATTTACATTGTTTGTGTTTTGTTTTTATCATTAAGGGTTTTCAGACAATTGTCTTCATCGTTACTGTTATTTCCACAACGTTTAGAACATCATTTCGTATTTCCAACAGAAATAGCGTTAACGACCCAGCGTCGAGATATTGTCATTTAAATTATAAAAAAATTTTCGTCATTGAATTAAATGTCCCTTTTGAAAAAAATTTCGACTGTGCACATCAGCGTAAGTTGGAAAATGTGAGGATCTGCGTGAACAATGCATCAGAAATGACTGGATGACCAATATATTTCCTATCGAGGTCGGATGCCGCGGTTTCATTACCAACTCAACATCCGCATTCTTGACTAATCTAGGACTTCCTCTATCAGACAAGAGGAAATACATAAAAAAGATCAAAGATAAGGCACTAACTATATCAGCGTGAATATGGCAATCTCATAGAGAGACAACAATCCAAGTCTGGTGGTATCGGGAATAATTACTGGGGCGCACTCGGTTAGTGGTAATGATGCTTCGGCCCCGAAACCATGCCTGAACCCAGAGTCATTATCTGATGTAGGGTTTGTTGGAAGCAATGCTGCTGTATAAATATCAGTTATTGTATGATACGCACACACACACACACACACACACACACACACACACACACACACACACACACACATATATATATATATATATATATTGTGACGTGACCCATATATGTATATTTTAGTTGACAGCTATTTGAGAGTCAGCTAGTGTATTAAGTACTCCATAGTTGAAATTCATTATCAAAATGTCTTATTTCATATTCTGTATACCTCTTCCCGGCAAATGTTTTGCAAATTATGTCGAGAAAGAATCTGACGGTCAAAAAGTGACATACGCAAAAAGACCTTTTCGAAAAGGGGGCTTTGGAAAAGAGGCGAGGGAGAAAAAAGGGTTAATTCTCTTTTTCAAATAAACCAGCTAGGAGGCAGATCAGGATATCAGCAAGCAACCGAGATCGTTTGAGAAGCCAGACATGAGCAGTGAAAGTAGATAGCAGTGGAAACTGCTTTGCTAGACAGACAAAGCACAGAAAAGACCAATACAGTGAAGAAATAGCCCTACGCTCAAACTCCTATTTGCCAAAAAATCTCAACTTGTGAAAAGAAAATAATCTCCGAAGAAAAGAAAAAGCGAATTGAATTCTCGATAAGTCGATATTGAGAGTAAAATGGACCAGAGAGTATTAAATGCCAAGAGAAAGCTGAAATGAATGCCAAAGGGACATACCATTTGAAGAGGATAAAGGGGAGTTGGAAAGCTTCAGGAAATCACCAAGACAAAAACTACCACGTAGACGTACGTAAAAAAAGAGAGATAAGTCAGGTTTGGATTGAGTTTCATTTCTCAGTCGAACCTTCGATTACATTTTGTTTTCTTGCTTTCTTCTCCCTTTTTATTGTTTATCGAAATTGTTTGAACTTTTCATTTTGAGTTTGTTTTCTGCCAATCTTTTTGTATGTGCTATTTCTCTCTGATCAGATACCTTCTTTTTTAGCAGCGATTTCGGCGGATTTTTCAATTTCGAGAAATTCGTAACAATATATATATATATATATATATATTCTTTTCATACGGTCACGAATTAAATTTTCTATAACATGATTTTATACAGACATAAAAATATTTCAGCTTCTTTTTACAATTCAACACAGTCGCCCTCACTTTAGCTCCCAAAACTTTTTTCCATTCTTATAAAACTATAAGATTATATCTTGCATTGAAAGAGGCTAATCAGTTACGTTCGCTTAACTTGTTCTTGGCGAGTAATGAATTTACCATATAAGAAAATTTATGAGAAGCATCTTCAATATGTTTGCGAAGTAAAATACAGGCATCAGACGTCAGTCTAAAAGAGTGACGACAGCAGACACATTCGTACCAATGTAAGTTTTGCGACATGTTTCATTCTGGTGAGTAGAGGGATCCATTTACTGAACTAATTTTTAACAAGAAAATCAATTGACCTTTCGACTTGCACGGGATAGGAATCATTAAGCAGTTTCATTTGAGAATATTACACTCTAACGATTTAATGACTTCTGCAAATATTTGAAGAAAAGGAGTTAAATTGGATAAATAATTTCTTATAAAAAGGTAAATGAGATATTTTTCAAAAAATAACAAGAAAAACGAACTTAAATTAAAAAAATAAATGAATCGATAAAACTAGATTTAAAAAAAGGATACAGTTTTATCAGCTGTCGATTATTATCGAAGATTTCTGAATTCCAGCTTTAAATATACTTATAGCGTTCTTTGTCCTTCCGCTTCTTATACAAAAACAAGGTTCGATATTATAATAAAGATGAATCAAATGGGGTATATATTATCGTATATGCATGTAGAGGAATTTTCTTTTAATTCTATCCCAAAAATGGTTTAGGTTTCTTTTGTTTAATGGCCTATCAACCTTTGCAGGTTATTTAATGCCAAAGCCAGTCTCCTAGAAGAACAGTAGTGGTACTATTTAACCCATAGCTGGGAGGATAAGGGGGTTCATACCTTTCCCAAGGGTATTTGCCCAAAAGTGAACGCAATAGCGTGACTGGAGTACGAACTCGCATACTACGATTCCGCTGTCCATCGCTTTAACCATTACACCACGAGGACACCCCCTCCCAAAATTTGGTGGTGGGGAAGGAGTAATAGATGAAACTAAATTAAGAAAATTCGCTATTTTAACTTAATTAAGCCAGATGCAACGGACTTTCAGTGCAAGGGATCAGTCCATTTGTACACAACACAGCTTGGACTATCGTCGACTCTTCGAAGCCAACATTGACCAAACCCCCGATTAACTACCGAATGAACAACCGGGACATCAATCATCCGGCTTCTGCAACCTGACATGTCTGACTCTTCGACTGTCTACATATACCTGGCCACTAATCAACTCCTAAGACCTGTCTGAGATTATTATTACTTGTCCAAGAGCCTCAAGACTTGCTGTCACTACGAATTATTTCGACACAACATGGACTCTACCCAAAGTCTTCATGTATTATCCGCTAAATAAAACTTGGCATTTCAAATTGACTCATCTCCTCTTTGTCATCCTTGACTAGTTTGTGTCACATCCCTCCCTTTCATAATTGTTGGCGGAATAGACGTATTTAACCGTCTCCGAAACATTATATTCGATCTTGTTTGGGAAGGGTTTGTTAATCTTTATATAGAGAGCTTCAATAATTTAAAATTTTGTTTGTTTTGTTCTTTGTACAATACAGATGTATTTTCTGTAAGAATTTTCCCGTATTTAGAGGTGGGGCACGAAAATGACTCCGGTTGGAGCCGAATATACTTGGGGAAAATACAGCGCCTTCGTAAATTCATTCCATCCAAAAGTCAACCGACTCATATGGAGACTTGATTTGGTAGACACGAAAAGTCTGTCCTATTCAATCAATCATACGCGAGCGTGTGTGTTATTTGTGTATGTGTCTTGTTTTTTGGGGGGTGGGGGAAAGGGGAGTAAATTTAACTTCTTTAAAGACAATAGCATTCCATAAAGTATTATTTGTACTCAATATCTGGTAATAAATCATTTAAAAAATAGCAGCAGCTGTTACGAGTTGAAACTGAAGCACAAGTTTTTTCTCTATTATCAATAAAAAAAAGTTTTAAAATCATAGCAAACAACAGATAAATTCGTTGAGATTTGTTCCATTACGAATCCTCGAAACGGTTGTTTGAAGAAAACGTTGAGGAGACGAAAAGATTGTCACTTGTTCTCGGTGGCAAAAAAATAAACATCATCACAGTTTGGTTCCCACTTTTATTATTACGTTAATAATTCCGGCCAGTCATCGTTGTGGGTTTCCGAACTGATTTTTTATAGAGAAGAGTCAAGTTTTTTCAAAATAAAGGATCTTCTAAAACATTAAACTCAGAATTTACATGTCCGTTCAACAAAAGAAATATAATTTATGAAAAACTCAATTTTTTCATGAGTTACCTTTACGATGAGAAAGTTTGTGTTTTGAAACGTTAACTTTCTCATCACTTGATTCAATCGAAAATAACCTTTAACCTCACTTTTTTAATAAGCTTCCCGACTGATGATGGTGCGGGCACGAGGATATTATGTAACATGTTGACCCCGGCCAAGCTGTCAAAATAGGAAATGCACCTGTGTAAATAACAGGTGACTCCGGTCGAGGAATATAAGGATATAACCTTGACCGTGGACGGGTTGAATTGAGTGCGATTTGTGACGCCCACAAGAAGGTGGGTGTCGAACAATTATATAACCCGGGTGAAGACAGGAAGTCAGATCAGTTGGAGACAAGAAGCTGTAGAGAGAACCAGCACCCAGCAGAGGGGGCCCCAGGACCCCCGATTGAGCAGTTGGAGTTGGAGAGAAGATGCTGGAATGAGTACCATGTCCCAGAGAGGCTGGGCCCCCAGGTCCCCAGTTGAGCAGCTCAGGAGAACGGGAAGGAAACGTTGTTATGGCCATAAGAGTGGAGGTCAATATGTTGCAGTTCTGTTCAGTCTCCAACTCCTTCTCACATATAACCCTTTCAATAAAGTGACTGGTATATTTTTCTAAAGAACTGTGTCGCTCGTCTTTATTGTGTCGTTGTTATGATTCTGCATATGTGTATGTATAGTTGGTCATGGCTATACAATGATTATATAATATATTGTTGTGAGAATGAAAGTCTGCATTAAGCAGATAGTTTAATGGTTGAAGTGATTAATGCACATTTCGAACAGTGAATTTTGCATGAGTGAAACTTTTAGACGTGATGACTGTAATTTTTTTCTATCCACTGAAATATGTAACATTCATTTGTCATTAATAATCATTAGAGTTTTCCAAAGTGTAAATGAATTTATATCAAATTTTAAATGCAAAATATTTTAAGTTACAAAATTTGCAATATAAAGGACTTTAAATCAAAATGGAATATGAAGGGAAATGACAATGAAAATGCCAAATTTGATATATAAGGGATAATATTTTTAGGAGGCTTTAGTGTAGAATTTTACTCTGTTAAGTTCTACAGTTTTCTAGTTTGGATACTGATTTAAAAAGATAATACAGACGACTAACTTTTAGAAACAGTTTTTTTGCAAAGAAAACAAGAAAGAAAAGATGGAAAAGATAAAGCGTTGCAAATTTGGTGTAATTTGCGGGACTTATCTGAAAGGGAGTGTCCGGAAAACAAAGTTCTTTTAATTTACGTAGTTTTTGTGGTTTCGTTGAAGAGTTTCAGCGTTCGTTTAATCTTAGTTGAGTTTTCCGTAAAGTTGTCTTTCAGCAGAATTCTCAGGTTGAATTTTCTGGGTTTCTTTTTATTTTAATTGAGTTCTGTAAATTTGTCTTTATGTTGACTTTCAGTTGAATTTCTAGGCAAGTTTCTTGCCTATTTCAGCTGTCCAAGAAGCGAATGACGAAACCTTTCAACAGACTAATTTTTTCTGCCATAACAGTCTGGTGCACGAGTTTGCACTGAGGATTTTGGTGCCTTATTGTCGAGGCTTGCTTCTCCCTTCTCCACTCTGGTCAAAATTAAGTGTCATACGAGGTCGGTTTGTTTTCTTGTTATAATTTTTTTTTTTTTTTGATAGATTTGACCTTGCACAAAACTTGGAAGAAAATGTGAAGTAGGATTTGTGTTTTTGTTCGGTGTTGAAATGTGACACAAGGTCGGTTTAATGTAGGGTGGTGCCAAAAATAGCTCAGTTCCCTCAGTATTCCGCTTTTTATAACACATGAGGCGTCTGGTTATTAATCTAACCGACTGTATCTCTGCAGAGAAACAAATCCCCCAACGAGTGTCTTCGATATGGCATTACAAAATCTGTTGGTGAGGCTCAAGTCCCGAAGCTTTGGGGAATGTGGATGTAACAATCTGCCTACTGAATAGTTTCAGGTAAAGGTACGAAGACAGAATAAATGTACAAGTTGATTATTCGAGTATTTACAAGGAAAACTGAACAACTATGTGATGTACGGGGGGGAACCCATGGTTAGAGATCTCTAGTCACCTTATTATAGTGGAGTAATCTTTAATTGCATTTGCTTCCTGGTCCACTCTGCCCCGGGGGGGTCGCATCTGATAGGATCCAATCTATGGGCCAAATAAAACTGTTTAACATTTAAACTCTGTGCAGACAAAGATTGATGTTAAATTGAATTTTTAGAAATAGAACTTTTTGACCATTTAACTGCGTGTAAAGAAATGACTAATTGAATTGTTAGTCATATATTGTAATACTTGGAACCATTTAACTGTGTACAAATGAATGAGTAAGTTTGAATAGAATTATTAGTGTTAAAAACAGCAATACTTGAATCTCTTTAACCGTGTGCCTAAATTGAATTATTGATATTACACAGTCATATGTGGAACTGATAAATTGTGCCCAAATGAATGAATAGTATGGAATAGAATAATTTGTGTTAAATATCAATAATCTAAACCACTTCACTGTCTGCAAACAAATTACCTATATTGAATTGAATCATTTGTCTGAGATAGAAATACTTGAAACCATTTAACCGTGAGCCAAAAAAAGAGCTCAGGCTCGTTTAAAAATGTTATCTAAAAAATGTGTTTACAAATCATATATATTCAATATATATGTAAAAGCAGGATTTAGCATTGAATAACCTTCAAGGGTTGATATGCAATAAAACTCATCCAAACAAACAACCCTGGAGATAAGCTCATTGATTCTTAATTATAAAAAAAATATGGGCTATTCCCTCCCTGGAAGAATGGACGATGCCACTTTTTGAGATAAAGAAGTATGGCCCAAAATCAGGCGGGAATTACAAAGGGGGAGGAAAGGCCAAGAGCAGGCAGTCAGCACCACGAGGAAACAGACGCTACCTAGAGACAGGGTCAGAGGGAAATTGAGAGAGGTTGGTTAAACCTGGCAGTATTGGAAATTATTTACGGAGTCACTTTTACGTGCCCCGTGATTAGCTGAAAAACAACCAATCACGGGCCGCTATCAGCACATCTGCCGTACCACCACACGTGCGCGTGTTTTTCAAACTAACATCCCTTTTCGCCCTTTGACGTCAACGATGTAACACGGAATCTTGACTGCTGACGAAACAGGCTACGAGTCCATGTGGCACTACATACTAGGATACTCTCTGCACATGGGGACCCAGAATTCTCCTTCTTCAAGCCCTTGAATCTGTGAGGACCAGCCACCAAAACAACATGGAACTGAAAGAACTGTTACCAAGACGAATGCTATAGTTAAGTCTGCAGAAAACACCTCTTTTTGCAATTATTCTTCTTTTCTTCTCTTTCTTTATCTTTCTCTTAATATAAACCCTTTTCTTTTTCAACCAAATTGTTGTTTGTTCCTTTTCTCTTGTCAAGTCCCGTGCTACAGTAAGCCTTATCTTTCCTTGCACCGCAGATGTAGATTTTGTCTTTTTTTAACGGGTAAAATCCCAACAGCTGAAGACATGTGCACGGTTAGCAAATCCAAGCAAGCAGGAAGAAGCCCCGGCACAAAGACAGATATTTTGAGCCCTACTGAAATCAACAACTCTTAACAGGACCTGAAACGTATACAAGGAAGACAGAGGTCGGCTAAACCTGTCAGCGGACAGACGTACGGTTGGCAAATAGAAGCAAACAGGAAGACGCCCCAGGCTGGAAAACCAATCAACGCGAAAACGGACATTTTGAGCCGTACTGAAACCAAGCGACACTAGCCTTTAAACCAACAACCCTAAAGAGAACTAGAAACGAATACAAGAAAGACAAACTAGATATTCAGATCAACACACAGATAAGTGTTTATTTGTAATTTTAACTTTGTTCCCACATTGACCGCTAAAATGAATATGTTTTAACAACTCTTTTGTACTTCAAATATAAACGTGTTTAAACATCCACTTGCGTTGTCAATTCTTTCGCATATGGAGGGGAGGTCGTTAAAACCCTCATGTAATCCACCAGACACAATTTTTTTTTTTTTTTTTTTTTTGGTATGCAGTTGTAATTACTGTAATAGCACATTATCGCCGCACAACACTTTGTTTTGAGTTTACTTTTACATCTTTTCCTGAATTACTCGAACACACATACACGCGTGCACGCACTCACACACACACACACGTCTCAAATTAAGATCCCTTTTATCTCAAGAAGCGTTGATTTGTAAGGGAGATAACTAAAATCCACTTATCACAAAAATGTGATTGATCAAAATCTTTAATTAAAAAAAAGGCTTGCATGTTACTTTCCAAGTACGCAGTGATCTCTCTGTATGAAACAATCAAATTATAACCCGTATTTTTTAACATCACCTTTTTAAGCAAAATGAATTGGATTAGCATAAACATTTCACCAATGTTCATAATTATAATGCACTATTTATTTATTATTTATTATTAAAAATATTTTATTTCACACAATGATATTTTCAAATCCTCTAACTCACACTTCCCACGTTTTAAAGATTCATAATGATAGGCTTTCCTTATTATGTTACCATGATAACCTCATATTTTAGCTTTTCCGATAATTTTCCCCTCAAACTTAATATTTTTCCAAATCATTATGTCATGAAGCCCATAAAGGGCAAAACCCAGGAATATTAAACACTCCGGTTAATTTTGGTTTTCATGCTATATTTTTTAGAAAAAGAAGTAATCCCAGACAATATGGCACCATAAGCTGCCTCTCACCATTTGTCAAAACTACTACGATGCTCTCGGTGCAAACTCGGACACAAGTCAGGGGAAAATAGCTAGTAGAAAGACTTCGTCATTCACTTCTTGAATAGCTGATAAGTATTCAAACTGGCAAGAAACTTCCCGAAAAATTCACTTAAGTCAACCGAAAGCCAACCGTTCTGAAATTTAACAAAGTTAAACAAAAGATGAAAATTCAACCCAAGAATTCTGCTGAAAGACAACTTTACAGAGAACTCAATGGAATTAAACGAAAGCTGAAACTTTTCATCGAAAGTACAAAAAATAGTTAAATTCAAAGAACTTTTTTTTCTGAACACCCTCACTCAGATAAGTCCGGCAAATTACATCAAACTTTGCAATGCTTTATCATTTCCTTCTTTTCTTTCTTGTTTCTTTTGTATAAAATCCCTTTCTAAAACTTTGCTGCCTGTATCATCTTTTTGAATACGTAACACTCCGAACAAGAAACCTGCGGAACTTACTGTTTAAAGCCCCCCAAAACATTATCCCCTTTATTAAATTTTGATTTGTTAAGTTCTTTTAATATATATATATATATAATATTTCTGGAAAACGCGGATTGAATTTAGTTTTTTTTTTTTAATTCATTTAAATTTTCTGTTACATAATCAGCAGATTTTTTTTTTACATTGTATTTTGTGAACTCCCGGAAACTATAGAACCAAATTTCTTTTTTATAAAGTCAAAATTTAAGGAAAAAGTTTTTAATATTAAAACTAAAGCTTTATTTTATTCATAAGTAATAATTAATTTTTTAATAAGATTAAAATGCTCCTTCAGAATATTTTCAATTATTTAGAAAAACAAAATTTTTAATGAATTTCAGTTCATAAAAGAAAATTGAAAAAAAAACTGTGGGAGTAAGAAAAGGAAAAAAATCTTATTCCCGCAAATACATTATTAAGAAATGAGAACGTTCTATTTCCTTAAATTTTATATGGGCTCATTACGAAATTACATTTTTGGTGTCAATTTATATGTATTAAAACAATGACAAACACGTGTCACATTCGGTTTTCTTTAACAGAATTCCTTTATAATGAAATATAAAATCAATAATCCTTATAAAGGTGAAACTATTTACTAACAGGACGTATCTAACATATATCATCATTACTATTTATGAAATATCTACATCCTTAAGATTTTTTTCTGACTGACTGCTTCTCTGCAGAGGGGTAAGTCTTCCCGCCCAAATGAGTGTCCTGCATATGACACTAAACAATCTGATGGTGAGGTTCCAGCAATGCTGGAGCTTTGGGGAATGCGAAGTACCCCTTCATTGCCATCGCTCCCAGGTCCACTCTGGCCCGGAGTGGTAGCACCTGATAAGGGTCCTATCTATGGATTAAATTGAACTAAACCGTACTTCCTTCACAATTCTGATTTTTGCATTTAAAGTGCGTATTTATGCTAAATTGAATTGTTTAAAATAGAACTGTTTTGCCATTTAAATTGCGTGCTTATGCTTAACTGAATTGCACGAAATAAAACTGTTTTGACCTCTAAACTGTACTTATGCTAAACGGAATTATCTGAAATAAAACTGTTTTGACATTTAACTCTGTGTATTGCCCAGTCGGCTGGGGCTGTTTGACAATTAAACAGTGTACTCATGCTAAATTGAATTGTTTGAAATAGAACTAATCATTTACATAAAATAGATTTGGCGTTAAATAACCTGCAAAGGTTGATATGCCATAAAACCCAACCAACTAACTAACTGGTTACAATCAAAATAGTTTGATCTGCTGTAGTCTGGAACTTTTGGAACAGTCCAAGGGAAATAACTTACTCTTTTCTTCGATTACTTTCGTAAGTTTCCTTAATAGTTTAAAGCTTGTTCTGTTTTTTATTTGACGGAGGAGGGTATTTTTTACTTCATTTTTTTACTGAACAAATCATTTAAATGTTTCCATTTATCGACCACATGACCTCTCAGAGTCACATGACCTCTCTGAGTCCGATATATTCTCTGAAAATCATTCTAGAATGGGTACTTTTGTACTTAGTTTGCATTGATTTCCTTCTATTCAATTCTATTGAATGATATCTTGAAATTGGATTCTGTGCTTGGAAATTTTTCTTCCTTGCTTAGAATTCCCATTCTTTACTAACATGCAGTACTTGTTTCCTGTTGTGAAGAATATTTCTGCAATTCATTTCTTTTCTGACAATCAGTTGATGTGATATCAACCCAAGATTTTTCCTGGTCAAATTTTATCCTCAGCCTTTTTCTTACTTGCTGTTTTCATGAAGAGTCTTTCTTCTTCACACATCTCAAATCAGGTCATTTAGGATTTTTTGATCATCCATTTAGTGTCAGAGAGATAACTTCTCGAAGAATCTTGAATTTCCCAAATTTTCCTGTTTGATGTAAATGTACTTTATGGCCTGTTTTGGTTTGTTTGAGTATTACAACATACAATCAGAACTTCATTCAAAACAAGACAAACAAGGAACATCAAAATTTAAACAACCTTTATAAAACAACAAAGCGTCAACTTGGATTTGAATGTTCAGAATTTCGCTTTTGCATGTAGTAAGTTTTCAAAGTGGTGGAAAGTCAGATGTTAAGAAAAAAGGAGGAAGGGAGGAAAATGTTTATAAAGAGTACTTATTCCTTTTCTTTTCTTTCTTTTATGGTCAGGTAGTGGAACTTGCAGAAAAGTAGTTTCATCTCTTAACTCGAGGGCGGATGTCACTTCTCGCTTGATCACTGTAAATATGCTTCCTTTGGTCTCTTTTTGTTCTCACTGTCTCGGTTCTCAGAAATCCCGAGTATTAATCTCTCCCCACCGGCTCCAAACTCATCACTCCACAATCCTTCTCATTTTTGGCGCGACCGCTTCCCATTGGCTACTTTAATTTTTATTATTTTTTCTTTTTTTCAGACTTCTGACCGGATGGGTGCGTGGAGCCGATGCGTAGCGACGCGTTTATACATTTCTATGTGCCAGCCGACGAGTCAACATCCGGTTGGGAGTTTTATTGGTTATTCCAAAATCCCCACAACTTTATACAGTCTACATAGATTCACATCTTTAGTTGTTCTACTATCCCTTTCACTGATGGGATTACAGGAAAGAGTACTTGGACCTATGAGCAGTTTTCTCATGTCATGTTCTGCAACTGCATTGTTGCTCCTGAGTCTTATAAGTAATCTGACATTTTATGCGAGTATTATTAAGATCCGGTGAATTCATTAAGGGTACTGTTATATACAAACGTGTGGTTGCAAGAAAAATAAGACTGACAAGAATATTTAGTTTATTTCGTTTATTGAATAAATAAAATGAAAAAGCGAATGGAATATCTAGCCAACTGACGGGTGATTATCTGGTCGGCGGCAAGCGGTTGCTTTGATCTGGTCTGACAGTGTTGTCGGGTGACGCTCTCAGCGACGGCCTGTGATTCAACTGCCTATGTGACCTCAACTTGCCCTATTTATATGTTCCTGATTTCAAACACCGTCTTCAGAAAATACTATTTGTGGAAAAAATGATTGGCTGAAAAATAGACCTTTTTTTATAACTGAGAATTTTCTGGGGATTTTGAATAGACTATGCGCGGAGCCTATGCGCAGAAGCCATGATTTTCTCAGTTTGACACTGGCCATTAATGGTCCAACATCTGGTAGCTGTTATTTTCTTCTACAGTGTCGATGTTTGTCAGTCTGGGTTTTAGTAGTTAAGTGTGTGAAGAGTTAAGTGGGTGGATCATAAGAGATTTGATGTATTTTACAATAACAGTACCAAATGTTTATCATTGCTTCTCACCGCCATCTTGTTTTCTCACCATATACTTTTTTGTTGCGACCTCAAGCTGTTTCATTGAAATAAATAACAATGACATTTTCCTGTGCAAATAATTTTATTAATCTGATGTCTTCTTTTACACAGACATTATATTTTACAGATCATAAATAAATCGGTAGCCAGAGATGGAAATCAGAAAAATGCTTTTTCTGTGGTTTCTCTGATAATTGATTCTTAGCTAAGATCTATCTTCTAACTTTTAGTACTTTAGTCACCTGACTGATAACAATGTAAGTATTTACCAGTAATGAAAAACAAACAAGGTAATTGCTTGACTTAGGGCTATACTGAAATATGATACAACAGTGGTCATGATGGGATCTTTTTAAATATATAGGCATCTGATCCAGAGGGAGACAACTATGCTAAACTTTACCACAATTACTGTTTTATTTTAAGCTTACTTTAGGCTGGAAGTATTGTATCACAATTTTTAAAAACGTTGAAGTTTTCACCAGAGAATTTCTTAAAGCATTAATTGTGAGCCTTCTTATCAATGTTTGCAAAGCCAAGAAAAATAAACAGAGGCAAATTTAGAGGCTGTTGAATAGAAAACATTGTAGTTTTGTATGTTTTTATTTATAAGATCATTTTAATTAATACAAATATTAATGATATTAGATAAACATCATTTTGTTCCATTTTTCACAACTTAAAAAAATTCTCAAAAGTGCTGAAGTTAATTCATTATATTTAAAAATTGTCTGGAATTTGGGGTTAAGAAATATAGCCAATCAATATATTCAGTTTCAAGATCTGATCAAAGTTCAAACAGTTATAGTGCATCCAAGATCTGATTTAAATCATAGTTGTGTAGTGGGGAGTGTGATATCATTGTAAGTGAATTCTAGATCCAGCTGCACTATCATATAAACTTTTAGAGAAATATCCTCTGAAAAGTTGTGTTCCCAGCTATATATTAAATTGCACCATTACTATTCTTCTAAAAAGGATATAACTTTAGGATTAAATAACCAATAAAGGTTGATTTGTATAATTACAAAGAAACAAAACCAAAACCAAGGGAAACGGTGTATTTAGCTCAAAATAAATTGATTAGAACAGAAAAAGTAAAAGAAGTACAAGAAGTGATATTTTGGTTAAGATTATTCATTTTTTAGCCAACCTTTCGAGTTTGAAATGTGTAATTTTGCTTTTAATACTGATAATTATTATGTTACTATCTTTCTAATAAATCTAAAATTTAACCTTAAATAATGACTAATTATTTTTAATTCATCTTAATGGAAAAAAGAGCGAAAAATTGTTTGTACATCTATTATACATTAATATTACAATTAAAAATAGTAACGATATGAATAACTGTGGGGGGGGACAGGAATTACATATTTACTGGTTTTACTTTCAGTGTACGTGGGGTAGGAGTGGAGAGCAGTGCAACACTGGGTAGGAGGTGCCCGTAGTGTAATGGTTATCGTCGTAGGAAATGAACACGGCAACACGAGTTCAAATCCTGGACGAGACTGATTGCATTTCACATTGCACCAATACCCCTGGGAAAGGTATGAATCCAATTATTCTCCCTCCAGCTATGGGTAAATAGTAGGGCAGACTAGGTTCTTCAGCCTTGGTGAGGCAACTAGTCTAGGAGAAGGAAAACTCTGAATTCAAACCTGTTAAACTCCGCTTAAAAATTGACCTTGTGTCATATCCTGCCCGAGCGGAGGGGTTGGTAAATATGGTAAGAGAGAAGGTAGGTAGGTTGCATACACAATAATTGATGACATCACGAGGATAACTGTTCTTTGTTTAGAATGCAGTCCTCAGTTTTATGGGGAAAAAAACAACAGTGAAAAAAAAACTACTAAAGTGTTTAACTGTATTCTTTTATGTATAAACCAATTGTTCATTGGAGTTTTATTCCATTATGACAATGTTTGGATCATTTTATTATTAAAAAAAACAATCATGTCAACCTGCTTGAGAGAAAAATTTTTTGAATATTTTGCTAACTATAAAATCTAAACTTTACTTTCCAATTTGGCCGCTCTTTACAAATTAACCCTCTGGAAATTAAATAGAATTTATCTCCCTTGGCAAATAACAAAATATGATGCCTAAGCCACCCCATTCGAGTAATGTCAATAGGATTAAGAATTTCTGCCCCTGCCATGCAAAGTTTTAATTTGAGTGTGATGCTCCCCTATAAAACAGCCTTGTACCATATCCTGATATGGTGGGATGTCAAATAAATCCCATACACTCCCCGTTCAGATATTACGTATTGAAATTGACATTTAGAGTGTAAGTGTGTGTTCATTACTTAATTTACGTAACCTTTATTTAAAAAGTATTTGCTGAAATATTCCCGCAGATATTAAAAAAACATGTTATTCTTTTTTTAATAGCAATTTTTTTCTTAACAATAGATATTTAGAGACCTCTTTTCCGAACTTAATAATAACAATGATGTCCGGAAAAAAAGTTTAAAAACTTGATTGGAATAAGTATAAAAAATAGTCAAAATGAGGCTGAGAAAAGCCTCTTGTTGCGGGACCAATGATAATGCGTCGATCCTGTGAACAAGTAATAAGTAATGTTGCTTATAACTGACAGAGGACTGGACAAATGACAGAGACAAGTGGATAAGTTTAAATTTCAGGGTTTATTGAGCAAAGCGTACCTGAGAGGAATGTGAGTGTAGAATCACGGTTATAGTATCACATCGATGTAGTCTCTGTTGGGTGTTGAATGTCTGTGCTGCAGAAAGTCTTAGATTCAGCTGTCTATTAGTTTGTGGCAACAGCGTGTCTAGAAGGTGAGAATGGTTTCTGTGCTTGGAGCAGATAGTAGGTATTGCTGTATGGTCAGGTTTTAGATGTTGCTGGAGACGGTCGATGATATCGACGCATTGGTTGCAGAGGCTGAATGATTGATTTCCCAGTTTATGCAATCCTTGATTAAGTGGGTGCGTCAATATAGCCTCGAAGTGTTGACGTTAATTTGAGCAGCGTGTCACTCATGGACGATGTGCTGCAGATGCTGGTTGCAGAGGCAGTGTCATCAATGTCCTGGTTTGTTTAATCCTAGATTAACCAGGTGCGTGTTGATGTGGCCTCAAGTGTTGTTGTTGTTACTTGCTTGTGCAGGAATGGCTGCTAGGTTAAGCTGGTCTGCAGTTAGTGCTGCCGGCTGCATCTGCGTCGTCATCTCATGGTATTCACCAGGGAGGTGTAGTGAGGAGACCAGTGGAGGTCTCGGAAGACTTTCTGAAGTTAGTACTTAGAAGAGCTGTTTGAATGATAAGACTTTCTGAGGTTAACTCTGAGAAGAGCTGCTTGAATGAGAAGAGCAGCTGTGATTGGTCTGATTGGCTGTGTTGGGTCTGCGGCTGTGATTGGTTGGATTCAATGTCTTCTGCTTTGGCTAGTGGGGAGGACGTAGACCCCACGTTAGGCAGTTAGGTTTGGTAGTGAGGACGCAGACCCTATACTGCTGAGAGAGGTAAGAAATAGTTCTCTTCCAGGCCAGAGCAAGCTCGCTGCCAAATTGATATTTGTCTTTGCCTCCCACCAGACGGAATAGGACATAAGGTCATGTCGCGGAGGTTGGTTTATTGTTGAGGTTAAAAGAAGGGAAGTTCAGAAGGCTCGAACCCTGCTGATCTGTGCAGGTCATCAG
Source organism: Sepioteuthis lessoniana (assembly GCA_963585895.1). Taxonomy (NCBI): domain Eukaryota; kingdom Metazoa; phylum Mollusca; class Cephalopoda; order Myopsida; family Loliginidae; genus Sepioteuthis; species Sepioteuthis lessoniana. The sequence goes on from OY757936.1 coordinate 3,859,963, forward strand.
CTAAATTAGTACAATGTGAGCCTGATGAGTCTTCCTGGACATGAACTCAAACATGAGTCCAGGCACAGATACCAAATTATAGCTTAAACTGGACCAAAAGGTCCAGTGCAATACCATGCTTGTCAATGACATCATCACCCACCCAAAGCCCGGAGCCATTCAGCGCAGAATCTGTCCTTGACCTTCCCCAATTTATTTGTCTCTCCCTCCTACCAGACAAGACTTGACACAAGGTCAATGAACTGAAGTTCGATTTATAGTGAGGGTAAAGGGAGGGGGAGGTCTGGCTCGGGCCAAGTCTCGAACCCTGCTGGACTATGTTGGTCATCAGCTCACTTAGTGCAATGTCAGCCTGATGAGCCTTCGTAGACATGAACCCAAACATGGGTCCAGGCACAGATGCCTGATTATAGTGTGACACGGTATAAAAATATTCCCAGTACGGGTGTTTATTTTTTGCACGTGTGAAGACGGGGCAGCCTGGCACTTGATCCCTCGCAAAATAAGTTCCAGTTAAGATTCCCTTTTGGGGCCTAGGGAAATTGCCAGATTATGTGGGGGTTAATTTGGGGCTAGACTGACCGCCGCTGGCAAGGAGTTTCCAAAATTTCCCATTACACATACACCCACCAGGTCACTACCTCCTCCTGCCCCTAGGATAATGGAGGATATGGGCCTCTAGGTTTAGATATAATGATATTAATTATAGTAGTCAACAATTCCAGTTTCTGTATAATATTTTTAAAGGAAAGAATAGGACAATTTAGGCGAGAATAACATGAGGCGAAAGAAGCTGAAAAGAGAGCATGCAATTGACAACTTGACAGGCAGACAACACAATGAATAAATTTCAACACGTGGGGACATTAAAATACAACAAGGTTTTTACTACACGCGGACACACGTATTTAACGTGTCGGCTATATTATCAGCGGATCGTACATAAACACAAATGTCTTTCTTCTTTTCTTTTCTTTTCTTTCTTCTTTCTTTAAATTGAGAGAGAGAAAGAGAATATGTAATTGCAGTACTTAGCTTTTTGACGGGTTCCATCGGAGGGTATTTTCTCTTTTATGGGTTAGCGGGGTTTTATATATATATATATATAGTTCTGGCTTGAAGGCATAGGTTCCTCTTGTCCAAGATTCTTTCCGCTTTCCCCCGGGTAATTTCGGTGGCAGTTTCAATATATCTTATCACCTCAACTACTGTCCTGCAAATCCTGGTTCTGGTTCTTCGCCCGGAGTTTGGCACGAGATTCGCTCCAGCTGTTTACGGCGACATCTCTCTTCAAAACTGATATTCTTTATCCCTATTTCCGCCTACGAAAAGGGGGCTACTTCCGCTTTAGGGTTCTTGTCAACCATTTAGCCTTTTTTCTTCCTTTCCCCGGGGATTCGTTAGGACTACTATCTCTTTCCACCCGGGCGAGGTTACGGGGTACAGATAGCTTGACCCACATTCTTTTCTTCCTTCAACGACCGGCCGAAGTTGACCTACATTCCTTATTTCTCTTTTAACGGTCAGTCTTTGGCGGCCTGTTAATTCAAACACGGAGGGGTAGTAGAAATTCCTTATTTCTCTCCTCTCAATAGTAGACCACGTGACAATAGCTTAAACTGGACAGCAAGGTCCAGTGCTATACAATGCAGTCAATGACATCATGGCCCAACCAAAGCCAGGAGCCATTCAGCCTGAGAATCTGTCCTTGACTTTGAGAGGGCGGAAGAGGTACAGATACCTTCTCTTGGCCAAAGTCTGGCATTATTTGTCACTCCCACTAGACAAGACTTGACACAAAGTCAACGACCTTAAGGTCAGTTTATTGTGGGGGTTAAGGGAGGGGGTAAGGCATGAGCCGATACTATAACCCTGCAGAACTATGCATGTCATCAGCTCACAGTGCAATGTGAGCCTGATAAACCTTGTTGGACATGAACTCAAACGTGAGTCCAGGCACAAACGCCTGATTATAGCTTAAACAGGACAAAGAGGTCCAGTGCTATACAATACTTTCATTGACATCATCGTCGACCTGCAGGTGGCCCAGCCGAAATCGGGAGCAATTCGGCCTCAAAACTGTCCTTGACCTTGAATGGCGGTGCTAAGCCGACGCCCAACCAGCCACCCACCAGACTGGACTTGACACAAGGTCAATGATCCGAAGGTTGATTATAGTGGGGATTGAGAGAAGGGGAAGTCAGGCTCAAGCTGAGACTCGAGCCCTGCTGGTCTATGCTGGTCATTGGCTCACTGCAATGTGAGCCTGATGAGCCTTGCACGGATACCTGATTATAGCTAAAACAAGACTAAGAGGTTCAGTGCTATTCAAAGCTGTCAAAGACAGCATTGCCCACTCAAAGATGACCCTGCTGAAACTGGGTGCCATTCGGCCACGATTCTGTCCTTAACCTTGAACACAGTGCCGAGCCAAAGTCCGGTCGGCGTGCTGATTTTTGGTTGCTGCCTACTGTGTTTATGTAGTGTTCAGCCGCTACTGCACTGCTGGGCTGAGTGAAATGTTTTTGTACACAGGGAGTTCCTTTATTAAATATAAGTAATAATAAAATATAAATAATTCATTATACTTTGAGGAGGAACTTTTAAATAAAATGTATTTTATCCTGTTAAGAACTTGTTCTCAAAAGATCAGCAAAATTAATACCTTTCAAAAACTAGTTCGTGTGTTAGTAACAGAAGTTCTCTCATAACATATGTACAATGTTTTGTTTTCTGACGCCACGAGTGACTAAGCGTTTTCTCTAAACTGGGGATTTTAGGTTGAGTAGCCATCCCGACTACGATACTCTTTTTTCTTCATTAAAACTCTGAGAGTAATTTTTTCAAGAGTAGGCTCAGAAAACGAAATCTTCTATCTGTGGAATTCAATTCAAGAGCAAAAAAAATTTTAACCAATAACAACCTCTTATGTGGTTCATCATTGTCAACACGCAGCCTGAAACAAGGCAACTTGGGGTCACAGGGTCTATGAACTACCAGCAGACACCGTCAAATCACACTGCCAAAAAATATTGTTCTGATATCATATGGACTCTAAATCTTTTGAATCTTTTGGGCTTGGCCTTTGACATAGAGCAAACAGACTGTGTTGAATTTTGGGGTAGATCGGCCCTTCAATCCAGATATCTTAGAGCCGATGTTATCATATTTACCAACCCCTCCGCTCGGGCAGGATATGACACAAGGTCAATTTTTAAGCGGAGTTTAACAGGTTTGAATTCAGAGTTTTCCTTCTCCTAGACTTAGTTGCCTCACCAAGGCTGAAGAACTCAGTCTGCCCTACTATTCACCCATAGCTGGAGGGAGAATAATTGGATTCATACCTTTCCCAAGGGTATTAGTGCTATGTGAAATGCAATCAGTCTTGTCCAGGATTTGAACTCGTGTCGCCGTGTCCATTTCCTACGACGATAACCATTACACTACGGGCACCTCCAGCCAATGTTATGCTCTCTGGATAGTTGTTGCGATGGAGGTTGTTTTTTAAACTCTTTATTTCTTCTTTATATGCATTGCTGTCACTTTTCTTTACATTATATGGGTGGTTGGAGTGGAAGTTGAGGTACTGTTTGGTGAGGTACTGTTTGGCTTTCAATGCATAGATGACTTGAATCCTTGCTCTGTGCGAGTTATTAATACATCTTGGGAGGATAAACTTTTGTCTTGTTCTTTATTGATAGTAAACTTTATAGATGGTTTGATTGAGTTCACATGATTCTGTAGTGTTCGAACATCTTCTTGACGATATCAGACAATGAATGTATCATCTACTTTATCAAAGCCACAATAATAGCTTTAGTGGTGTAGATCCTAATGGTATTTCTTCGAAGTATTCCTTGTATATGCTAGCCAATACTAGTGACAACAGGGATTCCATAGCCAGTCCTTCGGCTTGTTGGTATATGTCCGACCCCATTCAGAAGTTAGTCTTTTCTTCTCAGAAAGTCAACATCTCCGTCAGATTATAAAGACACAGGTGTGATCTTCCAGCGAGAGATCTGCAGCCAGCTTATCCTGTACCACTGTGTCTCCTCAGTGGGTATCCACTGTTAGTGTCTCCTCAGTGGGTACCCTCTTGAATAAACTAACTACATCGAAACTCACTACCAGATGGGAACGAATGAGAGTATTACTGATTTTTTCCATGGTGGACAGAGTTCTTACCCGTTAGTAGGGTGACTATCTCCACAAGTAGGCAGCTCAATGGTTGATACGCTGAACCTCTGTGGCTAATAATGGGTCTTAATGGAATACCATCTTTATGACTGATAGGAAGGCTATATTTGTGTGGCACCTTGCTGTAATGTTGCGATAGTTGTCTGTATTTCATTTACGGTATGAAATATTTGTTCTTACAAAGGATCTGTGACAGCTTCCTTTCCGTCTGCAGAGTCAGGTTCATTTTTACTTTACAACAGCTACCATTGCCAATCAAGTTTGCCAATTGGTTGGAGTATTATCTACAACCACAGTAGCGTTGTTTTTGTCAGCCGATAGGATCATGATATTTTCATCACCCAGTTTTGATGGCCAGTCCTTCTTTCTTTTAGATGTTTGGTTTCGGAAGCTTTGATTTATTGAGTACTTGTCTCACTTTCCATCTTAGATCATCTGCGTAGGCCTTAGGAATTTTCAAGGTTGCCTCCTCAGTTGGAGCTATTGTAACCCGAATTGAATTTTAGAAGAATTGACATTACAAATGTGTAATGGCGTAATAGATTTTTGAAATGAAGTGTAGATAAAAATTTTGTCATTTTAATGAGAAAGGAATTCGAGAAAACAAATTGTTATTGGAAAAGAAAGAAAGGCAAATGAAATATTGTTGTTTAACCTGGAGGCAGTCAGAAGTCAGGTAAATTGTTTTGACATCTCTCCAAGATCCAGGCGGGCAACTATCAGTTATCCAAAGTGTTTGATTCTAAAATTTGAATAAACCTTCGAAAATGGAATTTGTTTCCTTTCAGTAATCTCGAAATGATGCATGTCAGCAAAAAACAATCATAGATTAGGAGAAAATTGATATTTATTTTCTTTCCCCGTCCCTAATCTTAGAAGAAAATGTACATAAAACGATTGGGTTAGTCACTCGCAGCAGTAAACCCCGAGAGACAGAACAGCAGGTGAGTCGATGAGTAATTTACCCGAAGCTCAATCTTTAACCTTGTACCAGACTGCCCTGAGTAGAGAAAGCGAAGAAAGCCGACCATAATACGACACTGTGAAAAAAACATAGAAGCTTAACGAAATAAACACTTGTGAAATAGTACCAACGATTATGGAAAGCAAACATAACCACCATTTAACATTGCCTTGTGCCAGACTATTGACAGAGATAGTTTGAAAAGCCTAAAACTTATACAAGAATTTACGGACTATTAATACGTGAAATGGTCTCTAATTAAAACTTGCCACCTCCAGAGCGCGTGAATATCATTTTATATACTCAATATTGTAATTTGCAAACCGTGTTTTGTTCTCTGTTTCTTGCCCTCGACTTTTATTTATTTTTTTTACTTTCTTAATTGTGCGGTCTCGTTCGCTTACTCGCTGACCAGCGAGTCTGACAAGTGATTGATCTATTGTCTGGATCTAAAAAAATACAACGTAGGCAAATAACTCATCGATCGTGTCATCCGAAGATATATCCGACCAGCCGAGTGATCAGCGAATTAGAAGCGGAATCACCCGCATGTTTGGTGAGGATGGCTGTATCGTCACACAATCAAATCTAAGTCAGGGATCCGCTTGATGGTCTTGACAAAGTGGAGGCCCTTATTTAGCACAGACTCCTCAGATATATTTAGCTGGTACTTACTGATGGCTTTCTCTCGTGCGTAATGGTCTCGGGCTTTCATGCCACGGTTTTTCATCTTTTCAACTTCATAATTTAGCGCTACTTGACCTTGTGAAATTCCTTCTTGTTAGATTTGTCCCGATATCGTTAAATTCGGGGTCTGTCTTCAATCAATGATATTCTTTGCAGGAATGGAGCAAGCTTGTTAGAGAATTCAGACCCTAATTGATGTTTTCTTCAGCGGTTATTACGTATTCTGTCTCGAACCATCTCATGCCCAACTCTTTTTTACGATTCGCTGTGTTCTCCCTGAATTAACCGGTAGTTTCAATATTAAGCCTGGTGGGATTAGTTTAAGATCTCGACGGCAATATAGAAAGGTAAGATGGATCGTTATTCGTGCCAATTTTTGGTTTAATCTATCTAATTGTTTCCAGTGATGTATTATATCGGGTCTGTGCTGATTAGATATTATTAATCTAAATTTCTGCGATGAAGCTCGATCCTTTTTAGTATTTGGACTATTATCTTTATCTTTATTGTTATATTCGCAACGTTTCGGCTAATTAGTCCTTCGTTTGGTGTTTCATACCGAACTCGAGATTTTGGCCATGAATATTCAAGAGTGGCACGGCTCTACGAAAATATCTCTTACAAGTTAACCCCCACCAACAGAATACATAACTAAGAACTGTGTGTGCTCCATCCTATGCAGTTGTAGTAAAGTATACATAGGCGAGACACGACACCATCTCTAAGTAAGAAGATCGAAAAGCAATAAGTGAATGCGAAAAGTCGGGTATAGCTGATTAAATATGGTAAGAAAAGAGAAACTATCTGCTTTGTAGGATGAAGTTTGAATAATAGATATGGAGAATAAGACGTCTAAAAGAAGCAGTATATATGTTGAACTACAGGGACCTATTGAGCAGTGAAAGTGTAGAGATGAATATGATATAGGAACGAATAATCAAAAATGGGATATGAACTTAGGTAAAAAGTCGCACATCATAGTAGTGAGTAGCAACTCGTAGGTTGATGAAAACATTTGGTTTATAAGTCCCAAAAATTCCCTCTTAAGTGTCTAGTAGGACATATGGCACAATCGTTATAGGCGTTTGGTTTAGAAGTTACCGAAATCATCTAGAAGTTGCGAGTTCAATCCCAACTACAGGTAAATAACAAAGAATACTTGATATAGCCTAACACTTGGTCATGGTTAACAGAATTAGAACTATCTAAACCCCCACCCCGCGGATTGAATAAAGGGTTCAGTTTGAAGTTCTGCAGAACTCCCGAGTTCGACAGGAAATACCTATCGAAGGATGCATCGGCCGAAACGTTGTAAACATAACGATAAAGACAATAGTCTGAATACAGTTAGTGATAAAAACCATCAAGTTTGATCTAAGAATTTTTGACAAATAAGTCTTCAAATTCCTTCTGGATATCGTTTTGGATATCTCCTCTCTGTGCAATTTTTGCTACCATCCTGAATTCCTCCTTATGCACCATCACAATGCCCATATTGTAGCCTCCCCTGGCTACACAACCAAAAATCCTCGGTTTAGAGAAAACGCTGAGTCACCTATGACGTAAGACAACAAAACGTTGTACATACGTTTCACAAAGCGAACTTTTGTTAATAATATGAACTATTTGTCGAAAGGATTAATTCTGCTGGCCTTTCAGAGATAAATTCGTAACTACAAGATACGATACATTATATTTAAAAGTTCCTCTTAAAAGTATAATGAAGTATTTCATTATTACTTATATTTCATAAAGGAACTTCCTGTGTACAGAAACACTTCACTCCACCCAACAGTGTGGTAGCGGCCGACGCTATATAAACACAGCAGGCAGTGACCAAAAATCAGCTCGGCTGCTGGGCTTCGACCCCATGCTGTTTTCAAGGTCAATATTTCCCGGCTTCGGTTGGGCCACCTTCGGGTAGACGATGATGTCTTCGACAAGATTGTTCAGCACTGGACCTCTTGGTCCTGTTTAAGCTATAATCAGGCATCATCAGTCCCATATTGCACTTAGTGAGCCGATGACCAGCATAGACTAGAAGGGCTCGAATTTGGGATCAAGCCTGACCTCTTCTCTCAAACTCCACTATAATCGACTTTCGGGTCATTGACCTTATGTCAAGTCCAGTCTGGTGGAAGGTAGTGACAAATAACGCTGGGCTTCCGACCGGAGGAGGTATCTGTACTTCCGCTGCGATTTCAAGGACAGATTTGAGGCTGAATGGCTCCTGGCTTCGGCTGGGTGGTGATGTCATCGACCGGCATTGTATAGCACTGGACCTCTTGGACTAGTTTAAACTATAATTAGGGATCCATGCTTGGATTCAAATTAGAATCTATGTCCGCCAAGACTCATCAGGCTCAGATTGCACTAAGTGAGCCAATGACCAGCATAGTTCAGCAGGGCTCAAGCCTCGACTTGTGCCAGATCTTCCCTTCCCATAACCCCCACTATAATCCGACCTTCAGGTCATTGACCTTGTGTCAAGTCCTGTCTGCTGGGAAGCAGAGACAAATAAACCGTTGGAGCTATTTGTATCTCCACGGCGATTTCAAGTAAATGACAGATTCAAGACCAAAAGGCTGAGCCACCTTCGGCTGGGTGATGATGTCATTAACAAGCATTGTAATGCACTGGACCTTTTGGACCAGTTTAAGCTATAATCAGGGATCCGTGCCTGGACTCACGTTTGAGTCCAAGACTCATCAGGGTCACATTGCATTAAGTGAGCAGCATAGTCCAGCTCGAAACCGACCTCCCCTCCCTTAACCCCCACAATAAACCGGCCTTCGGGTTGCTGACCTTAAATTAAGCCCGATCTGGTGGTGGGTAGACAAATAAATCGACATCCCCCTCCCGTAACCTCCACAATAAACCGACCTTCGGGTCATTGACCTTGTCTCAAGTCTTGTCTGGTAGGAAGCAGAGACAAATAAACCTAAGCTTGGAGAAGAGGTATCTGTTTCTTTTTCCAGCGGCTGGGGGTCAGCAACTTCACCACCTAACCAAACTGCTGAACATTGGGTCTGCGTTCTTACTACCAGCCAAAGCAAAAGACGGGGATCCAACCAATCAGAGCCCCGGAACCAACATAACCAACCAGACCAATCACCGCTGCTATCTCATTCAAACAGCTCTTCTAAGAGCTAACCTCAGAAAGTCTACCATTCAACAGCTCTTCTCAGAGCTAACTTCAGAAAGTCTTTCGAGATCACTTTTGGTCTCCTTCCTGGTAGATACTACGAGACGACGACGACGCAGCCAGTACCAACTGCAGACCAGTTCCCGCTTAACCCAGCAGCCGTTCCTGCCTAACCAAGCCACAGCCTTGCATTACCTAGTCCACGAGCGAACGTACTGTTCGGACTAGCACCAATAATTGAGACCACATCGACACACTCCTGGTTAACCAAGGATTGAACAAACCAGGACATCAATCCCACAGCCTCTGCAACCAGCATCAGCCGCACCTAGTCAACGAGCGACATTCTGCTCAAACAAACACCAGCAATTCAAGTCCACATCGACATACACCCGGTTAAGCAAAGTACTGTAAAAACCGAGACATCGATAATCCAATCTCAGCAACCAATGCGTCAATATCATCGACCGTCTCCAGCAACATCTAAAACCTAACCATACAGCAAAACCTACTATCTGCATCAAGCACAGAGACAATCCTCACCATTCTAAGACGCACTGTTACTCCAAAATAATAGACAGCTGAGTCTCTTTATTCAACACCCAACAGAGACTACACCGACGAGATACAACAACCGCAATTCTACACTCTTACACCTTTCCTTTACAATTTGCTTAATAAAACCTGAACTTTAAACTTATCCACTTGTCTCTGTCATTTGTCGAGTCCTCTGTCAGTCACAACATACAATATACAAACTGTTCACGTGATCTACACGCATCATCAGCGGTCCTGCGACACCCATTTATTCAATGGCTGTCACCCCATGTAAGGGATGGAAGTCTTCCTTCACGATAATGAATTTTACCTCCAACCCCTTTGAGGTTTTGCAGCTTAACTTGACATTCCCCCATTGGTTTGCCTATTCCATATGACCAGGGTATTTTTTGAAGGTGCCAACTCTTTATCCTTAATATACCCTATACTCAGTAAATTTACTGATGCACCACAGTCAAACTGTGAAATGCCTTGAGTTTTCCTTCTATCACCAAGGATATGAACCTCCTTATACCCACCTCATTTATGAGTTAAAAGAATGGCTTTGGCTTAAGATAACCCACGAAGTTTGATATGCAATTAAACAAAGAAACTAAACCATACCAAACAGGTCCACCGATTCATAGTACGAGCTATCAGAGCTTTCACTGCCATATTTTTTTTTTTTTTTGTCAAAATAAAGTTTACTTTTTTCTTAGAACCCTTTCATTTTTTCCGTGAAGTAGTTCTTTCTCTGATATTTAAAACACTTTTTCCGATAAGATGGACAGGCATTCCGGTTTGGCTCATGTTGTGATGTGTATCGAGTGCATGTTTTTGTCTGTTTCTTCCTGCCCTTCGATATTAATTTTCTTCATAGTCTCATGTTCGATCCTGCTGTACAGAATTTTCCGAAAGCTTGCAAATGTCAATAAATTTTTGTCTATCCAGTTGTCTCACTTTTAACAGTTCGGCTTGTGTCGGGAGGTTCCGTATTCCAAAAATAATTTGATTTCAAAAAATAGAGGACATAAAATTTACACAAAAATTGCATTTATTTAATTAACAACCTAAAGGCGGTTATAAATATCTCATTACTCTCTGACTCTATAGAGGTCCCAGGGCAAGCTGTGTTGCCGTTTGCTATCTGACTCCATTCTGGGTTATTTTATTCTTACCCCACTTTCGTTTTGCTGGTTTAACTTCTTGGATAAGATGGCTGTAAAAAAATTATATGAAAGAAGATAGTAATAGATAGGAAACGAAGACATCTTTGATATTTTTCCTTTATTCCTGGGTTCAACAACCATTCAGTGGGTGAGGAAATTCTCCCTGAATACAATGGAAATGGTTGAACCCCCCAGACAAGGTGTTAAAAATGCTTTAGTCGTTTCTTGGGTATATGATTGTCCTTATTCGGTATTTAAAGCTTTAACAACGTGTTCGGTATATAAAGCTTTAGCGATGTAATAGTCACTTTTGGGAGTTCGTCTAAATCCAGTGTTTTAGTCATGGGTTAGTAGTAAAAGAGACGACAACAACCAGTGGAAGGGTTAGCCAATGCGTTGTCAAAAGACAGGCGCATGGCGTCCCCTACCAGTTAGCAAGAACGATCTAGGTGTTGACACTCCGCTGGTCGCTGCTGAAAGAGAATGAGATTCCTCCTTTTGTCGGGACAGTCCCTTTTCTTTGCACATACGTCACCCCAATTCCTGTCAGAGGCCTCTGGGAGTTTCTGCATATTTTAATAATTATTTTAATTCAAAATGATTTTTTTTATTTATTCCCAACAACTCCAACATTTTTTTTTTTTTGACGAAAAATGTTATGTTCATTTTAGTGTTGGTTTCTTCAACTGTATACTGACCAGAAGCCAGAATTATTTAACTTATCATTCATTTATTCGTTTGAGGTTTTCTGGTCGTCAGGTGCATAAAATTAGAACCCATAATACACTTTACGAGCTTCGTCACCCAATAGTTGAAGTATTAACGCTCTTTGGTATTCAATGAGTTGCGTCTTTAAATATGTAATAATGGAATAATTATTCCTCTTTTGTCTGTCAGTTGACTGACAGATGATTATCCATACGTAGAGAATGTGATGGTCTAATTCCCGCCAACAGTTTTGAAACATTCGTATTCGTGTTCACCAATTTTTCGGACACCATATGAACGTCAAAACTAAAATTCTGAATACAATTATAAAAAACACAGCTGAGTCATTTCTTAAAACACATGTTCCATTCCTTTCTCCCCCATCTTTTTAATATTTTTCATCTCCGCTGCCATCATGTTAAATGTGCACCAAGATATACGGTAATAGATTAAAGGAGTAATCAGTTCTTTGCTTGGTGAAAGCATACTTTATTTACAACTGTCGGAGCAAAATTACTTGAACGAATTTTAGAATGACGTGAAATACAAGAAAGAATTTATAAAGAGTTTTATGACGGAATGTCCTAAAGGTTTTTTGGTTTACGTTGAGAGTCCCAAATAGAATGAAATTAGCTGTGTGAAAACTAACGTTAAATCATGGTAGCGTACATCATACGACACGGGGTTTGTTGAGTCCCCTTCCCTCGCTGTCAGTGTGAACAGAAAGGCACACATTCGTGCGTGCTTCTGATTGTCGAAGTAGGATCGAAGGGAGAGCGTGAATTGAAAAGAAATCTTTAAAAAAAATAAATGAATGCAAAAAGTAAGTTTCCGGGATACCTCTGTCGCGAAGTTTGTCTTCGTATATTTATCGTATCTGATGACTCACCGCTACAATTATTTGAGAGAGAGAGAGAGAGAGAGAGAGGGAAACAATTCAAGCACTTGTATCAGAGGAAATGTATTATGGTTTCATATATCGACGAGCAATATAAAACAATTTTCAACGAATTAACAATAATATATTTTATTGTCTGTCCCTAAAAATGTTTTTTACCTTTTCTTTAAAAAGAGCCACTTTCTGTCTTTCTTTCTTCTACGAGACAATGTCCCTAATAATGTTCTTTTTCTCTTTCTTTGTCAGTTACCTTCCCTCTCGATAGAGCAAGTAATGGCGTCCAAGACTTGTGTAGTAGTTGGAGTTGTCTAGAGTCGTTAATTCTTTTTCTTAGATAGATTTACGTTGTAAAAAACTATTTTTTTTCAGCTTCTTTCTTTCTTTTTGGCTTGAGCTGGGGAAAAAAGTGAAGTTGACGACCTTAGTCGAGGGTGACCCGAAAGCTCCCTTTACAATAGGTACTACGCCAAGGTGTAGGGGAGGGCGCTACTCCACTCCTTGGGTTGCTCCGCTTTACCCTTGATCCGTACTTTATAATGCCGAATGTTAAGCAAGGCGGCATCAAGTACCATTTTTGAGTCTTTCGTATGACTCGACCTTGGATTGAACCCCGATCTCAAGGACCATTGGCGAACACTCGACTAATTTGTTGAAACCTATTTTCTTCGATTTCTTTCTTTTATCTTCTTTTCAACTTATGATAACTTCGAATTCCCTTCTGTAATTTTGAATGTAATACAAAATCCTTCCGGAAGATTTAAATCCTTTTCTTTTCTTTTTGGCTTTCAAACCTTCTTTGAATTCCCTTCCAGAATTCTGAAAAAAACACTAAACCCTTCAAGTAGACTTAATTTTTGTCACTCTGTTCCATTTGAGTTGAGGATTAAAAAAACGCAGCCTAATTCTAAGGCCTCCTGTTTACAACTGACAATAGTTGATTTCGGCGCGTAACGCCAGGGGCATCAGCGCTCCACCAATCAGATCAAACCTCTTCTGCCACACATGGATTTTCACCGAACACAAAAGCTAACCAGCAGTAAAAGAAAGACAATATAAAATTAAAAATATTCTATAAAATTCACGAATTGACCCAGAAATATTGGTGCTCTATTCAATAAATCCATTTACCGATAAAATTTCCACACCTTAAAATTGTAATTTCCGAAAATGACTCGATAATATACTTCACACGCCTTGTCTGGGAAACACGACTATTTCTACTGGTTCAGGAAAACATTAATTCAACACAGAATAGTCGTAAACCCCAAAACAAAGTTTAGGTATAACGGTATCTCTGGGTTTTTTTTCCTTCCGTCCTTAATTCTTTTACAGCTTCCACGGACAAAAAAGGAGACAACAGAAGAAAAAAGAGTCAGATACGAACTTGTGGAGAATGTTTGGTGGATATTTTGCTCTCACAATTTATGTTGGCTCATAATTGAAAAGCAAACGAAGTAAAACGATGTAAACGACGCGGACAAAAGAACATTCAAAACAAAGCAATACAAACAAAAATAAATTTACATATCAACAAATACATAAAAAGGAAACATTACAAAACATTACGAATATTCTAATATAATCTGTTAAATATTCCTCTCTGAGTGTGCGTGTGTGTGTATGTAACTAACACGAATATAATGGTGAAAGACTAAATATTAAATGTCCTGTAGACTATAAAATGTATGTTGACTAAGTATTTCATGCGAGGTATCAGTATACAGAAATATATGTATTTTAGGAGAAACGTGTTTTCTCCAATGTTGGTTGTTTGTCTCTTTCGGGATTTGACGAAATGTCTGAGGCCATGCGCGAAACTGGAACAAGTCTAACCGAAAAGGCAGAATAGGAAAGAAAAAGGTTGCAGAATGTATACGCACCCATGTTGCGTGTATTAAGTTGTGTCTTACTAAGTGGCAAGGTCAAACTGTTTTTGGAAGTCGAAATGAAGTGAGAGAGAGAGAGAGAGAGAGAGAGAGAGAGAGAGAGAGCTGTCTCTGGAAGACAAAATGTGAGAGAGGGAGTTCGTGGAAGACGAGAGTATATATAGGCAATCCTTGTTGTGTGGTCGGCTCCAAATGCGCAGGATAAAATCGAAGGTGCGGACGTAGTGTGAACACAAATCTCGTGACTTTCCTGACCAATAGGTTCTCGAGACTGATTAGTTTACCAAGGTCCACCATCTTTGTTTCCGGAACAAGTGGTATCGCGGCCATTTTTAGAATATAGGAGTGTAAATCCTATAAACTTCAGAACCTCCCAACGATATCAACAATTCACCTCAACCACGATAAACCCCTTCATATGCCCAATAGGAGTTTGATTTTGGTGGACAGTTTTTTAATACGCTACTTTGGTTACACCACATAGCGGCCATCAATTGTTCTATTTGGAGTAAAGATTTTAATTACCTTCCTTTTGGCAAAAATATTTTAAGCGGCAAGCTGAAAACACTGACGTACCACACATGATTCTATAGGACTTTACACTCCTATAATTTATTTTGGGCGGTATGCCACATGTTCCCACAACAAAGATGGCGGACGCACACAAATATTCAGTCTCGGGAAACCATTGGCCAGGAGAACCACGTGACCTGCTTAAAACTACGTCCGCATAAATTTCATCATGCGTTTTTCGGAGCCGATTCCAAGACACGTATTTTCTATAAATACGTTGTCTTCTAACACTCTTCCTCTTTTTTCCAATTTCCATTGCAGCACTGGCACACTCTCTTCGGTGTGATACTCTTCTTATTCACCAACAGAAGTAAAAAGCAAAAAAAAAAAAAATGGATAAGCCTCGTAGACATTCATTTCTTAAAAATACTTTGACTATGAGACTTTTTCCAGCCTCAGAAAAACCGACTATTTCGAACTTCAAGATGAAATAAACATTTTAAATATGTAATCAACCTTAATAAGACACTATTTGTCGCTGCCTCCCACCAGACAGGACTTGACACAAGGTCAAAAGCCCGAAGGCCGATTAAAGTGGGGATAAGGGGGAGGGAAGGTTGGGAACGAATCGAGACTCGAACCCTGCTGGTCTGTGCTGCTCATCGGTTCACTTGGTGCAATGTGAGCCTGATGAGGCAAGCAGTTTCACGAACCCATATGTGGGTCCGGGCACGTATGCCGGGTTATGGCTTGAACTAGACACCAAGGTCTAGTGCCATGACGTTTTCATTATTAACCTTTTCTGTAGTTTATTTGTGTTAGTCACACACACACACACATACACACACGACTATTTTACTAACAATGTAGAATTAGCAATATTTTTAATGTATCATTGTATGTTTTGTTATAGATATAAATTTGTTTTGTTTGTCGCCTTGTTTTGAATGTTTCTTTTGTCCGCGCCGTTTCATATCCTTTACCCATTCGTTTCATATCTTCATTCATTGGCTTCATTTATTGGCTTTATTCGTGTGCCTATTCTACCTTAAACTAAACATTAACTAAAAACACTATATAAAACTTTAACATTAAATTTTGGGGGACTAAACATAACTACCAAATAACATGTCCCCCTACAATTCTTATATTCTTGGAATGAAAGGGAAGCGGAATTTCAAACGCAGGACCAAAATCAACGTGCGATTCTTCTGATAATCGGCCAATCTTTTACGACGAGTCAGAAGAACTCTTCCATTTTTCTTTCTACCGATATATTCTCACTCATTAACAAATGCATAAAATTAAATTCTATCAGTAAAATTAGGAATCAAGAAGTTAGGTTTAATGAAATTTAATTTTAAAATGTTTGTGCAGTTAAAAAAAAAGAATGTTGATTTTTTTTTATTTCAATAGATAAATTAAGATATTTTAGTTCTCTCCCCAACACCTAAGTGTAGTAGCTATCGAAAAGGGAGCCTTCGGGTCACCATCGACTACGGTCGCTAACTTTAATAGTTATGAAAAGTGGTTGAAGGAAGTTACTACATGCAAAGGGAGATAAATCGTATTTGAATTTGAAAGAGTCCGTTTATTTTTACTGGTAAACATGGCGGGCAAATTGGAAGACGAAGTTGTTAGGTTGGAAGCTTTGGTTAGTAATTTTTCATAAAATTATTATATTCATTAATGTATTTTTAAATTTATTTTTAAAAAATCTATTTTCTCGAAACGATACTTTTTGTCCTTATTTTTATATAGGACAACACCATTTTTCCTGTTTTATCGGTTGATTGTATCTTAAAAGGACAGATTTTTAGGAAACACCGTGTTTTTATTTGCATTCTCCTCTCACGAGACAAAAAATTTAACTTTGTGAGAAAAGAGAAACAATTTAACAAACATTAGCAATATATTTCAAGATCAATCAAATATATACGCCCATTGTTTTTAAATATAAATAAACAAAGACTAAGCTTTTCAAAAACTCTAACCGTTTTTGATGAGTGAAATCTCAATTCATTCAACTGTTTTAACACTTCAGCCATGAATGAAATGATTATTATAATTTCGTAACATTATTGGCCACTATGTCAAATTACTTTAATTAAAAAAACGAAAACGCTTTTCCTTTTTTTAAATACTGACCGTTTTATAACATTAATTGAAATGATAGTGGTCATTTCACTTACTTTGACTATGTTTAGTACGTTCGTGTGAAAGTTGTATTAAATCCTCATCTCAGAAATTCTCACAAAATTGATACAATTTTATGATATCCTGTTCGAAAGCGGCTTTTTAGACTTTGGGATAAAGAACAAAGTATAGTATCTGTTATCAGTTTTCTATCTGATAGGGTCCCAGTCTCGGGATTTTCATGTTTCATCGAAACAATTCAATAGTCTCGGTGACGTATCAGATATTTAAGCAGGTAAGAACAGATACTACACTTTGTTTTAGAAGCTAATATATATTTCGAACAGGACCACAAAAATTGAATTGTACACAAATAAAATAGCGTGCATACACATTGTTTTTACTGCATATCTTTTTTTTTATTCTTAAACGAATATTCTAACACTTTTGAATTAAACTCCACACTGGCATCGTTTTATTTTATTTTTATTTTATTTTTTTTATTTTTTTTCGCAAAGAACCATTAATTTTATTGCTTGTTAAAATATTGGCCGATAATTTGGGAATAAAAGGTAAATTTTGAAGCTTTTTTTTTTTTTTCTGAAACGAAAATTAGTATTGTTCTGTTTTCTGTTAAAACTTAATGACTGAATTTCTCTTAAAAGAACATTTAATCTTCCTTTATTTGAACCACTTTGTAAATGTAAGATTGATTTTAATACGTAGTTTTTGACATTTCTCTCAGCCTAAAACTTAGATTTTAAAAAAATTTCTTTAACTTCTTTTCTTTGTAGTTTGTAACACATCCCACCAAAGAGAAAAAATCAGAATGTTTTAATCAATTTTCATAAAACTAGAAAATTAATTTCGAGAAAAATCTGATAAAAAAAATTATTTCTAGAAAGTTCAGTTTTAAAAATGTTCAATGCCTCATTTTAAAAATCTAATTAATAACATTGTAACTCTTCAGTACTTCATAAAATTCTGAATTGATTTCCAAAAAGTTACAAGGCCGATAGAATTTCCTGGAGGGACTTTTAAAAAATTGTTAAAACTTGGGATTTTGTAAGTAAAATAAATCAAATCAAATCAACCATGAATAAATCATCAAATTAATAATAATTATTTTTTTATTTATCATGAAAAGTTCTTGAAAAAATTTATTCTAATCTAATTAATTGATCTTTTTTCTAATCAAGTACTTCCCCAGAAAAACATTTAGTTTTTATTCAATAAACAGATATATCCTATTAAAAAAATCTACTGATTATGAAATAATATTTTTCTTCCAGATTTTGTAGGCTTCATTTTGTTATTTACTTTTTTTTAGATTTTTATTTAAAAACTATGAACATTGCATCCAGATTAGCATTGTATAGTTAATTCATGCCTAAATAACTAAATTTTCTGTGGTCTTATTTGTTTATTTTTTATTTCAGTTCCACAAAACAGAATCTGACCTGGATCATTTAACACGGAAATTAGACTTTGAATTGCAAAAAACTGGCTACTCGGTAAATTGGAATGTTTTTATTCAAACTGAAAATCCCAAAATGTCTTTGTAGTTTTTATAAACACAACAAAATAGGCATCAAAAATTTAGTAGAAGTTATAATTGTGTTTTTGTTGCATGGATTCTTCTTTTTCAATGATTATATTCTGTTGAATTATTCATCCATCTTAGGTGTAATAGTTTGTTGAGCCTGATGTTAGATGATAGCATTATTTTTGAGAATTAATTTTTATTTATTGCGGACTTTTTTTCCTCATCTTGGTAGTTTTTATGTTGTTTCTTCTTTCACTACGTTTCGGCCAAATTTCACCTCTGGCCTTCTTCAGGTGATTAACCGCGACCTCGGATAGGAATGCTGAGTCTTGTAACCGTATCCCCAGTAATTACTGCCTTCCATAGTTGTTGTCTATCGCACCACGTTTTTGACCAAGTAAACCTCTGGCCGGCTTGGGTAGGATTTGAAACCGCTATCTTCTGACAATGGAACCACAGAGACTCAACGCCTCTATCCGCTGCGCCACGGGCCCTGAAGGGCAATCAAGGATAGACAACAACTATGGAAGGCAGTAATTACTGGGGATACGGTTAAAAGACTCAGCATTCCTATCCGAGGTCGCGGTAAATCACCTGAAGAAGGCCAAAGGTGAAATTTGGCCGAAACATAGTGAAAGAAGAAACAACACAAAAACTACCAAGATGAGGAAAAAAGTCCGCAATAAATAAAAATTAATTCTCAGATTAAAAAACCTCATCTCAAAAATGATTCCAATTAAAGACAAG
Source organism: Sepioteuthis lessoniana (assembly GCA_963585895.1). Lineage (NCBI taxonomy): Eukaryota > Metazoa > Mollusca > Cephalopoda > Myopsida > Loliginidae > Sepioteuthis > Sepioteuthis lessoniana. The sequence continues at coordinate 3,879,096 of OY757936.1, forward strand.
AACATTATTTTTATTTATTTATTTATTTTTTGAATCCTAAAAATTTCTTCTAACCTTTTTCCTTCCTTCTTGAATATGGCTCAACAACACTATCATTGAAAGCCATAATTTTTAGTTGTGATCAATAGACTTTCATCAAGTCAATGCTATTACCAAAATTACAAAGTGCAATCCTCTGTAATCTTAGTGTTCAAATGAGAGATTTATACAAGTAAACATTTAAGAAAATATACAAAGTTAAAACCCCCTCCTAGAAATAATAAGTTATATATAATTGGTATATAATATACATTTATTATTCTGTTCCAAAATTTTCTTGTTCTTTTTGTTTTTTTAGGATAATCAGAATCCAGTAAAACTGATCCAACAGATTTCAGATATCAAAAAGGAATATTTGATGGTTGTTGATGAAACCAAAAAAATACAGGAGGCTCAAAAGGTTAATGTTTCTTTTTATATAAAATTGTCTGTCTATTGGATGGTTTGTTTGTTGGGGTTCTACATAAAATTGTGTCACCAAAACAACTACTTCTTCCCAACTCTGAGTAGATTTATATAATTTAACAAAGTTAGCAATGTTTTCCTAATGGGGTTTTCTAATTGGCATAGTTTGTTTTATAAATCATTTATTAAAAAAAAAGTAAGAGCTGTTACAAAATGTTAAATTTATTTTTTTATTTCTTTAAGTATATAGTTGTTTTGTTGATGGCTTTTATAATTCTCTGCTTTGCTAGTCTTATTTTAAATTGAACTGCCCACTACGTTAAGTAAATTTTTAAAATATATGAAAATATAAAATTTTTAAATATATTTTTATGTACAAAAGTGAGCTACTTTCTTCACCTAAAAATAAAACAAATATGTTTTTATGTACAAAAGTGAGCTACATCCTTCACAAAATCTAATCTTCAATTTTCTATTTATTTATTTTAAGGTTACAGTTCATTTATTTTTATGCTGTCATTTTAATTCACCAAATTTCTTAATAGAAATTGACAACAATTTATTTCTTAATTTTATTTACATTTTGAAATTTTTTTATTATTATGTGTGTATTCCACTAAATTTCCATAAATACAGTTCATATTTTAATATACATTAATATAATAATATATTTCCATGAATACGTATATTGATATATACATTGGACAGTTGATAAAATTGGGAAAACTCTCAGTGAAAAAAAATGAGGTAAATTTAACTAATTATTGAATTTAATCAAAACATTTGTGTACTTTCCATTAATAATTAAATTTATTTTGTCAAAAGAAATTAATATATTTTTCTCTGGTATTAATACTTTCACTTAATTATGAGATAATCAGTTGATTCATCTCTAAAAAAATATTTATATGTTTTAAAATATATTTTATCTTATACATTAATAGATCCACTTATAAAAGTATCTTTCAGTGGAAAATTAAAAACAAGATAAAGCCAGATTAACAGGCTATTTTTTTTTTTTATATGTTTTCAAGTATATTTGCTTAATTCACGAAAACTTTTTCTATCTTTTCACCTTTTTTACTGAAATGAAATGTTATTAAATTGTGTTATATAATAGCCGAGGGATTTCGGTTCATGCCTTTGAGTTTAGTTAGGCTGAGAACCTTTCAGCTCAGCACAGGGGTTAGTTAAGTGCCACATTGAGGCAGGTGTTAACGCAGGTGCGCTGGCGGATGGAGGTGTCACTCAGATGTCATAATAGTTCGAGAGGAAACGGGGTGACAGGGTGCAGGTGACGTCACACACTGGAAGCGCATAGAGGTTTGTGTGAGATTTGAAGAAAGTTTGAGTTGGAAACTAGACACCCAACAAGAAGGATCGACTTTTGGAGCTCGCAGACACGAGGCGAACTTACGCCCTAATGGGGCCGCACGAGTTGGGGGCCAAATGAATAAGACAGCATAGAAGATTGTGTCTCTCCTTCTTTCGTCGAAACCTTTAACTCAAAGTTAATAAAAAGGTTTCGTACCTGAACAAGAAGTCGTCATGTGTTTTTAAATTCCGAGATTCCTATGTTCTTTATATGTTCTATGGTTATCAACATTCGATGTCCATTTCACCCATTTTGCATGTGGCCATATTCGTGTATATGGCTATGTAACAATTGGAGTGTATAGATATTTAGTTGTGCCAAAAAAACATTTTACTAACAAGATATTTACCTGTTCACCTTTCCTGTAATAATTGTGAGGCTTTAATTAATGTCTCTCTTTGCTCATTCACTGTCTTCGAAAACTTGAAGACTGAAGTCAGATCTTTTGTAGTCAGGTTTTTCAACTTATAAAGTTTTCTAGTGAAAAGAAAACAAATAATTTTGTATCATAAAAAATAAAAGTTTATTTTTGGAAAAATAACTGTCAACTTTTTACTCAGTGTTAACTTTTGCTACACAGTGTTCACCTAGCATTAGTACGCCCCCCAACTATTTATACCTGATAACATCAACATTGCAGGTAGTTCTTCTTTTGTGATCACCTACCAATACAACACGTTTATATTTGACAGGAGTGAAGCACTTCTAAAAGCTTCCTTGTGGAATTCAACGAATCTGCCAATTGCTTTCCTTCCTCAATCCAGGATACACAAATCTCATTCCTTGAGACCATCTCTCATAGTCGAGCCACATCCACTTTCAACCTCTTATCACTGATAACTTTTGTAGACCATAGAGTCTCATACAAGGAAGCATTGTCAGTATTACATTGGATTACTGGCAATGAAGACAAACCAAAGACATCGTGAACCAAGGAAGAAATAAGGAAACCAGCATCAGCTGCCTCACTAAGGGCAAGAGCTTCCAAAGCCAATGGACTCTTGGTCACTCTATCCAGTTTTTTTGATTTCCAACTAATAGGAACAGTTTTCCAACTAATAGGAATAGTTTTCCAACTAATAGGAATAGTTTTCTTCGGAGTGATAATGGGAAAATTCCCATTATCACTCCGAAGAAAACTCAAATAGGCATCCTGAGAAGATCCATCTAATAAACTGGTATGAATAGCATCAGCGTATATCCAACCACCTGTAACTTATGTGGATTACCAAGATTAGGGAATTTTAGTTTTACTAGCATTGACTGGAGTTTTAACAATGCTTTATTTGCTTCTTGGAGCATTTTCACCATAGGATTTTTTTCCCCATATACTCATTACACAAATCTCAAAGCTCATATCAGGTCTTGTCTGTGATGTCACCAACATCATTTGACCTCTTAACCATTTTAGTTCAACTTTTTTCTTTAATGTCAATTTAGCCAAACTCTGCATGTGTCTATGCGAGTCAATATTGACAGGAGATGTTGTAAGGATGTTGTATAAATTTTGATGAATTCAAACACCCTCATTTGTTAGCATTAGTTTGAGACCCAAATACTTGAATGATCCAATATCATGAATGTTTATTTTGAATATTTTTTAAGTTTGCAAATAACTTTCTCCTAGAATAACTCGGTTCTACAAAAAGTAAGGTCATCAACATGACTCACAAGTATACCAATAAGGGATCCGTCCTTATTATGCCAAATTAAAAATGTACCGTCATAAGCCCTTATTGTTTCCCCTAAAGCCATCAACTCCTGCTTAATTCTATGATACCAGAATCTTCGTGTATCATTAAGTCCATATATACATTTTTTAAGGTGCCAGACAACAGAACCCGGACATAAATCAGATAGGGGTCCAGGGGAAATTTCCCTAGAAAGGGAAACTCCTTGTAAAAAGACAAGTTATATCAATTGACTGCAATTCCCAAGACATTGTAGCAGCTATTGAAAATATTAAGCTTAAACATTCTCTACTACAGGCGGGGTGGGGGAATCTTTTCTAAAATTGGTTGTATCCTCTTCAAACCCGCTTTGCTTACCAAACAGGCTTTAACTTTCCTTGATCCATTTTGAAATTTCTCTGTAATTATCCAATGTGAAGATATTATTTTCTAATTCTCAAAAGATACCATTTCATCAAATATACTCTCATGAGAAAAACTACACTCTCTGCTACCATTTGTCAACTTGTTACTCACTGTTGACTTGCTGCACAGTGTTCACCCAGCATTAGTAACCCCCCCCCCACTATTCATACCTGATAACATCAACAATAATACAATAATGAACTCCTTTTGACAGAAGAAATTTTATTAATATAACAAATTAAATAATCACAAATTAAGAGAAATAAAAATTATGATTTTAAAATTTTATGTTAAGTGGGCATTTTGTCTTATGTTTTGTTGTTGTACACTCATTTTTACTGAGATATCTGCTAGCAAATGTATTTATTGTTTGCTTTGATTTCTTTGTTTAATGGCATATCAACCTTCATGGGTCGCCAAAGCCATGCTTGCTGAAGAGCAATAGTGATACTATTTGACTCAGCTGTTGAGGGTTAAGGAGCTTCATACTATGCTTGTATAGTCACTACAGTTAAATTGCTGTATTTTACAAGTTGTATCTGAAATTCAAGCCATCGTTATTTCTTTCTTCTTGATGTCTACAAAGTATTATTATTTCTTTTTATGTTTGTCAATTAATTTTGCATTCATTATTACACACAAACACTTACATGGTTTAAACTTGACACTAAGCAAATTTATTTCACTTTAGAAAAACAGGTTAATGTTTTAAATTAGTTGTATAAATCTTAAAGATAATTTTGTGTGCAATCGTGTTCTAGGGTAGCTGAAATATTGTTTCAATTCAATAGAGATTGGTGCATGAATGGGTATGTGGGTTGTTTTTTCTTCTCCTCCTCATTCTTATTGAAGCTGCATGCTTTCAATATAACTTTATTATATAATCATTTTAGATATTTTATAATGCAGTTATCATTATTTTTGAAAATATATTTCTTGTTTCAGGAAATGATGGATTATTTTCATGAGCATCTTGGAAATCTTCTTAAAATAAACAAACATTTGGAGTCTCGGACAAATTATGATGTAAGTTGTTTCTTTTTCTTTGCCAACACTGTTTTGTACCTTTTTATAAATTTTGAAGCTTTTTTTCTTTCTTTTTCTACTTTGCAATTACAATCTACATAAATGATATAAATCCTTACCAATACTTTATTTACGAATGTTATATTTTGACCTTTGACCCGGCCCAAAATGCCATTCAAGGTGATGCACCGGAAGGAAGTGGTAATTTACTAAGCTTTTTGCTTAGATGTGGCACAAGGCCATATGAAAGGGGCACCCAATGAGACTCGAACTCACTTGTGTAGGTTTGCTAGTTGAGCTTGCTAACCATTACACCACCAGAGGCGCCTAATGCACCGGAAGGAAGTGACACATTCCAATGGCAGTTAGGAGAGGAAATCGCGTGGGCGGAAATTGGCTAACAGAATGGGATAAGCTAAAAAAATTCCCATGGTACACTCATAGACTGATGCACCGGAAGAGAGTGACCTGTGAACTGCATGACAGTTATTTCTGCTTGATGACGATCAAACATGCGATTTCAAAGATCGAGTGGGCGATCGAGTGGGTGTTGAACTGTTATATAACTCAGAAGTCAAGACAGTTCGAGTTGAGTTGAGTTCAACGGCAGTTGCTGTAGAGTTGGAGACGGAGATAGACGAGATGTGGTAAGGAAAGCCCCACCCGGTCGAAGGGGCCCTCGGGAACCCCGATGGAGTTTGGGGTCCAGAGAAGATGCTGATAAGATGCAGTAAAGAAAGCCAGCACCCAGCAGAGTGGACCCTAGGGCCTCCGGTTGAGCATCAGGAGAATGAGAAAGACACAAAGTTGACGGCCATAAGAGTGGGGGTCAAAATATTGCAGTTCTGTTCGGTCTCCAGCTCCCTCTCACACGCAAACATTGAGTAACCCTTTTCAAACCCTTGCAATAAAGTGAGAGGTAAATATTTTGTTTAAAGAAGTCTTCCTTCCTGCGTCTGTTATTCATTTCGTCAGTATGTATCCTGCATGAACATGTATATGAGAATGCAACACTAAATATCAATATGGATTCTAATGGAAGACTGAATTGAAGGTTGTGACATTATTAATAGCAAAGATATTTTTAAATTTCTATTTCTCTGAGTCTTCTCATCTGTAGATATAATTTTTTTTTTTTTCCTTTATGCTAGTTTGAATATTTAAATCTTTTCTTATGGATTAATTACATATATCCCCTTAAAAATGAAAAATAGTTTTCTTTATATTTTTCATTATTTCTCGGGAACTCTAAATCTTATAAGATGTTTGATTTACCCTGAGTTTTATGTTGTAACCAATTTCAATTTGTAGATATTAGAAATTTGGTTTAATACAATTTTGCAATTTATCCTAGGAATTTCTTTTGAATGAATTTAATGTAGATATGTTATTTCCCTGTATATTTTTGCAGTTCTTGTATGAAAATTATTCTACATATTGGTACCTTTTTGTAGTTATTGAATTTTAGTAGCATTTTGTTATTTATTAATTTGTAACTAGCTATATGTTCATCAATCTTGGATGTTTTATATACTCAATGGAACATGGTTGATCAGGAAAGTTTTTTAAAAATGTTAAATATCAATTGTCATATTGCTATCAAGACACAACTATTTGTCATTTTCTTTGACATGAAATTTCATAAATGTTTTTGTTCTTTTTTTCTTTTATTAGTGTGTATGTTAAAAGTAAACATAGAAGTTGATAATTTCAGCATTTTTTTACCTCAATAAATTAGTTTAATAAAATTACTAATACTTCTCATTTTGTTTCAAAAGGTTTCTGAAGCCTCAGATGAATTAAAGGCATTAGAATATCTTGTGGGTGTTCCTCTCATGAAAGAAGAAAATATTTCTATTAAAGATGACATGCCAGCATCAAGTCAGCAGACTTGCCCTGAACCTTCCAAGAACACAAAAATTACTGAAGCAAAAGTGCCAGAAAAAAATTCCATTTCAACAGGTTTGTGGGTGGAATATATTCATCTGTTAACATTGTCATTTTTCAAATAATTAAGATTTTTATTTTTATTTTTATATGTACCCATGCACACACACACACATACACAATGAATGTTATATCCCTCCAGAAAATTGTTTGATAATTATTCACATTTTCCTTGAAACATTATAATTGAGTTAGTCCTTTTATATTTCTAAAAGTTTATGGAAGCAAATATAAAAAGAAAGTAAGAAATTTTGTTTCAGTTAAAAAACATAAATAAAAATGGTGTGTGTGTAATATATTTTACACATTACTCAATAAGTTCTGAGCCTGACATATAGATGGCGCTACTAATAAAATACCCATATGATTTTTATAAAGTACTAACCTTCAAATGGCACATGTCAAAATTTGAGCCCAATCGGATAAATTCCAGTTGATAAATTCCAGTTATTTAAGTGAAGCTACTGTTGCAGATTTTCAAAACAATGGAAAAGTCTGAATTTCATGTGTTGATAAAGTATTGCTTTCTGATGGGGGAAAAAATTCTGTTCAAGCAAAGCAATGGCTTGATAAGTGTTTATTCAGACTCTGCGCCATCGGAAACAATGGTTAAGAGGTGATATGCTGACTTTAAACGTGGTTGTACAGACACAAATTCGGCAGTTGTCCCAGAAAACACCAAAAAACTCCACAAACTTATTTTGGCCAATCGTAAATTGAAAATGTATGAGATAGCATAGGAGTTGAAGGTATCAGAAGGTAGTGTATTCGCCATTTTGCATGGACATTTGTCAATGAGAAAGCTGTATTCAAAGTGGGTGCCACGTTTGCTCACAGGCAATCAAAAACAACAATACATTGACAATTCAGAGTGTTGTTTGCAAGTGTTTCAATGCAACAGAAAGGAGTTTTTGCATAAATATGTGACAATGGATGAAACATAGATCCATCACTTCACTCCGGAGTCAAATCGGTCGTCTGCTGAGTGGGCAGAGCGACCAAAGACGCAAACATCAGCAGGCCAGGTTTTGGCCTCCATATTTTATTTTGTTCATTGATTACCTTGAGAAAAGAAGAACCATCAATAGCAATTATTATATAATTATTGGTGCATGTGAAGGAAGAAATCACCAAAAAACGGCCACAAATAAAGAAGAAAAAAGTGCTCTTTCACCAAGACAATGGCACTGTGTCACAAGTCAATCGCAACAATGGCAAAGCTACATGAATTACACTTCAAATTGCTTCTGCACCCCCACCCTATTCTCCAGATCTGGCCCCCAGCAACTACTGGCTGTTTCCAGACCTTAAGAAAATGCCCCCTGGGAAAGAGATTTGGCTCTAATCACGAAGTGATATTGGAAACTGAGGCATATTTTGAATACAAAGACAAATCGTTCTACAAAAAAAGCATTGAATTGTAAGAGAAGCGTTCAAATCAGTGTATCATCCTTGAAGGAGACTATGTTGATGAATAAAGTCGAATTTTGCCTCAAAGTTGTTGTTTTATTAGTTAAGCCCGGGACTTATTGAGTGATGTGTTATAATCTATCGTGAATAAAGTTACAATTCAATTCATCTTCTGGAATATAAACTTGTAAGTCCACTTTGACATTTTGTGCTATAAATGCATCATTTATCATCCAACCCCCCCAACACTTCTAAAAGTTCTGCTGAATTAATAAATCTGCAAGAACAATTTGGGTCACTTATATAATTCATCATTTTACATGATTCTCCTCAGAATTCCTGTAAACTTAGTTTTTGCATCTTTAAAATTTCTATTTTCAAACTATTTCCTGAATGGATAATAATTTGATGAAGCAGATTCGTTCAAATTTAACAAAGCTTTTTATTAAATTTAGTTGCAAAAGATCTAATGCACGCTATAAAGATCATGTTTAATATAACAATTATGAATTCTCATCAGTGAGTTGACTTAGAATTTAATCACAGAAACCTGGTGGTTCAATTGTTCCAACATTCAACAATTTGGTTTGATATCCTTTGATTTTGATGCAATTGAAACTACAAGTGATGAATCTCTCCACTGAAAGCCACTTAAAGGATTATATATTAAATAAGTTTTAAAAAAAGCTATGTCACAGATTTAGTAGCATCACGTTTGTGGGGAATGTAAAGTACTTTATGGTTTTCTCTCTTTGGACTAATGATGTTTTTCAATCATTGATTGCTAAAATATTGGCACGCTTCTATAGAAGTGCAAAAATATATCAGTATAGTGAAATACTCTCTAGATAGACTCTACCCATTCTAGAGATTGGTTTGGCTTTTTATTTTTCTTTCTTGATTATCCGAATGTGCTTTTATTTTGGTTTAGGTTTTGTGAAGTCTCCAGCCACAAAACGAAAGAATGAAACAGAATTCATACCTTTAACAGAGGAAGAATTTAATCAAGTTTCTAATCTTGTTCGAGGACGAGTCAAACTGGAAGATGTTAATAATGTGAGTATTTTCTAAATGTAAAATGATATTTTGAAATTAGGAGTACAGCTACTGTGTAATTCTATTTATCTAAATAGTTGATCTATGTGTGTGTGTGTGTATATATATATATATATATATATATATAACTGTACCTGTAGAACTTGTACAAATTATATCTGTAATAATTGCACAGATTTAAACTATTACTCCCTTTTAAAATTTGGTGAATTCATAAAAAAAAAATTGGATGAAAATAAGTTTGAATGAAAGATTGGAATATTCTGTTTTGTGAAGCAATATGTAATTGTTTTGAGAAAAATTATTAAAATATTAGGTAGCTTACAATAAAGTTAATGATCTTTGTTCGTGAGAAGGTAAAGGTCAGTAACATTATCAAAGCCGAAAGTACAAGCCTAAAGAGGATAACTAGCTAGTACCCTTGACACAAGCAGAACTCAACACCCTGACACGAGATCTGAATCTCTTCAAAGGAGTTTGCTCAGCTGTTGGCTTCACATCTCAAAGAGAAACATCTGTTTGAACCAGGAACAACATTCTACTGTAATTGAGACCATGAGAGAGAATTAAGACAGTTTTTCATGTTCCAGGAAAACTCATCATTGGTTTATTGCAACAACATTGCTGGATTGATCAAATCAATGATCTTAGAGTATGATTCTACTGAATAGAGACTTTTTATTGACTCATCCAGCAGAAGTCTCAAAGCAGTTCTTTAATATAATGGGAATAGTTTTTCATGTATCCTAATTGGGCATTCAGTACAAATCAAAAAAACTCACAAATGCATGGATCATTTGCTGTCTACTGTTAACTTCGCTTAAAAATTGACCTTGTGTCATATCCTGCCCGAGCGGAGGGGTTGGTAAATATGGTTAACTACCGGAAGCACAAATGGTTGATCAGTGGAGATCTTAAAATTTTTTGACTGGTCCTAGGGTTCCAAGGTGGATACACTAATTATCCTTGTTTTCTGTGTTTCTGGAACAGCCAGGCTTACAACCAACATTATGTCAGACAAGACTGGTCATTAAGACAAACTTTAAAACCTGGCTTGCATAACGTTCAGTCTCCCTCTCCCATTGAACCTAGCAAAATACTGCTTCCACCCTTACAAACTTCCTGAGAAACCAACCGAGTGTGGAATACAAGAAGGAAATTGAAGTGATATGGAAGAGTTTCCACCAATTTGGCTCGAATGTCAGTTAAACTGCACTTTCTGCAGTTACACTTTGTCTATTTTCCAAAGAACTGTGGAGATTAGCATTATAAAAGAGCACTACCAAGGCTAGTGAGATGTAAACTTACTCACTGACTACTGCTAGTGCTTGAAACAGGATAAGGGGGCTGCCAAGTGCTGAAAAAAGTCCCTGAAAAGATCTTTCATCCATAAATAGCTTCTTTTGTGTATTTTTCAGTTTATTATGGTACATCATGAACTTTCTGCAAATATGTCGGCTCTAAATTAGGAATTATTTGTTTAATTCAACTAGAAAATAGTTATAATACTGTTCTATACATTTCAAGTAAGATTTTTATCTAATTAGAAAAAATGAGTATAAATTTTAGATTCATCATAAAAAACTGCCTTATATATTCAACCTTGAAAATATTGTAGCCCAATGTTGTAAATGATATCAACAAAACAATCACTTAAAACAGGTTATAAAAATATAGATTAAAAATGAATATTCATTTTCAATCTTAGTTTTACAAATAACATTTTAATTTTTTTCTAATGTGCTTTTTAAAGCAAAATATGCAAATTAGATGACTCAAGAAAATACCACCACCTTTGTCAAGTTATATACCAATTGTCACGTGATGGCTCACGGAGACGAAGAGGTAGGACTGATACTATCCTCCCGTATTGAAAGAGTATCAAGCAGTCAAAAAGTGACCGTTAGGAAAGAATGTGGGTCACGCAGATGTTCGCACCTAAGTGACCTCGGGTCGCCGGACATCGGAAGGAGAAAGAGAAAATGAAGCCAAATGATTGGCGGGGACCCCAAACGGAAGTGGGGTTCCCTTCCCCTCAGGGGTAGTAAGGAGTTTTTGAGCAAGTCTCGTGGCAGACGGACGATAGCCATTTTACTCCGGGCTAAAGACTAACTGAGACACGAAGGACTCCAAAGTCCTTTAAGCCAGTACTAAAAACAGAACAAAGTCTATTAGCCCGTGAAAGAAGAAAAATTCTCCAGTGGAACCCCGTCAAAAAAATAAGATAAGTAACTTTGGGACATTTTTCCTTTACACCCAAATTTTGTTTACCACCCACTCTCTCTCAATTTGAAAAAGGATAAAAGCCAAGAAAAGACATTTATATTCATGAACTATCCTATTATATGTTTTTGACACTTTGAACGTATATATATATATAACCGTAGTAAAGAACCTATGTATTTTCATTTTACCATGTGGTCTATGTTATTACTCCATGCTTTCCTTTCAGCTTCTATTCGCCTTATATTATCTTGCTTAGAACTGTCCTATTAATTCCTAAAGTATCGCATGGGAAACCGGAGTTGCCGACTACTACAACAACATTAATATTATTACAACTAAGACCTATAGGCCCGTATTCTTCTATTATCTAAGGGAAAGAAGTTTAGCGGCCTGGTGGGTGTGTGATAGTGTGAAATTTTGGACCCCTTTGCCAGCGGTGGCCAGTCTGGCCTTAAATTATTCCCTCACGTAATATGCCAGTTCTTATCTGCCTGAGAAAAGAACTCTGAACAGGACTTATTTCTGTAGGGGATCAAGTGCCAACCTGCCCCGTCTTCACACGTGCGAAAATAAAGTCCCGTTTTGGGATTATAGTCAATTTGCCGTCACACAATTTACTCAAAACCCTAATTGAAAGTTTACTTTTAGCAGCTTTAAGGGGCCATCACTTCAGGTAGCACTTGTACCCCCAAGGTGTGAAATGCTAAGGAGCCAAGCTATTTTTAGCCATATTCATGAGGGCCTTTCTCTAAAAATTCAATTTTTGATTCCCTGTAATTTACTTCTGCATTATATTTTTTCCTTTGTGAATGTCAAACTAAAAGTCAGTTCATTTTTTTTCCCCCATGTCAATAATGATATGAGGAAGGGAAAAAAATAAATGGACTTAACCCAGGATTTACCAATTCTTGTTTTAACTTCCTTACATACCAAAGTTGTAAGGTAAAAAGTAAAAGAAGCAGAAGTGATGAAGGCTTGCTTTAGTTTATCAATAAAACAATTTTTGATTCTAAAAGAACTCACCTTTTTCTTTATTCAATGGAGGTGTAGCTTGGGAGTCTCAGTTTCATGAAAAAAAAGTTTGGACTATAACACATCACTCAATAAGTTCCGGGCCTAATTAATTGTTGTGGACCAGTAAAAGGTCTGGAAGAAAGACACGAACTCGGGATTACGTGAAACAAGTATATTGAACGAAAGTATAAATAAAGCATAGGTAAAAGAGAGTTGAATGTCAGTCTGACTGCCAAAGTGTTAGGCTGGAGTTAACTTAACTTTATTTCTTTGTAAATACAAAGAAGGCACGAGGCCTTAAGGTTTTTGGGGAGGGGAAGGGAGCGGTCTTGCTTTTCTATATATTCTAAAGGGACCTAGCTAGCCACATTCGCCGACCCATTCAACAGTACAATATATAACCATTCATCCTTCATCATGCGCGCAGCAGTTACCAAAATACCGCATTTGCTCTATGAAGAAAACCTACTTAAAACCCAAAAGTGGTATATGATTTTTATTTACAAAATATGGTTTATGTACAATGAAATGATGGGAATGGGAGAAAAAAAACCCCGAAAAATTATATATACAAGAGAAACAAAGAAAAATTCCCCGTTTGGTTTCCCTCCCATCCCCCCGTCTATAAAATTGGAGGCCGACTGTTTTCCGGGTCGAAAGAAACCGGAAACAAGCCGGACCTGCCCTAGGTGGGGCGGGAATACTAATCTACAGAGATAAAAGAAATAAAGGGTTGGGCGCGGTATGGGGCGATAGAAGTAGGTAATATGATTTTTTATATATGAATGTTCAAGATCTTCAATAAAAGCGGGCTGGGATTCAGGTTGGGGTACAAAAATAATAGGGAGGGGGAAGATCTTGAGAAACTAACGACTAGATGATGGGGACAATGACTCACAACATACTGCTAACTAGGTTACAAGGGAAAAACAATTCTACTTACCAGGGATGGGGTCCCTAAGGACCCGTACCGTAGACGCTATGGGCCGGCAGAGGAGGGAAGGATGACTCCAACATTGCCCCCTTTCGTACGACCAGGCTCGCTGCAGTCACCCACCTTTTGCTGAATGTTATGCGATCCAAGCGTTTTCTATCGCATCTGATTTTGACCCTCAGCTGATGCCGAAAATACAAAACCAGATCACGATGAGAAAAGTTTGCATCGTCATACAATCCCTTGTTTCGCGTCGTCCAAATCACCATTCGGGCTACAGCTAGGATCGCGAGAAACACCACACGCTTCTCACCGTGAAACGGAGGAAGAACGTTGTCTACGACGTAACCAACGTCGAGCAGCACGAGCTGTTTGGGTTCGATGTGAGCCTTCCACTCCCCGACGTGATCCCAAAACAGGCGGACTCGCTCGCAGTAGTAGAAGGCGTGCTCAGCCGTTTCTTCCAAGCCACTGCTGCAGCGAGGGCAATCAGGCATGTCTGCCAGGCCCGCTCTGAAGTTCAAGCCGCGAAGGGATAACGCATTCCGAACAAGTCGCCAGGTGAGCGAGAACTCGGAGTTGTTCAAGAAGCTCGATCCTGGCGCCCAATTCCAGTGAGAGCGGATCTCCTCCGCCGTCCAGCCGCGCCGCTCGCTGAGAGGATCAGAAGCGGAACCCACCACTAATTCCCGATACAGCTCCTTCCGAGGCCATGAAAGGTCACTGGACCAAAGAAGGTTACGAAGGGCCTTTCGGCACTCGCGGACAAACAGTGCTTCGCCCAAAGGCCTACGTCGACCTTCAGCCTTTGGGTCTGACTTGAGGCGAGGAAAAGTCCGACTCGCCTTTCGTCTCCACACTGAGTCCCCCGTCAAGACACGGCCCAGATATGCAAGTCGTTCAGCAAGCCAGTGGCTCTCCAGATCAGGCATACCCAGACCCCCGTTGCGTGTACGTTGGATACAGACCTGTCTACGGACCATCGGCCTTGCACCTCCACAGACAAGTCTGGAGAGGGATCGTTGCAGCGCCAACCGATGTGCCTTAGGCAGAGGGAGTACAGCCAATCGGTAAAGGATCAAGGGGAAGACGTACGCGGCGCATGCCTCCGCCCTGCCCTTTAAGGACAACCTCCTTGAAAGCCAGATTCCCACCTGAGCATTCACCTTAGCATGTACTTCCGACCAATTTCGCTCCAGTTGGAGGTCGGGCCCAAACCACACCCCGAGGATGCGGATGGGTCCGTCACTCCAGCGGAAGGGCCCTGGAAGAGTATTGCTACCCCTCCAAGCACCAAGCCGCAAACCTTCGCTTTTGTCAAAATTGACCTTGGCCCCTGCAATCCGCTCATACTCGACAACCGCCTCTTTCACAGCCTCTTTATCCCGGAGGCGGGATACGAAACCTGTGACGTCATCAGCGAACACGGAAACCCTAGCCGCAAGGCGGCCAACGAATGGGATACCGCGCAGTGCCGGACTTGTCCCCTCATCCCTAAGCCTGTGCAGGAGGGGCTCCAACGCGAGGACATAGAGAAGAGGAGACAGGGGGCAGCCCTGCCGGACCGATCGCTCAATCGCGATCACCCCCGAACGCCTTGCTTCACCTGCACCACTGCCTGAGGGTTGTGGTACATCATGCTAATCCATCTGCGGAACTCCGGTTGGAATCCGGCAGTCTCCAAAACAGACGCCAAGAACTGATGGTCTACCCTATCGAAGGCCTTGGACTGATCTAAACTGATCAGCGCGGCTTCGGTGTCGTCTTTTATCCCCTCTAGGACCTCGCGAATCAAGTGCAGGTTGTCCTGGATCGATCTTCCCTTCACAGCAAAGGTCTGTTCGGGGCCGATCAGATCACTAATGACAAGCTGTAAACGATTCGCTAAGACCCGGGCCAAAATTTTTAACTCTGTGTTAAGCAGAGTTATGGGCCTGTAATCGTCTAAACCCTCCCAAACATGCCTGCCACCTTTCTTCAGCAATGTGATCACGCCCTTGGTAACGCTACCAGGGATGGCTCCCTGGGCGAACCAATGGTTGAACATATCCGTCAGAATATGCATAAACATGTGCGACATCCTCAAGTACACTTCGTAGGGCAAACCATCTAGTCCCGGCGACTTGTTGAGGCCGACTTGCTTCAACGCATCACGGACCTGATCGCAGCAGACGCCCGTCCAGGGTCTTGACAGATGCGATGTACCGATCGGGGAACCTTCGCACTTCTTCTTCACGCGCAGTCGCATTCGATTTCGCAGCTTCGTTGAGAACTCTTTTTAGCCTAGATCTAACTACTGATCCCTTGTAGCGCTTGCTACTCTCACGCTCAAGGTCCCTCCTAGCTAGCTCTACACCTAGGGACTCCCCCCCAGCCACCGCCCGGGAAAGTCTATCATCTATAGATTTCGCCTCCGCGGTCCTATCTAAGTTGAGCTGTCGACCATACTTGGTGGCGAAATCTCTAATCCTATGCTTAAGAGAAACCCACCACCTATTCCCGGTAACCGCCCCCACTAACGCCCGCTGAATTAGGGATTCCAGCCGGTCCCGGAAGTCCCGTATCTCCAGTAAGGAGGTATTGAACTTCCAGTAGCCGGCTAGACTAGGTCTATTAACTAACCGCAGACTGACTCTAATGAGTTTATGGTCAGTCCACGCTATCAAGTGGAACGTGGGACAACTAACAAAATCAATGTCAGCTCTTCTCACTAACACTCTGTCCAAGTAGGAACCTACTTTGGCAGAGGGCGAGCTATCTAGCCACGTCCACATCTCCCGCCCTGGGTGATCAAGACGAAACCTGTCGACGAGACCGTGACGAGTCACGAAGCCGACAAGGCTGCTCTCACACCTTCCCGCACTACTAGCTCCCCGACCGACCTTATCTATCTTGGGATCAAGGATCGCATTCCAATCACCCATTAAGACTAGCCGCTTCGTATCGTCCAGGAACGACGCCAACCGACGAAAAAAGGAAACCCTCTCCGCAGCGATATTGGGCGCATAAACCGCAACCAGACGAAACTTGAAACTTTTCACAGCAACATCGGCCACAACCAGCCGGCCCTCGTCACCTGCAAAAACAACGTCAACATCAGCATCAAGGCTGCGTCCAACTAGCAAAGAGACCCCAGCGCTGGTGCGGCTGCCGTATCCTGAGAAAACGTTAAAGTCGTTTTCCAGCACCCAACAGTCGGCACCGCAAGTGAAGTGAGTCTCCTGCACTGCAGCAACATCCACTCCGAGGTTCTTGAGTTCAGCAAGCAAGCAAGCACGTACACTTGCTTGAATCCCTCAGTCCCCTCACATTCAAACTGGCAAGGTTTAAAGCCATCAATCCAACTTACCTTACTCAGTGTCGACTACGGGCCGGAAATCCTTCGGGGTGAGGATGCCGACGGCCTGACGCAGGGAACCGGTACAGAGATCAGTAGACTCTCTGCCGTCCCTGGAAATTCCGCCGACATCAAAGGGAAACCGCAGCTTTAAGGACCTATAAAAACAGGGATGAACATAAATCGGGACCCTGCCCGTACATTTATTAAGTAGATCTTTGTGGGAGGGGTGCCCCATTTCCGCCAACACTATGTCCGTCCGACTGGCCTCCTCAATAAATTGCCAAAGCTCTTTAGTTTGGACGCCAGGCGAACGGACAAAGGTGGTCACCATGGCTGCACCCTTGAATAGGTATGGATTGGTAATGTCTTTTTGATCGATGTTTTTCATGGATGATAGAGGTTTGAGTGCTTTTTTAAGTTGGTGATCTAAGTTGGGTGATTCCATTAAATCTGAACAAAAGTAGAAACCGTTCACGGCTTGCCTGAATTGGTTAGATGCGGATTTTGTTCTTTTCTTTTGAGATGTTGATGGTGACGGTGTCGGTGATCTGGTTTCAGAGTGAGACCGGGTGAATTGTTTGGGAGTTGAAATTGGTGATAGAGAAGGTAATGTTGGGTGAAGGGGGGTTTTGGGATGTTTATCAGGTGTACTTTTGGGTTGTTGAGGGGGAGGACTTATTTGTGCTGGTCGTTGGGGTGGAGGATGTGTGTTTTTTTCCGGTTGTTTGGGGTTTTGTTCCGGTCGCTTGGGTTGTTGTTTTTCTGCTGGTCACTGGGGTGCTTGTTGCTGGGGTTGGAGGGGCTGAGATTTTTGTTTTTCTGGTTTGGGGGAGTTTGTTTTCAGTTGTTTTTTCTCCCCCTCCTTCTCCGTGTCCCCGCTGTCTCTCCTCCTTTTTAGGTTAGTTGTTGTTTCCATTTCTTCGGGTTTTTCTTTATTTTTTGTTTTTGTTTCTTTTTTTCCCTTTTCCTCCTTTTACTAAGGTCCACCCTTCATCTTTGTTGGGTTGGGATTCTTTTTCTGGATGTGTGCTGTTCTTAGCTTCCGTATTTGTTTCATTTGTATCGTTGGTGGCGGTGGTTATTTTGTTGGTAGCGATGGTGGTGGCTTTCTGAGGGCAGGACCGCGAGAAATGTCCGAGCTGTTTACAATTCCAGCAAAGCGGTTTCCTGCCCTCTACGATGACTGTCATGGTTGTGTTCTTATATGTTATCGTATGGGGTATTGCATTGAACCCTCCCCTATCTAAAATCATGATGAATGAGAAATCACTGTATGCCGTGCCATGAGCTGACATTATTTGGGTGTAGTCTTCGACGCCGCCATAGGAACTGAGGTAGGCGGCAATGACGTCCCCATTTAGCTCCATGGACACGTTACATACGGTGACCTTAATTCTCCTTTGTCCTCTATATTCCGGTTGAAGCCGGAAGTACTTTGTGGTAATGTTGCTTCTAGCCAGCTTCTTCGCTATTTCTTCTGTCGGGAGCAAGACATCCCAGGTAGCAAAACTCCTTCGGTAAAAATACTTACCTGGGATGCCTGCAGTTTTAAGTAATTCCTCGAACGCCTCTTTTTTAAGGCCAGCCAGTCTCCTAGTCCTTAAATCGGTCACGACGAACGACAGAGTCTTAGGCTCAACCGCCTCTACCAATTCTGGGATAGGTAGGATCTCGTTTTCTTTAAAATACGCCGAGTATTTCGTGACTCTGTCGTTCTCGTAGTCTTTTGGGGATTTTTTCTTCTTTTGAAGCTGCGACGACCAGGAGACTGGCGTTGCTGGTGGCTTCTGGGCTGGTTGTATATCTGAACAAGTTAAGTCTTCCGGCTTCGGGGAGGGTTCTGATTCGCTAAACATGTCTTGTGTTGGTAATAAATTTGTTTGAGTAGGTTGAATCCGGGATGGTTCCCCCATAGTTGCGTTTTAAAAGGGCAACTAGGGGGAATGGCGTTTTAAAAATGCGAATTGACTTTGAGAAATGCAAATGACAAAATGGCGGTCGTTTCGTTTTGTTTAAAATAAAGTCAATGAATTCAAATCGAGGTTTGACCCTCCTCAACACCAAACAATAACAATTGTTTGAGGGGGGTCACGAAACAATAACTATAATATAACGATAACAATAATTTTCAACAATAACAATGATTTTTTAACAATATTCACTTACTTTTCTGTAGAAAATTAAACACAGTCCAAAACGGCGGGGGTTGACTTAACACCAAAATTAATATTCTCCCAGCATTCATAGTAATAGGAAGAGTTCATTATGGTCTGTAAGGTAGGTACCATAACACTAATAAAACAACTTATAGGCAAAATTCAGCTTTATTCATCTACATCGTCTCCTTCTAGTGTGATACACTGATTTGCATGTTTCTCTAACAATTCAATGCCATTTTTTGTAGAGCAAAATACGCCTCACTTTCTGATATCACTTCTTCATTAGAGCCAAATCTCTTTCCTTGAAGCATTCGCTGGGGGCCAGATCTGGAGAATAGGGTGGGTGCAGAAGCAATTTGAAGTGCAATTCATGTAGTTTTGTCATCATTGCGATAGACTTGTGACATGCTGCCACATTTTTCTTCTTCATTTGTGGGCATTTTTTGGTGATTTCTTCCTTCAAATATACTAATAATGCTAAATGAAATTCACTATTGATGGTTCTTCCTTTCTCAAGGTAATTGATGAACAAAATGACTTGGACATCCCAAAATGCGTAGGCCAAAACCTTGCCCACTGATGTTTGCATCTTTAGTCACTTATAATTACGCAGATGTGTATTTCCAATCCCCTTGGGAAGATGTATCCCTGGAAGTGGCTGTAACCTCTTCAAGAGTATGGATGTAACTTACAAGGCACATCAGGTTAATTGTCCGTGCAAATAGCATGACTAGTTAATTTGCCATTGCTTGTGTGCGATGTGGACCAGTAGCTCAGTGGTAGAGTTTCAGCTCTGTATTCTGTGGTCACTGGTTTGATCTCCAGGGGCGGAGATCATGGTATACACTGCTGATGAGACCTAATATGGTGAAACAGCTGTCCAGTGGTTCTGTATGTTGCATGCAGTGTTTGCTGGATTTTCTGGTCATGATAATTCAATTTATAATATAATTCCTCTATTTAAAAAAGAAAATGTATAATTTTTTTTTTTTCACTTAAGTTGACGAAGGCATGGACAGCTATCGATAGGCTCTCGATCATATGGAAGTCGGACCTAACTGATAAAATGAAACGCAGTTTCTTCCAGGCAGCGGTTGTGTCGATACTGCTATATGGATGCACCACATGGACGCTTACGAAGCGGCTGGAGAGGAGGCTGGACGGAAATTACACAAGAATGTTGAGAGCAGTATTAAACAAGTCCTGGCGACAACACCCCACGAGACTCCAACTATACGGACACTTGCCCCCCATCACGAAAACTATACAAGTTCGACGAACCAGACACGCAGGACACTGCTGGAGAAGCAAGGACGAGCTCATAAGCGATGTACTCCTGTGGACCCCCACATATGGATGTGCAAGAGTGGGACGACCAGCACGAACTTACATACAGCAACTATGTGAGGACACAGGATGTAACCCTGAAGACCTGCCGGAGGCGATGAATCATAGGGAGAAATGGCGAGAGAGGGTCAGGGATATCCGCGCTGGCGGCGCGACATGATGATGATGATGATTTTCTAATAACTTGTGAGAATTTCTGAAGAAACACTTTCATTTAAAAAAGAAAATTAAGATTTTTTAAATTTTTTTTATTTATTTATTTATTTTACTTGGATATTCTAGGTTTAAAAGAGAAATCTGGTTGTATCATTTCCAGGAATCCCAAAAATGTTGGTGGGAAGTCTCCAGGGTATAGTGGCTAATGTGCTGGACTTTGAGATCATAATGAGTCTGAAACCCAATTGGGTTATTACATTCAATTTCAGACTAATTCCCCTCGGGAAAGGCATGAACCCTCTTATTCCTCACCCCCAACTGTGGGTTAAATATTGTTCTTCTACAAGGAGAGGGCATGGTTATTAAATAAACCATAATATGGCATTAAATAAACAAACCAAACCAAACCAAACCAAGCTAAAAATGTAAGATAAACTCAAAATTCTGCTGATGGTGAAACATTTTTTGAAAATAATCAACAGTGTTAAAAACCCGACAACAGATTTGACATAGATAAGCATTCCAGCTATTTTGCTGAAGAATGAACCATCTTTAACATTACAATAAAAAAAGATATATATATATTTAAAAAAAAAAAAAAAATGTATATATATATATATATATATATATATATATATATATATATATATATATATCTTTTTTTATTGTAATGTTAAATGTTTATATATATATATATATATATATATATATTGTATTGTTAAATGTTTATTTATATATATATATATATATATATATATATATATATATATACTGATAGTTCTCTAAAGAATTTTTGAAATACACTCAATAAAGAAAGAACTCCCCTGTTTTTCTATTTTCTTTTTTTGCAGTGCTATCGAGTCCTCTGGCAGCATTTTAAAGAAGAAAAGAACATGTAAGTTAAAAGAATGTTTAGATAATATGAGAATTATTTTTAGAATCCTGAGTTTGAAACATAACAATATGAATTTATTTTAAAGATTACTGGACCCATTTTCAATCAGATCTAAAATTGACAATAAAATATCTTTAACATTTTTCTCTGTCCTCAATGTTTGGGATTGAGATTTAATTTGAAAATTCCTTCAGGAAATTTTCTTTCAGTTTGTATTGCATACTTGAGGTAAATTTAAGTGTTGTGCTACCACAGAAATACTGGGAAATTGTTGTAAATTATATAGACCCTATTACTGACACATTGATATTGTGTGCGTATGTATGTAATATTGGCTTCGTAGTAAAACAGCATACAAAATTTTAATCAGAGAATTATTCTAATAACATAAGTTATAATCTGAGAAGAATCTAAAATTTTCAATTTATTTTCTTAATTTTGGTGTATCCTTTTTTTTAAACGTTATTTCAAAACTCACTGGAACTACAGTTGAAAAAAAATGAATTAAAGTTTTTTTTTTTTTGTTTTTTTTTTCCAAGTTGTATCTTTTTTTATCCTTTTTTTACTTATGGATTAGAAAAGGAATGTAATTGAAAAAGATAATTCTGTGACTCTTTCAAATTATTATCTCAGTAAATTTTTAAAAAACCAACTAGCAGAAATTAGAATCTATTTTATTACCTGCATTTGTAAGTGTTAGATTGTTTGGGGTTGGGTTAAAGAAGAGGGATTACATGACATCCACAATCTGGTAAGATTATATTTATAGACTTGGTGGTTGGTAGCAAAAAGAGATCAGTCAAACAGCAACATGAAGAGGCGTATAAGACGAAATGCATATTATCTTCATTTATAATGTTTACCCAACCCCTCCGCTCGGGCAAGATATGACACAAGGTCAATTTTTTAAGCGGAGTTTAACAGGTTTGAATTCAGAGTTTTCCTTCTCCTAGACTAGTTGCCTCACCAAGGCTGAAGAACCTAGTCTGTCCTACTATTTACCCATAGCTGGAGGGAGAATAATTGGATTCATACCTTTCCCAAGGGTATTAGTGCTATGTGAAATGCAATCAGTCCAGGATTTGAACTCGTGTCGCCGTGTCCAATTCCTGCGACGATAACCATTACACCACGGGCACCTCCAAATTATCTTCATTTATCTTAGCATATTACAGTCTTATACTGACTGACAAGAGATCTTTTGTATTAAGAATTCCACAACTGGAGAACAAAATGGCTACCCAAATTCCAACAGTAAGTTTTGCATAGCTGCTTGGATACATTGGAGACAAAATTATAAGTCAGTATGATACATTTGAGTGAAATGACAAAGATTTAGTTACAAGGGTTTATGAAATTGATTATCATTAAATGTCATCTGTAGCATGTTGAGTATTTTACAACATTCAAAAAGGTGACATTTTTATGACTTCTATCAAATGTAAAGTAAAAGTAAAGTAAAGTTGGCGACCATAGTCGAGGGTAACCCGAAGGCTCCCTTTTCGATAGCTACTACACCAATGTGTAGGGGAGGGCGCTACTCCTTCCCTGGATTGCTCTACTTTACCCTTGATCCGTACCTTATAATGCTGAGTGTTAAGCAAGGAGGCATCAAGTACCATTTTTTGAGTCTTTGGTATGACTCGACCTGGGATTGAACCCAGGTCTCCCGGGCCATTGGCGAACACTCTAACCCCTAGGCCAGAAGGATTTCTGAAACCTATTGTGAAATATGGTAAATATTATAAAGAGAAAAGCTAAAATAGAATTTTAGTTTTGAATGCAAAATTAATTCTTAGTTAAACAACTTTAAAACAAAATAAAAGAAAGAGAAAATGTTAGACAATGAGCTGGGGTTAATATTGTTTTGTGTTATGAAATATAAAAAGTTTAAAGGTTTAAAAATCATTCCAACAGGGGAAATTGCTAGTTAACATTTAAACACATGGATAGGTTAAATATTTTATTTCAGAAAGTTGAGTACAGATCTAAAAAATTTAAATTGTAAATTCTATTTTTTTTTTTCATTGCAAATGAATGACGAAATCCATATTACCAGTTGAAAATGGTAAGTTATTGGTTGACTGAAACTTGAGAAGCCCCCACCTCCCACCCAAATGTGGTGAAATTAAATGGTAGCCAGAAAAAGAGATTGGAATTATTGGATTGACCCTTTTCTACAGAGTTGGAACAAAAGCCAACAAAAATAGTGACTTTAGTGAGGTGTTTGCAATTACTGATACTGAGAAGATACTCTGAAGATACAAGTTGCAGTTCTTGTCAAGTCAATTTGGGGTTGATGCTTTTCTTACCAATTTTCAAAGAACCAATGTCAAATTTACAACATCCTAGAGAATTATACTTCTATATGTTCTTTCTATTCTAATCTTTGACTACTTTCATAATCAAATTTTATATGTAATCCACTGATAACACCCAATTATTATTGTGTTGTAAAAAGTATAATCAAAACTAAGTATTTACTTTGAAAGAATGTCACTTGTCAAAACATAATTACACTAAATACAGTTTGTTTTTTTTTTTGTTTTTATTTCCTGACAATTTTAAAAACTAATATTTTTCAAAATATAACATTGTGATATTCCAATCTGAAATTTTGAATATTTTATTTATTTGTATTTTCATACACAATGATTCTGACTTTCTAAACTATTTTTTCAAAAGCGTGTGAGTGTGGAATATTAAACTTCACTCCAAATGATATTTTCTATCTGTCCACTTATCTACCTATTTATTTATTTATTTATTTCCTTCTTCCCCCTAAACAGTTACTCTATTACATAAATATTTCAATGTGCTGTATATATATATATCAGTGGCGACTCTAGCCTATTTTTGCTACTCGTACCCCCCGCCCCCTTCAGTTCCCAACCCGTGGTCCGTGGACCCAAAGTAAGTCATCATAGTTACTATTGCGTGATTCTCCATTGTATAGCACAGATTGACAAACATACCTTGCATGGTGTTTTTTTTGTTAACAATCAAGATACTATATAATTTGTAGTCTTGTTAATACAGTAGATAAGATAATTTTTTTTCCTTTCAAAAGTATAGAAGAAAAGAGATGTTCTTTACTATGACGAGAAAAATATGTTTATTAGAATAAAGAAACTGATGACAATATACACAGACACAGCTAGTAGTTTCAATTTCGCTTAAAATAAAGATTATTTGTTGAAAATGTATTCAAATAAACAAATTTTAGTTACAGAATGTAATATATGCAACATTCATTAAAGAAATAGAGATCTGTTAGTGAAAAAACGAATTAAAACATGCCGTTTAACCAACATTTACCATAGCGATGATGATGACATTGGCGACGGCTCTAATCTGCTATCCCCTCTCTCTCTCTCTCGGTCCCTCTCCCTCTTCCCAATACATCTATCAGCAGTCACACGTGCTAAGATTTTTTAGCACAGTGTTAGGGTTCCTCTTGCTATTGGCTACAGCCCAAAGCGTATTTCTCTAACATTACTGTTATTATAAGGGTCTAGTGCCTGGCACGGATCGGGCGTTCAACGTTATAGCCGATTTTATGGGATGTTCAATGAATCTGACGGTGGCTGGACAAAGACCATCGTTCAAAACAGCATCATTGTATTATTCCCAGATATATTATGAACTTTTGGCTACTTAGTTATCGAAACTTGAATAGATACATAATTTAATTGAGATCAGACTAAGTATGTTTGCTTGAAATTAATTGATGATTTTTAATCCATTTTGAATAATATTGACCGAGTTATTGGTCGTGCCGGGCACGAGTAGCACTAATCCCGTCTCCGCCCCTGATATATATATATATATATATATATATATATATATATATATATATATATATATATAGTAAAAATTTATTTGCAGAGAATTTTTGACAAGGAAAGATATGCACAATATGGGCTTACGAATTACTGGAGCCACTGGGGAAGCTAAACTTAAGGTAAGTAGATTTTAATCAGTTCTGTTGCTTGTTACACTTGGGACTCTACGATATGCATATACTTACATAGCTAGCTGTAAGTATGATCATATGGTTTGATGTATAACGATTTGACCATAGGTGTAGTGACCTGCTACTATATGTCCATATAGTGGCACGCTAGATGAGAAGGTATGTTTGTATATATCTGTGTGGAATTGGACATGTCTGTCTGGGTGGGGGGATGTGTATATGCATGTGGGTAGTGATACTGGTCAAAAGTTCACGATGAGAAAGATTCATATTTATCTTCTTTGTTAGACACGACTGGGGGGGAGGATAGGGGGCTGTATATACCCATATATATACGGTTGAGAAGAGGGTTGAAGCTGACGTGTTGTGATGAAACCGTAACACTTCTCCTTATAAAAATATATGTCTCTTTATTCTTTTTTAGGGTCAAAACTTTGCATAAGTGTGAAAGAGATAGAGACAGTGAGGCAGAGGCAGACTATATTGACCCTTTCTTCTTTGCAGGGTTGTGCCATATTCTGGGTTGAGTTATTACATTCACTTTTGGACTAATACTCTTGTTGGTAAAGGCATGAACCCTCATATCCTCTCAGATGTGGGTTAAATAGTACCACTACTTTTCTTCTACGAGGATGACATTGAAATTAGATATTCCATTAAACAAAGAAAGTAAACCAAATTTGGTCATTTTGATTTTAATTCTTCTAGAAGACCAGTTATGATGATCAGTGTTTCAAAATATTCAAATTAGATTTGCAATCAGAAATTATCTTTTTATCATTTCTGAAGAAATTTACTTTAAATTATCCATTAGATGAAATTGGCAGTAATTTTACTTCATTTTTCAACACTTAAAGAAACATTATATATTCTCCTATGTTTTTTTTTTTATTTACAGTTTTCTGAGTTTCTCTAATCATCTTATGTTGTCTTTCAAAAAATAATGTTGGGCAAATCATTGGTTGATTTGATTTTGTCTCTTTACTTTGAATTTTTTTTACAATAATTGCTTAGGAAATTATCATTTCATTTGAAAATTTTTTAAGTAAGTTATAAAAAATGTGTTTTTGGTTTTCTTTACAGGTATTGCGGTCTTTAAAACTGCTCACATTAAATAGTGAAGGATCAGCCCAGCTTGTATAAATCATCAAAACTTCAAATGAATTGACTGTTTTGAAATAGTCACATTGGCTAATCAATCTTAGTTTTTTCTTAAATAAAATCATTACACAATCCTTTTTGTTTACATTATTTACACAATTTGAGTGATTGTTCTCATCTTGGTTTTTATACTTAAAACATTTCATCCACTGGATCCTCTGGTCTTCTTCAAGTATCTCTTGTAACTGTGAGTAAATTTCAAATCAAACCCTTGATAAAATCCATAAGGTTAAATTGTTTATGAAGAAGGCTGGAAGGTGCAGAAGTTAAAACATTGTGAGTATAACAAACATGATGATGGCAATTGTCTGAAATGTGTAAATAGATATAAAAGTTGTTAACGACTGTAGTTGAGGGCAACCCGAAGGCTTCATTTTCAATAGCTACAACACCAAGGTGTAGGGGAGATAGCTACCCCTTTACTTGGATATGTACCTTATAATGCCGAGTGTTAAGCAAGAAGTTATCAAGTGCCATTTTTTTGAGTCTTTGGTATGAGTCAACCTGGAATTGAACCCCAGTCTCTAAGGCTATTGGCAAACATTCTAAATAGAGTTTGTGCAATCTTTTTCATTAAGTCAAAATAAAACAGACCGTAGTTGTAGGTTTCTGATTATTTTCTTTAATACTTCCATCTCGTGGAATCCAGTGTTATGCTTATAGGGTTGTTGCGATTATATCTTTTTATTTAAAGGAATACCTTTCTACTTCAGGAAGATTATTTTGGGTTTTTTTTCTTTGGAAAAATTTATTTTTATGATAGATTCTTTACTTGGGAAATAAATACAAATAATTTTCTACCAAATATTTTGTTCCAACTAAAAATCCCATAAATTTTGACAGGTACTAAGGTGTTAATATCAAAATGGTAATATGATAAGAGTCAAATATATAACTAATATCTAAGATTGGCATGAAATCATTTCCAAGTAATATGAATAGGAACATTAGTTCATTCATACATAAATTGTTTCCCTTTTTTATTTATTTTTAATATAAAGTGTATTACTTCTATCCTCAGAATCATTATCTTTGCTACTACAGTACTTTAATATGTCTGGCATGAATCTTGTAAAATATTGACTATATGAATAATGCTAGAGGTATTTTTTAAAACCAAACTTCCTACTAGTAATAGTCATCTACTTAAATCTATCAGAGGAAAATTGTTTTTACCTATGATGGTAGAGTATTTCAGGATATACAAAATGAAAGATTGAAATAAATATGATCTTTAAAAAAAACATTTCAAGTTGGAAATTTGCTGTTTTCCTATGTTGACAAATTTGCTAATGTTTTTTCAGCTGACCTGTTTGCAAAATGTTCCAAACTTCTCGTTTCCTATAAAACTACCATCTTTATAACTTCATGTTAATAAGATTAATTTAGTATGTCACCTAGCAAGAAAAAATGAGTATGCAGAGTAGTCTACCTTCCTTCAAATGATTAATTTATAATTGGTAGAAAATATGCAAAGATTTGACCCAATCAACCAGTTTCTGTCACCCATGTTGTTGAATTTCTGGCACTTTCAAATGAATGTTATACCACAAAATATGCATTATTTGACATTTGTTTATATTTTCATCATTGAACACAATTTTTAAAAAACATATTTGAAGGCAGATGTCATCTTATCACTCTTAATATACTTCAATATTAAATCTTTATTGAAATGTAA
Organism: Sepioteuthis lessoniana; assembly: GCA_963585895.1. Classification (NCBI taxonomy): domain Eukaryota; kingdom Metazoa; phylum Mollusca; class Cephalopoda; order Myopsida; family Loliginidae; genus Sepioteuthis; species Sepioteuthis lessoniana. The sequence continues at coordinate 3,907,339 of OY757936.1, forward strand.
GTTGTAGGATCAGCTTTATTTAAACAATTAAGAAAAACTGTTAATCTTATGTCTTCAAATATGGTAGTAGTTGTAAAATGATTTTATTTCTGTACAAAATTACTACTGATATTTTTGTATATATTAAAGTATTTTTAAAAATGAATATTTGAATTTTGTGTTTTGATAAAAATATGATAAATAATTTTGTCCATGCTGCAAAACTGCTTGTATGTTTGTAGTTCTCATAAATGTACAACTTGGAGAAATATTTGCTCAAGGAATACAACTTTAGTTTTTCATTTTCACTCAGTTGTTTAGTACAGTGTCATTCTAAAAATGAACACCTAAATTCCACAATATTTGAATTGCAATCAATATCAAAAAAGATTTTTTTATGACTTCATATTCCAGTCAAAATAACAGAAGAATTGCTATTGCCCTGCTAAGCTATTTTTGGCACCATTGGAAATAGAATTCTGACATCTTATCAAATAGAAAAACTACTCTTTTCATTTATCTTAGTGAAACATTTCTATTCTGCAATTATTTTCAGACTAGATTTTGCAAAAAGTTACGATTAAATTTTTAATATCTTATATGAAGATAGTTATATCGTTTGAAAATAAAGAGGCTTACAGTAATAAAAATGTTGTATTGCATTGTACAACCTGTATAATATTTTGAAAAATAAGCATTAGTAAATTACTAACCAAAACTTGTATAAGTTGTTTAAATATACTGTGTATATAAAAAGGTGTTTAAATATACTGACCAGAGTTGAAAGTTTTTTAAGCTATCATTCTTTCTTTTTTTTTTTTTTTTTTTTTTTAAAGGTCAGTAATGTTTTTAAAATGACAGTTCGAAATCAGGTCTGTAAATTTGAAATTGATCATCATTTGAATTTATTTTTATTTTTTAAGTGTATTTGTTATGATTTAGTTGAATAAACAAAAGGGCCCATTGTGAAAGTTTTTGGAATTTGAATTATGTTAAGATGAGGTTTTGTTTTTTTGCTCGTAACTTTTATTGTTTTATTACGGAACTTTTTTAAAACTTTCATCTACAACTAATTTTATAAATGGGCCGAATAAAAAAAAAAAAAAAAATAAAATAACATTATCATAAAGATTTTCAAATAACTTTTTATGCAACAAGATAAATCTTTATGATTTTATAAACCTAATATTGATATAATTTGTCTAAAATTTTAGCTTCTAAAACTATTTCAAACTTGACACAGTAGTGGGATTATTTTAATTTTTCACGGATACAAAATTTGATGTATAGTCACTTATTTATTGTGAATATTGCAACATACTCACTTGATAAAAGATTGTTTTATTTCTTTTATTTAAAGTTGGAAAAATATCTAAGTGAATGTGTCAGGAGACTCCCAATTTCTGAGTGCAATGAGGAGGTGCTGTTAAAGTGACGGATCACTTGTGATAAGGAAATTTGTGCTTGTATCTATGAGAGCCAAAAATTTGTATCCTGAGAATTTGAGAGATATCCCAAAAAGAGACAACAGTACATTATGTTTAGGGTCACATCCTCTTTGTCAAGAAATCAGTTTAGTATGAAAATAAAATTGTCGATTCACCATAACTTTTCACCCATGTACACTTATTTAGTGTGCCAAAAATTGTAATTTTTGATTCTCTATTTAATTTCTCTGTGGAGTTTTTCTTATGTGTAAATAAAATAAAATCCTGAGGTAATATTAAATGGAAAATAGTCCAAAATAACAATAAGTTATTGTTGCCATATAATATTCTGCTGTGATGAGCCTAACGGAAAACTGTTAATATTGTAACTTTTTCAAAATGTGAAATTATATTTAACTATTACAAAGGCAACTGACTTTTAGTATATGTACTTTTACGATCAAAATATAGTTTTTTGTATTTTGTGTGTGTGTTAGAAGTCAGGTAATCATTCTCTTCACATTCATCTTCTTTGAAGTTAATCTCTAATATAGCTTTCTTGTAAGTTTAAAGGGAACAGAATAAGTGAATGCTTGTTTTAATTTATCAGTAAAAAACTATTTTTGTGGTTCAACAGAGTATTTTATGAGTATATTACTTTACTAGATAAAAAAAAATTTGCTTTTTCCTTGATTTTATTTTAAGCCATCAGTAAAAGAGTAATTTGCAGGATTCTAGACTTACTAACAGAAAATGTTTAGATTGGATTGTCGGAAAAGATCTTTATGTTTCAGGACTGAAAACAAAATTCTCTATCATGTAACCGACAAAAAGTTACTGAAATTAGGTGATATCTTTTTGCAAAAAAATATTTTTAATGGATAAAAGAAGACTAGATAATGATGAATGTATATGGGCATGCATTTTTATATAATGAGAATTTGTTGAACTGGCCAAGATTTAATGATGATACGTAGAAAGAATTTTTACTAATGTAAAAAATATTTTATACAATGTTTGTGTAGTGTTTTAAGTGATAATGTTTTTAACTGCTTTATATATGCATTTATCTAACTCTTCTGCCGCAAATATGATGTAACACGAGTTCCATTTTTAAGCCGGTTTGTTGTTATTAAGGCTAAAGAACCTCGTTTGCCCTTTAGTTGCTACATGTAGTCAGAAAAATAATTTATTGAGCCAATTCATGTTCCAGGGCTAAGTTGAACTTTCTGTCTTTTTTCTGGTAAGAAAATGATATAAAGCAATTAGAATAAAATGAAGGATGAAAATAATATTAAATTTAATTTGTTTCTTAGACATCAATTTGGAAAATTGATTGAGAATATTTTCATATTAAGTCTTTTTTATGATTACAACACAGGAAACAAATTCATACAGGTGACAACATGAATTTTACATGCATTGGTCAGAGAATGTAATGATTACATTCTCTGCATGATCCTTTCAAAGGGGATATCCTACACCAAGTGTTATATTCAGTTCTAGAACTTTAAAGAGTATAGAGTCACCGTTTCATTGTCATTGTTGACATGTTCACTTTGACCTGGAATAGTAGTTAGGTTCCTATCTTGGGGTCAAATAGATCTGTTAAAAAATTATTTGTATTAGATTGAAATTCTTGATACCACATAAGTGTATGCTAATTATTTGTATTAAGAATACTTGCTTAAAAACTTTATAATTGCTTGCAAATTATTGTTATTCAAAATACTTGAAACCATATAACTGTGTGCAAACAAAATATCAAAAAGGAATTGGTACTTTAAATGTTTATATAATTGTATGAATTATTAGTATTATTAATTATATATAACAGCAAGCAAATTATTACAGTTAAATTAAAAATGTGCAATTTATAAAACATGTTTACAATGGAACATTGAAAATATTAACAGTTGTTATAATCAATTGCAAAGGAATCAAATTCTGGCTTTAAGTAAGGCATAAAGAGTTGATAAGCCATTAAATAAATAACTCAAACTTCATTTCAAACTTGTGATGCAATAAAAGTATTATGACAGATTTTTTTTTCCATGATTAACCTTGTGAAACCTTAGCATCTTAAATATTCACAAGCATAAAACATATTCAATCTTTGCTCGGCAGGCATCTTTAACTAAAAAAAAGACTGCAAAAAATCACTCTATTAAATGTTTTATTAATTTTAGATGTGATCTCCCTGAACCCAAAATGTCAGGCTTATGGTTTAAAAGGGTTAAAAAAAAAAAAAAGTAATGATATTCAATCAAGGAAAATAATTCTGTATTGTTCCCATGGAAACACATCTTCCTTCATCTTGTTAACAAGTTCGTATTTGAACCCCAACTGACATTGGTATATTGACCTTGAAAGATTGTACAAAAAAGAAAAGATTACAGAATTGAAAAAAAATGTCAGAAGAAGAAAGTGAGATTAGAAAGACGAAAAGACAAATAGGAAAAATATCCTGAAGAAAATAAGAAATATATATGTATATATGCAGCATAGTTATTTTCTAAGTTTTGCCTACTTGTGACACAAGGCTTCATGTATTGAGCACCCAGTGAAATGTAACATATGTTAAAACTCACAAACTTTCATGAATCTCAATCCTCGGGTTCACAGCATAATCAATGGAATGACTTAGGAGTTAATTATTCTTCCTGTTTAAATATTTACCCATAAAAATGGTTGTCATGTGACTTAAACTTGTTAGGTTGCAAATTAGTTTTGTGTTTGCATCTAGACAACATCACTGAGTGTATTTCACAGAATCTTTGTTGAATGTTTTGTAAAAAAGATGTTTATTAAACTATTATATTTCTGTCTCTTCTTTGAGTTGATTACTTCTATCATTTTCATTAAAAACATGTTTTACATCCACCTGATTTTAATGCTGTTTCATATTCCATTTTGCCTAATTCAAAAACTGTTAACTCAAATAACAACTACTTGTGGCAAACGGATAATGAAATGGGCCATTTGATGATCTGTTTAAATTGGGACACAACTTGATTTTGTGTTGGGCTGAAATTATCCACTTTCAATATTGTAACATTTAAAAAATTTACGATTTTCATGTTATGATTTCAATTTTAAGTCCATCATCTTTAAAACAATTCTATCTTATTTGTTTCTTTTCTAGTGCTGTATTTTCTCCAGCTTTTAGCCTACTTCAATATTATAAGACTTTTGAATGAACTAATTTGATCTTTTGCTGCCTTTCGTGAATGGACTCCCTATATTTCTTTTGACACATACTATTTATTTATTTATAGAACAAGATTGATTATCCGCTGTGCTTAATTATCTCCACATATTTATTAAAAGGTACAATTTGACCAATTTATTGAAAAACAAGTCAAGGAAGAAATTGTCCAAAATAATGAAATAGGGCCATCATTGTATGAGTTTGCATATCAGAAACAATTTTAGCCTCTCGGTTCAATAAATTTTTTCATATTCTATAATTAAGCAATCAAAACAAATGATAGATGCTGTAGGTGATCTCAGAATGTCACAAATATGGCTATTACTCCTGTAGAATCTGTGGATACTAAAATATTAGCTGTGAAGTTTCATAGAAATTTGGACAAAGGTGTAAGATTTGAATCTCACTTTAAATCATTAAACAATTGAATCAAGGATAAACTAATCCCATTTAATTTTCAAAATGAATTAACACCATCCATTGGTTATCCTGATTGTATATTTGTATCACGCGGAAGAAAAAATCAATAAACTGTGTAAAATACAGTTTAGCTGACAATATGGGATGAGGTTAATATTCCACAGTGCAGTCACAAAGTGATGCACCGGAAGAGGGTGACCTGTGAAATGCATGACAGTTATTTCCGCTCAACGATGATCAAACATGCCACTTCAAAGAGGGTGGAAGTTGCATATTCTGTTGGCCAGTTATGGGAGGAGATTGCGTGGGCAAGGAGGCATGTCCATATCTTCGCGTGGGAGTTTGATGGTAATATAAGGCCGACAATTTGAACGGAAGTCAGTAAAATTCCGCTATTCACACAAGCTTGTCCCGTCGTTACCCCATGTGCGTTTTCTTGGCCATCATCTAACTTACACCGAAGTGTCCAGGCCTCGTAGACGAACGATTCTAATGCCTCTCCTGATTGCTCCTACTTCGCACAAGCGTCCATCGAGAAAATAAATATATTTTTATATATATTACGTGTTGTCATTTGTTTGGCCAGAGCGAAACGTAATATTTGGAGTTGATAGAAGAAACAATAAAATTTTTAAAATCTAAGCAAAAAGAATTGTAGAAACAAAAACTGATACTAATCATGTCGAGAACAAACAGATCTACGAGTAAATAAAATTTCTTTATTTACTATAAAATTAAAACAATCTTAAATAAATATGAAGAAAAAATGTTGAAAATAACCTAATTAAAATGGCAAAACAACAAGAAATTCTTTAAAATCAATGCAACCTGCTAAGATGACTATCTTGACAAAATACTAAAGAACCTTAAAAAATTCTTCAAAGCACACATCTCCACAAAAACCTACTTAAAACCAAATATCCCAAAATTTATCTACAATAAATATGACCACTAACAAAGAATAATTTTAAACACTGAAGCCACCCACATTATATTTATCAAAACAAATAATCAACAACAAAAGGATCATGAAAACCATTTCATTTTAAAATAACAGCAACAATACAGACACCGAATATGAAATCTACCACCATAATTTATCAATAGCAACACTTCAAAAAAAAAAAAAAAAAAGAAATCAGTCTCGAGTCAAAACTATTGGAAAGAAGCCAACAAAATTTTTTATCAGCCACAATGAAAATTTTCGAATTTTTACAAGATAACCATACAAGATTATTAAATTTAGAGAAAACCCTGAAAAATGAGTAACTAAAGCAAACAAATTAAAGTTTGGTTTGGTTTGGTTTTATGGTATATCAACCTTTGTAGGTTATTTAATGCCAAATTCATTTTTATGTTAATAATCAGTTCAAACAATTTAGTTTAGCATGAGTACACAGTTTAATTGTCAAAAACATTTCTATTTCAAACTATTCAGTTTATTCAAACGGTTCTATTTCAGCTAATTCAGTTTAGCGTAAGTACTGATTTTGTTTACACAGTAAAATGTCAAAACAGTTCTATATATAACAATTCAGTTTAGTGTAAGTACAGTTTCAATGTCAAAAACGGTTCAATTTCAAACAATTCAGTTTAGCATAAGCATGTAGTTTAAAGGTAAGTACAGTTTAATTGTGAAAAACATTTCTATTTCAAGCTATTCAGTTTAGTCAAGCAGTTCTAATTCAAACAATTCAGTTTAGTATGAGTATAGATTTTATTTACATAGTTAAATGTTAAAACAGTTCTATATTAAACAATTAAGTATAGTGTAAATACAGTTTCAATGTCAAAAAACAGTTCTATTTCAAATAATTCTGTTAAGCATAAGTATGCAGTTTAAATGTAAGTACGGTTTAATTGTCAAAAACATATCTATTTCAAGCTATTCAGTTTAGTCAAACAGTCCAGTTTAGCATAAACATGCCGTTAGTTCTATTTAACCCATAGATAGGGCGCTATCAGGTGCTCCCACGCCGGGCCAGCATGGACCTGGGAGGAATGGCAATGAAGGGGTGCTCTGCATTCCCCAAAGCCCCAGCATTACTGGAACCTCGCCATCAGATTGTTTAGTGTCATATCCAGGACACTCATTACGTGGGGGTCTTAGAGGTGCAGTCAGTGTATTCTACAGCCCCAGCCGACTGGGCAAATAAATACTTTGAACTTGCAAGAGTGCTAAAAAAAACTTTTGAACATGAAGGTGACGATGACACCAGTTGTAATTAGTGTACTTGGGACAAACCCCAAAGAATTGATAAAGGGTCTGGAAGACAAATAAAGATCATTCACTCTACAGTATTATCATATTTACCCAACCCCTCCGCTCGGGCAGGATATGACACAAGGTCAATTTTTAAGCGGAGTTTAACAGGTTTGAATTTAGAAGAACCTAATCTGTCCAACTATTTACCCATAGCTGGAGGGAGAATAATTGGATTCATACCTTTCCCAAGGGTATTAGTGCTATGTGAAATGCAATCAGTCTCGTCCAGGATTTGAACTCGTATCGTCGTGTCCACTTCCTACGACGATAAGCATTACACCACGGGCACCTCCAACTCTACAGTATTATTAAGATGTAGGGTTGCTCCTAAAATAACTGTAAAATGCAAGTTTATCGTCTTCCTTACTCCATTTTCTGCGCTGTTTTCTCTGGTTCGTGTTGTTACTTTGTTCGTCCCTTGTGTCCATGAAAAAAGAACAGCCAACAATCGATGGATGCTGTTTTTATCGCCCAAAACCATTGGAATCTCATTACGGCTAAAATTAACCCCAACGATGATTAATTCCTCTTTATTCCTATTTTATCGTTCTCATTCTGAATTCTTATTCATCCTTTAATTACGCATTCAAACCATCATGTAAATATATTCATTTTACACTTCAAAGACAAACAGTAGAGAATTTGAAAGAAAACAAAATTAAAACTAATACATGCAATTAAATCTAAAGGCAGTAAATTTCATACTTACTGCTTCGTCTTTTGATTAAAATCACAGAAGATATTTAGCAAAGACTTTCTTCTTTTCTTTCTTCTTCTCTCGGGTCAGTCTGATTATCTGTATGTCCACTCAACGGCAGGGGTTTCCATCTGGTATTGTTGTTTTGTTTTTGTTTTTTTATAAAGTTATAAAGTCAATCATGTGACCTTCACAGACTTGAACAGATGCCCAAAAGAAGCAAAAACACTCGAATGGATGACTAAGGAGAAGATTACCCTGATCCAGAAAGACCCCGAAAATGAACAATCTTCAGCATCTATAGACCGATAATGTGTCAATCTATGATGTGGAGGATCCTAACCATACAGATTAGGGAAGAGATCTACTACTAAATATTATAAGCATAAACTAGAATCCGTCCTAGAGAGTGACACACATAAAATACTCTGGAATTTTGAGATTCAAACGAATCCCCTGACCCCGCCCAGTAGACCATACCTAGTGATAATTAACAAAAAAAAGAACTTGCTGTATAGTGGATTCTGTTGTCTCGATGGACCATAGAGTGAAAATCAAAGAAAGCGAAAAAAAGAGACAAGTACTTAAAAAACTGAGAAAGCTGTGGAACATGAGAATGACGGTGATACCAGTTGTGATTGGCGCACTTGGAACGATCCCCACAGAATTGATAAGGGGGCTGGACGAGTGGGAAATCGGAGGATGAATCGAGACTATCCGAACTACAGCATTGTTAACATCGGCTGGAATACTGAAAAGAGTCCTGGAGTCTTGGGAAGAGTTATTGTCACTCAGACTCCAGTAAAATACCACCAGCCAACACTAGTATGAACAACTCATAAGGAATGAAATAATAATAATAATGTTGGAATGAAAAAAATTGTAGTGACAAAACAATCAATTACATAATAAGCGAATACTGCAAATTAGTACCAAAAGTGTTTAAGACTAGACACAACTGAGTGGGGAAAATGATTCATTGGAAATTGTACAAAATTTTTTAATTTGACCATCCAAAAAAGTGGTATATACACAATCTAGAATCCATCCTAGAGAACGAGACGCACAAAGTTCTCTGGTATTTAAAAAAAAACAGATCACCTAATCTTGGCCAGACCTTGTGAGAGCCAATAAAAAAAGAAAAGAAAAGAGAATTAGTTATCTAAATTTCTTAGATGAAGGTGGGTGATTTTTACCATTAAGGGTTTTCGGACTATAGTCTTCATCTTTATTGTTATTTCCACAACGTTTCGGTCGATATGTCCTCCGGCCTTCTTCAGGTGTTTGTCGAACTCGGGAACCTTCACGGAACTTCGAGCTACGTCCTTTATTGAATCCACAAGGCTCGCCAGTTCTGATTTCGTTAGCCATAACCGGGTACAAGTGTTAAGTATTCCTGTATTGTTACTCGCCTGCAGTCAGGATTGAACCTGCAACCTCCAGATGATTGTTTCCTTAGAAGAAGCTTTGGGAACCAACGCTTATAACTGTTACGATATGCGTCCTGCTGTTATAGGCGTTGGTTCCCTAAGCTTCTTAGGAGACAATTATCTGGAGGTTGCAGGTTCAATCCTGACTGCAGGCGAGTAACAATACAGGAATACTTGTACCCAGTTATGGCTAACGGGATCAGAACAGGCGGCCCCCGTGGATTCAATAGAGGTCGTAGCTCGAAGTTCCGTGTAGGTTCCCAAGATCGACAAACACCTAAAGATGGTCGGAAGACATATCAGCCGAAACGTTGTGAAAATAACAATAAAGATGAAGACAATAGTCCGAAAACCCTTAATGATAAAAATCACCTAGCTTCATCTCAGAAATTTGGACAACTAATTCTCTTTTCTTTTCTTTTTTTTTATTGACTCTCACTAGGTCTGGTCGTCTGGCCAAGATTAGGTGATCTGTTTTTTTTAATGCCAGAAAACTTTGTGCGTCTCATTCTCCAGGATGGATTCTAGGTTGTGTATATACCATTTTTTTGGATGGTCAAATTAAAATTTTTGTACAATTTTCAGTGAATCATTTTCCCCACTCAGTCGTGTCTAGTCTTAAACAGCAATAAAATTAAAAGAAAGCGAAAAGAGAGATACGTACGTAAACATTGCTAGAGAACTAAAAAAAAACAACAACTATGGAACATGAAGGTGACGGTGGTGCCAATTGTAATTAGCTCGCTGAGAACAATCACCAAAGGGTTGGTAAAGAGACTGGAAGACTTGGAAATACAAGGAAAAGTGGAGACAATCCAGAGTGCAGCATTAGTAAGATGGGCCAGAATACTGAGGAGAGTCCTGGAGACTTAAGAAAATTTGCTGTCTCTCAAACTCCTGTGAAAAAACATCATATGACGCTGCAGTGAAAAACTCTCAAAGGAGTAATAATAATAATAATGACAATAATAATAATAATAATAATGACAATAATAATAATAATAATAATCTACCCTTGAGTTAGTCTGTTGTGTGGTTTGATAAAAGTCCGAGTGAAATGTTAGCCTTTTAAAAATGTTTAAGCCAAGAAAATTTACTTTTGGTTAAGATGTGGCATAAGACCGAAAGAATAGACTCGAATTTACTCTTACAGGTTTGCTAGTCAAGCTTTGCTAACCATTACACCAACTGAAGCGTCCAAAAGAAGGGCGAGAAGATGTGAACAATAATGCAAGGAGTGGGCAACCGAATACACAAAGAACAGGTGCAAGTGAGGACAGAATGTGAGCCTTAGTGCGCTTAGATCGAAGATAATGTGTACGATTGATAGAAGAATTGAATTTGAATGCGAAAATAGTGTGGATGATTCTTGTAGAGGATTTGGGAATCGGAAAAATTTCCCCAAAGTTGGTGCCTCAAATTTTGACAAATGAGCAGAAACAATATTGGATTCACATTTGATCTTTTGTATAACGCAAAGATTTTTGTCATGGTCATTATCGGTGATGATGAAACGTGGGGTTTTAATTATGACCTAGAATCAAAGGATTTACCTTAGCAAAAAAAACAAAACAAGCCTACTCCTCACCACTCCCAAAAACCCTAAATCGCCCCAAAACAAGGGTGTCTCCCTCGTAGTTAAAGACCATGTTTGCTTGTCTTTGGAAAATGCCCTATCACGGGAGTCTGTTCGGAAACAAAAAACCGAATTCTGACCTTTACCAAAACAATGCTTCGACATTAGGAGTTTGAGAGTTTTTGGCGACAACAAACATTATAAGAATGGACCATTCGCCTAATTTATCAGACTAGGTCCTCTGTAATTTTGTGATATTTTCTTAAATTAAAAAATGTCCTGAAAGGACAAACATTTATTTGACATTCCCGACATGTAGCAACATGTGACTACATTACTGAAATTTATTCCAGGTTTAAGAATATTTCCAGCAATAAAACCTTCATCTCGCGATGGACATAGCTTCACAAGGAGAGTAATTTGAAGGTGACTGTAGCTAGCAGAGTCCAAGTATGAAAATCTTGCTTTCACTGGGTCATTTCTGGAATTGAACTGTCACACCTTGGAAATATTCTGATGTGAATTTCAATAGACATTGTTTTAGAAAAAGGAAAGTAGTTTTTTTAATGTAAGTCTTGACCTCAGCATCGCGCGCACGTGCACACACACTCACACACACATGTATGTATATCACTTTTAGCCCCGTCAGAATACAGATGTAAAAAATTCTATCAAATATTTCAATGAGGATCGAACTCAATATTGATAATTTGCAATTCCAACACGTTAAAAAATTTGTAATCGGTTAATTAACAAATAAAAGTGAAACTAGTAGACTCATCCACGCAATCTTCTATACAAGTGTTCCAATTTTATAACAACCTGTTCTCTATATCTTTTTTAGAGAACGAGGCAAACATTAAGTAGGTTACTTTTTTTTAGTTCTTGGCTAAACATTGTTGATAGGCTACCATTTAACAGATGGCACCCAAAAATTTTAAATCGATCGATGTCTTTTTGAAGAAAAATGGCCTTCGTTTTCGACCAAGTCCTCCTATTCGTAAAAGAATTCGTAAATTCGCGAAACCTCGGAAATTTTCAAGGTTTCGGTTTTTTGTTATGCCCAAACGAATGTCTCGGGGATCATCTTATCGGAGAATTTCATTGAAGATTGTAAAGAAAATACGTGAGTGGGTACGTGATCTCTTGAAAGACTGTAAACAGATAGCTACGCTTAATAACAGGACTGATATTACAATTAAAGATCTTCAACTAGCGGAACGTATTCGAGGTATCAAACCAGGTTCGTCAAAGCTCTTTCTAACCTCCAATCATCGTCTGTCTAAGAGAAAATGAACAGGAATGGATACTCAAAGTCTATTAAATTCCGGTGAAACTTTCAAAGAAACTGTTTCGAAACGATTCTTAGACTCTACTGGATGGTTTCAATTGTATTGCCATAAGCTCTCCTTCAAATAATTCCACCTGACCGTTTTTCTTTTTAGCAAAACGAATACTTAGCAAGGTCATTACTTTCACCAAAAATCCTTCAAAGAAAAGTACTTTCTTTTTACCAGTGTAAAAATTTGTTCTTTTAAACTTTTTTCATTGACGTGAAAGTCAAGGCACCTCATCCAGTGTCATGGTTACTGAGCTCGTCTCGTAGAAGAGTGAGTCAGTTTCTCACTGTATCACATTATTCTAGCCTTGTAATAAATTGAAGTCTTTGTAAATGACCACCCTGGGTACTTCATACTACCTTCCCCACTTTTTTTTTTTAGCATAAAATATTTCTGTAAAAATGTTGCGCTTCTGGTTTTTTTTTTTCTCTATGCAGGTATGTTAACAGACTTTATCAACACTTGCCGATTGTCTCGCGTGGAATTTTTTTTTCATCCAACTTGTTTAGAGACATGTCGTTTTTTTTTTGTTTTTTTTTTAAACTACTCTAATTCAAGAATTTCAAATAAAAATTTGTCATTTCTTTTAATACTTCTTAATCTTTTGATGTTGACAAAATGTAAAATTTTCGTTCGTGAAGCGATGCTAGTCTAGCCCCCCCCCGGACTTTCACAATCTGAGCATCAGAAGTAACCAATTTACTCGCATTTTATGTGAACTAAAATAACATTTATGGCATTGCAAGGAAAAACAAAAGCATTGATAAAGCACAAATTTGCATGACACACAGTCACTTCAAAAAATAATTTGGCAATCTCATTGGTTACACCAAAAACATTCAAGACTTTTTCTTCTCTCTCTCTCGCTCTAAACCAGTAATTCCCAACGTGGAGCGTATGCCTCAGTGGTGAGGCATTGTAATATTTTGGTGGGACTTGTTCAGAGACCAATTTAATGGCCTTAAGTTTGAATTGAAGTAAAATTAATTACAGCGGGGGCATCAAAATTTTAGAAATACCAAAGTGAGACATGGTCCAAAATAGGAACCACTACTCTCAACTAATAAAAGGTCCAAGTGTTCTTGGTTTTAAACTTAATAAAAAAAATCTTAATTCATCATTTTCTAAGGGAGAAATTCACTGAACCTGAAAAAAATACTTGAGAATTCATTAAGAAATTAAACTGACGAAAATAGATTAACTACCAATCTCAAAATGAGATGTCATTGAAACTTAGATTATAGCGATTCGGCTATAATTTAAAAACCAGTTTATTTTTCTGTTATATTAAAATAAGAAAATATTTAGAAATTGTCAGTTAAGCCATTCAGATGACTTACTTAAAGTCGTTAGTCACTGAGTTGAATATTTTACATTTGGTTGTTGTGGGGGGGGAGCCACATTTGAAGTCGATAAAAACATAAACAGGAATATATAAATGGTCTTGCCTTCTATCTTTTATTTTTCTCTTTTGGCATAAATGTTCAACCCAACTTGAGATTTTTTAAAAATGATTTTCTTTTTCTACCACGTGTAAAATTTTCCTTAAGAATTTTCACGTAGCTTTTATCTCCCGAGCTTTTAGAGCAATTATTAGAAGGCATCAGTCTAGGTGAACGCAAAAGAAATAATTCATTTTTTTTTTTTTTTTAACAAGAAGCCATATCCACTTAAAAGTGGCAAGCCTCTGAAATTTGTTGACCAGTTCACATACCTCGGCAGCAGCATCTCATCTACTGAAAGCAATGACGACATATCCATTAGAGTAGTGTGGATTGTTATTTACTGGTTATATATCATAAAGAAATCTGATATCTCTAATAAAATAAAACTGGATTTCTTTCAAGCTGTGGCGCTAATGAAATGAAGGATAAAAAGCTAGATGGGAACTACAAAAGAATGTCACCGGCTATTTTGAACAAATTCTAGAAACGATACTCTACAAAACAGCACCTGTTCGTGTAACGTAATTGAATGGTTCATAGAAAATTAAATGAATAAGAAGGCCGAGGCACTCGCGGTAATTAAAAACGACGAGGGAGGATTGGAGGTCTAAAGATCATGTGTGCATGCGCAGAGTGAGCGGAAGTGAGGGGACAATTAGTGCCCTTTGATGGTGAGAAGTGATAAAGAAAAGACGTCAGTTAAACACCAGCGACGAAGATGTAAAGAGTTGAAAGTTTACGAGCATCAAATTCTGGAGGCGCTCCAAACGAGGCGTATGACACAGGGAACAAACATATTAGAACCAGAAAAAATTCCAGGTCTGTGTCTGCTCTCCCTTTCCCTGCATGATATGTTATTTATTTTTGTCTAGTAGACACAGTCGTCTTAGTTTCTATATTGTCTTTTTTTCTATCGGCGACTACTTACTACCTAGCAGTAAATAAACCTTCGGGTAGTTTAACAGAATTTTCGTGTTCGTCAACTTGTTACCACTGTGTGGTCACTCAGAGTCAAAAAATGCCTCTTTGATACAGCAATGGTACATATGGTCTCTTGTTTCCCATCTCTCAAAAATGAACAAGACATGCTGGAAAAATAAGGATAAACTCATCGGCGACGTTCTTTATGGTCGACTCAGTTTTCATACTCTGTTTCACTCTTTCCGACGACTATTTAGAAAGTGTAGTAGAGAATAATCTTTGATATTAATGAACCAAGACGGGGTTCTTGTGTGTTCGTCACTTTTTCTTACGGTGAGGTTATCACGAGGTCCGCCTGACATGTAGAAGTAGTATGTTTATTGAAACCGTATCAGCACAAACTTCTATTTGAACACTGTGGCGTTGTAAACTTCTATTTGTGTCGTGTAATGTTAAAACTGTCCATTTGATGAGTAACGCTACGAGATTTCGAGCACTTTCGCTTGTCATCGGCCAATTTTAAGTAAGTGTTGCGGAGGGTTATAGTATTGAACGACTGAAGGTTGTCTTAGTATATTTGTCGTATCTGAGTAACACAACTCACCGCTAACATTATTTGAGTGAGAAAAAAACAACTTGTGGCAGAAGAAAAGTATTACGGTTTTATATTTCTTCGGGCCAAACAATATAAGATCAATTCACGACGTGTTAACAACGATAAATTGCTTGAGTAAACTTGATAGAATGAATACAAAAATGATATGAAATATTTGGTGTAGAATAGATTAAGAGAATATGTAGAGAAATTGTTCTAGTGTAGTTGAAAATGTTATATCAGCGTATGGTTGCAAAGAAAGTACAAAAAAAAAAAAAAACACAGTTGCAAAAACAAAGAACATGGAGGCACGTTAAAATTTTCACAATTGTATTGGAAACAAATGAGTAAAAAGTCCAAATTGCTGGGTTTGTAAAAATGTGTTGATATAGAATTAAAAGTAGAAAGAATGTCCTATGCTTAATAGTAGTAGGATTGTTGGACTTACGCGTACGTGGTCAATCAGATGTTACGGGTGCGGAGAGGAGAGGGGTGTTCGGTGGATTACCAGCTAGTCACTTTCTTCTTTTGATCTGTAGCTGCTGTCGAGAAATTTGTCTTTTATATCGTTTTTCTCTTCTGATAAGATCAGATTGTGTTTTCTTTGGGTTTTTTTTACCGCGAAGTTTACGGATTGATCGAAAAATTACTTTTAATTATTTTCATTTTTTGACAAATTTCATCGAAATGTCACTATGCACTGATCCTATGCGCAGAACCCCCTTTCTTCATTTTGAAGAAAGTCTCAGCACCGATAACACCCGGTGAATATTCTCGTAGGCGCTAGTTGCAATCATTATTTTTTGTATACGATAAATTAGAAGAGATCTCTTTCGGTCATATAACAAAAATATTCAGTGTACGTACGTATATGAGAAATAGAACTTGTTATGTGAAGACTTACATCATTGACACATGTTATCTTGCGACATGCGACGTGGGGTCGTTGGAGACGCAAGCCCCTCTTGTTTGTGTGGAAAGAAGTGGACATGTTGGCTCTGCTAGAAGCACAACCAAAAGAGAATTGGACTTTGCCGTGATCTACTTTTATATACATCTTTGGTCACGCCACCAAGCGAGTATTAAAAGTATTATTTGGTAAACAAGAGTTGTAATCCCTACAAAAGAAATACTGAAAAGTAAAAGAACAATACTTCAATATTTTTTTACCAGACTGCTTATGAAATAGCCTGCTATCTTTGCTAAATCTTGTCCCAAAGAAAACACAACTGACTAAGCATCCCCATTCTCTCCCTCACTCTTTTCTCTGTGTGTGTGTGTTTATATATATATATATATATATTAACAAATGTACGCCATCTGTTAACAGGTTTTCTTAGATTATATTTTTATTCTACTTAATCTTTTTTTGTTTATTTTTATGTATCAACCTTAATCTATTTTTATTGATTTTTTCGCCTGAATATATCGATCTACGGAATATAAAACATTAGCTCTATTTTTTTCTCTATATATGAACATGACAATAGAATAGTTTGCTTTGTCAGCAAAGATAAACACTTTGCTTTCAAGTTCGGCCATTTTTTTTTCTGAACGATAACACTGACAATACTTTTAACATTAATACAAATCCACTTGTATTTTGTGGAACAGTTTGGGCGAAATTGGAACTTAGAGCACCGCACACTAAATAATTCTTAATATTTCAATTCTTTTTGCGATCAATCTTCCCAGAAAGATTTCTTTTGCATTGAAAAAGAAGTTCCAATCAGAACTGGACAGAATAACCAAAATGGGCATCATCAAAACATTTAGTAAACCTGTCGAATGGGTAAACTCACTAGTAATCGTGGAAAAGATATATGGCTCTTCATACATTTGATTTAATCCCTGCAACTCAAACAAATCTATAAAACGGAAACATTTTCAACATTTTCAACGTAAATTTTGGTAGATTCCCGTTGATAAGGATAGTTCAAAATAACTCACTACTGATACTCCATGCAGTGGTATGACTTTACTTTTAATTACATCCAAGGAAAAGAAGCAGTTGTCCCTGTCAAAATATTACCTGCAAACTCAAATGACTGCAAAACTGAAATCTCCACTTAAGATATGTCCATCAACAAATTGCGACCAATGACTAACAAGAAACTCAACACTTACAGTGAAAAACCAGTTACTGATGAGTCACTAAAACTCCTAACTAAATATTCTCTTCATGGATTGCAGGAAAAAACAAAAAGCAGAACTATCGGTAGAACTGTTCTATAATAGCAGAGAGGAAATCTCTATGCTAAATGGAAAAATTCTAAAAGTTCTATAATCATCCCAATCGACCAACGCGGAGAAGTCTGAAATCTCGTCAACTCAGGACCCCAATAAATTGAGAAATGTATCCCCTGAACAAGTTAACATGTCGAGCACCTGTCTTGATGAACGTAGCCAACAGAATGCTGAACCAATGATAATCATGAAATCCCTAAAATACCAGAGACTAGAATTGGCACGGGCATCTTTGAACTCTACAAAAACCCTATGAAATCACTGTTGACTGTACCAAGTTTTTCGACATTTCTTCTCTCATCGACAATCTCCCACTGATATTATGAATCTTAAGGGCATCTTTGAAAAATTCAGCATTCCACAAACTATCGTCAGTGACAATGATCCTAAATACAAAGCTCTCTATCTACTATTCAATTGTCTTGTAGAACGTGCCATCCAAACGTTAAAGGCAAAGAAGAGCAACCAAGATCCGTACCTTGTTATTCTTACTCAGTGAACTATTTGACTTAATGAAGTGCCATCACCAGAAACATTCCTTATTGGTAGAAATCTCCGAACGACCCTGGCTCATATTAAACATCACTACCGATAAAAAACCAAAGATACATCAATTAATTTTACACGGATTCAACCTGTGTTGTATAATTTGCTAATGTCAGTAATAATAATGCAGATACATATGCAGACGGACTTTGTTGTTTCAGATACGAACGGGTTTATTATTTTCTGGCTTCGGTCCATGGCGACACGAGGAGAGAGACACAATTCTTAAAAGCCTATGCTAACCATACTATGCTGACTCAACCAAACGCACAGCACATCTTGTGATGTTTAAGATCTCAATTCATCTCTACCGGTCGAGATCCGAAAAACTCATGTCTCAACAGTTGAAATCCCCACTCTTCTTTCAACGGTCGAATACCCAACTGACGTCTTTTCAAAATCCTCAAATTCTCAGGACCGTCTCTTCTGGACATGATGTCATCCACACTCCAGCCCCATTTCCAGTCTAAGTGTTTATTATGACATATCCTTTCCGCGCGAGCGTAAAACTGCACCAAATGACTATGCACCTGGATTAAGAGACCCGAATGGTTAAAAGCCTTACCAAACTGAATGATAAAATATAATTAACGAAAATGATTAATATAAAAAAATCATTCCTTAATTTTATAATACTTAGTACTAGATCTTAGTACTAGATCTTAGTACAGCTAAGATCTAGTGATAGAGTACGGATAAACACAAAAAAGATTAAGTGGGAAATGAAGGCAAATGTGCTTAACAAGCTAAAGTATCTTCGTTCCTATTTAGTGGAGAGCGATAAAGACATCAAAATTAAACGCAATCAGCGCCACTTACTCAAAACAAGGAGAAAAATTAACCCAAATGTTGACTATGAAAATATGATCCATTAGTGAATATAGTCAGCATTTTGAATGCCAACGAACTGACCGGGATGGGGAACTTCAGCAACTGCATCGTAGAACACGAAGTGGTAGACAGATTATCATTCCCTCAAAGGAGGTGCCCGTGGTGTAGTCGTTATCGTCGAAGAGAATGGACACGGTGACACAAGTTCAAATCCAGGATGAGACTGATTGCATTTCACATCGCATAGCACTAATACCCTTGGGAAAGGTATGAATCCAATTATTCTCCCTCCAGCTATGGGTAAATAGTAGGTTCTTCAGCCTTGGTTAGGCAACTAGTCTAAGAGAAGGAAAACTCTGAATTCAAACCTGTTAAACTCTGCTTAAAAATTGACCTTGTGTCATATCCTGCCCGAGCGGAGGGGTTGGTAAATAGTATCATTCCTACAAAATACAAATGATTTTACGAATTTCTTCAGACAAACTTCTTCCGAACTTTTGTCTTCTTTTTATTTATTTATTTATTTTTTTTCCATTTTCTTCATTTTTTTTCTATTCTAGTGGAGAAGAGATTTTGTGACAGTACTGTAAGATCCGAATCCCCCCTCCTTTTGCTTTTACGCTGTTATAAACCACAGACTACAAAGATTCTCTCTAAAATATATACACATGTTGACTGAATCTCCAACTATCAATGTCTCTCATATAAGGTATGCAAAAAAAAAAAAATTCTTTGGTAAGAAAAACAAAAAGTTAGTAAGAACTATCTAAGATGAAGATTTAGTGTCAAGATTAATTTAGATCAATTGTTCCAAAAATGAAATGATATACCCATACGCACACATACATCTACACATTAAAAAGAGGTGCTACCACTGGTTGACATGTTATAAAGATAATTTTTACTTTGTGCTCCTTAAAACACGACTTGTACGCAACCCCATTTATTAATATAGCTTTAAATGAAACAGATAAAAATTCTTAGGATAAGAGGGTAGAATTTACACCCACCAAAATTTTATACAAGAGTTACTTTCGTGGCAACCTTGAATAGACATTCTATGACAATCCAAATGTGCGTGTAATGTACTAACCTTGTTCAAGCATCGAATCCTTTGTATTGTGTCAGTTATATTGGTTTTCATCGAAGAACGTATTTTGTATGAAAATCATGCGTGTAAAAGATGAATTTAATGTGACATTTTCCAGTCAACCGTTTGGATGCAAAATTTTGTGAGATTGGGCATGTACGGGGTCGGAAAAGGTCAGATTAGCCATCTTTAAGAGCCGAAATTTTCGATGATGTGTCGAAGCGCTTAATTCGATCAGTCAGAAAATCTCTTCGAAAGCTATGGCTCAAATTGTGCTACAGTTGATGTTTTAAGGACCACAAATAATTTAAATCGTTTAAATATATGTCCACTGTTGCTTTCCTTTTTGGTTTGGTTTCTTTTGTTTAATGGCATATCAACTTTTGTAGGTTATTTAATGCCAAAGCCATTCTCCTTGAAGAACAGTAGTGGTACTACCCATAGCTGGAAGGATAAGGGGGTTCATACCTTTCCCAAGGGTATTTGCCCGAAAGTGAACGTAATAGCGCGACTGGAGTACGAACTCGGGTACTACGATTCCGCAGTCCATATATATATATATATATATATATATATATATATATATATGTATGTATGTATGTGTGTGTGTGTGTGTGTGTGTGTGTGTGTGACAAGACATTTCTTACTAAAAAGATAAAACTTTAATTTGGAATTAGTACTTGTAGCTCTGCGTATATCTAACTTCCCAACCCTCAAAACTAATGAACATATGAGATAAACAACAGTAGCCCTAAGCACTAACTAATGTATATTACCGCTTGTTGGCACACTCACCAAATGTACACAGCTCTCACCACAAAACTTCCCCTTTTACACTAACTAACCTCTATCTTCACCTCCCCCGCCAGCATTCTCTGTTTTACCGTCAACACAGACAAGCAGGTACACAGACGAACGTGTGTATCTTGATTACGCTTTCACTCGGCACACTCACATACGAAAACAAACGGAAGGCGCTTGGAGAGGTACATTTATAGCCGCATAAGGCACCCTCTCTGGAAACTATTTGGATTATAGCGGATACCGAGCTTGAAGAAATATGTTTAGGACATTCTGGGAGAAGTTACACCCAAACGTGAGTAGACAATTAATGGTTTCTTTTGGTGCGTAATTTTCAGTACAGGAAAAGCGTTCCGTTATTACAATTAGAAGCTGTTGTAAAGATGTTTTTTTTTTTTAAGGTCTGAAGTGAGAGAACTTTTTCGGGGAGTAATTAAATCTTGGATCCATCTGCAAGATTACAATTAAATTCAAATCTTATTTATACATTTATACCTATATATATATATATATATATATATATATATATATATATATATATATATATGAATTTTGTTTATTATTGTCTCTTTTCGAAACATTTACAATTCTCTCTCTCTCTCTCTCTCTCTCTCTCTCTCTCTCTCTCTCTCCCTGAGAGCTGGAGAAAGAAAATTCAGCAAAATTTGAAAATTCACATTTTCCGGTCTATTCATTTGTATTTCATAAGTTTTAAATTGAATTTAAATAATTGACGTCTGTCTGTCTGTCTGTTTGAAAGTTAATCATTCATATAAATTCAGTCGGCACAGGAAAAATATCCAGTGATTTATCCAAATACACATCTTGATTTTGTATTTATCTACTTTTATATATATGTATCTATAATAGCTGAAGTACCCGTCTTGGATGTGTAGCAAATTTAGACTTGTATAAAAGACATTTCACTCTTCAAAACAATGTCTATTTTATAAACTTTGATGTCAATCAAAAAATTTACACCAAATGATTACATTGTATAATTGCTATTAGAAAACAGAAATGAGATTTACCAATTATATTTAATTCGTTGATATTCTTCGGTGAAAAAACACATTTTTGTAAAAATTTCTTATAAATTTCAGTGAGTGTCACTAAAAAGATTAACAGATTTTTGTTCAAATTCTTAAGCCTAAGCAATTTTTTTTACGTTAATAACTTGAGTTGGGTTCAGTAAGTATGAATAACAAAATTATACATATATGTAGGTAGATATAAGATCTGAAATTAATTTCAATGTATGGAGAAGTCAAATAAACTTTTCATAATTGTTTTATGAATGAGTGTACAGGCAACAAAATAAGGGATTAAAAGAGTAAAAAATTATAGTTTGAAAATAATTTCCTCTCTCTCTCTCTCTCTCTCTCTCTCTCTCTCTCTCTCTCTCTCTCTCTCTCTCCCTCCCTCTCTCTCTCTCTGTCTCTCTCTCTCTCTCTCTCTCTCTCTCTCTCTCTCTCAAAACATGTTTCCTACAAATCCAGATATAGTTTTCTTTTGTAGTGGTTAATATTTGTCTAATTTTCTTACGTTTAATTGAAGGTATCCTTGTGTAAAAATATTTTAGGCTACACAATTATTGTGATTGTTTCTTTGCAGACTCAAATTCGCTTTTTATTTCCTTTCCTTTGCTTCTTTTTTTTTTTTTTTTTTTAAAAAAAGGGGGTGATTCAAATTTCTCCTTTATATGCTTTAAAGTTTTCTTGCCCAACCAGGTACTTGATACTTGTTCCCCCTAACGTAACTAAAATGTATTTCACATATCCGGCGAGCGTGTCGCACATTTTTGCTTCTGTAAGCCAAGAATATTAAAAAGATAAAGAAATCAGTGAAACAAGGGGAAACAACGACAATAACAAAAATACAACTCAAAAGCAACAACCATAACACAAATAACTAAGTTTAAACCTGACTCAGACAGAATGCCACTTCCGGATCAACTGTAACCTATTTTTAGTGGTGTAACTTATATTTTGATTTGCTGTCATGTCAAAACTTTGGCTAACAACCATCTGTTGAGTCACAAAGACATTCTATTGATCAGTAGTAAAAATCAAAATGGCGTCAACATTTCTTAGAGCACCAGGACTTTTTCCATCATTATTTCAATCCTCTTCTGAATTTCTCTTCGATAAATTTTTTCTTCCAAAAATTTACAAAGTAATTACAAGATCAAAAAATCAAAATGACAAGTCACTTCATTTACTAAAAGAACACGTGACACACACACATACACACACACACACACACACACACATATATATATATATATATGTGTGTGTGTGTGTGTGTGTGTGTATGTGTGTGTGTGTGGTATATATTTATATGTTATATATTGGCAGCATTTCTTCATCGATGCATATTTGATTGAATATAATAGACATTTCTTTGTCTACATATTTTTTGTTAATCCTTTCGAATTGCCATATCGATCTTATGATATTCGGCGGGAACTGCTTGATAAACCTTCCATAATTAGTTATTTTCCAAGTACCAAAGTTGGGCAGAAAGTACTTTGGAAATAACTAATTATGGAAGGTTTATCAACCAATTCCCGCCGAATATCATAAGATCAATACGGCAATTTGAAAGGATTAACAAAAAATATATAGACAAAGAAATGTCTATTATGTTCAATCAAATATATATATATATATATATATATATATATATATATATATAAGGGGTTTTCCATAGATAAGGGGAATTTTGTCTAAGTTTAGACCAAAGCACAGTTTACAGTTTCACCTTTTTAAAGAAAATTAATAGGAATGATTCCTTTAATGTCCCTAAAGTGTGTTTCCACTCCTTGGAATGTCTTTCCGACTCAGGCTCTGATTGACATATCCACCTTTAGCCATTTATAAACATTTTTGACTTAATCATTCATCTCCATAGACATCAAACATTCTTCAGTAAATTTTATAGGGTTTGCACTTGTCAACCATCAAACATTTAATGGCAGACCTCTTCAAACCTGGAGCACCCGATTTGATTTTCCACCATTTTAAATTGCCTCAAAAGAAATATTTTTGCAAGATTAAAATAATTTTTTGATAAATTCTAAATGATGCAGAGTTTTCATTTGTGGAAAAAAATTATTTTCCTTTTTGTCAAAAATTCTTTTTATTCATTGCGTTAGCCACACGCACACGCACACACACACTCACACACACACACACACACGCACACACACACACACACACACACACACACACACACACACACACATATATATATATATATATATATATATATATATATATGTATGTGTGTGTGTGCATACCGGTAAAAATGGTTGTTTAATTATATTAAACTAATGAGAATGAGATATAAATAATTATAACATAGTATATCAAATTTAATATATCATTCATATATATATTTATACATAGATACATATATATGTGTAGGGGGTATCGATTACGACGGAAGAATGAAAATCAATTATCATATTAACAAGAGGCATTATGGAATTTCTTTTAATTCTATTGTGAGATGAGATTGTCATTACATTGTAAGAAACTCGGTTTTAGCCTCGAAACAGACAAAATTATAACTAAGAATTGATATTAATGCAAAAAATGCAAAAATTAACAAATCTTATTTATATATATATAAATAAATATAACTGGCTCATTGGCCTAGTGGGTAGAATGTTCCCCAATAGTCCGGGAGACCGGGGTTCAATCCCTGGTCGAGTCATACCAAAGACTTTTAAAATGATACTTGATACCTCCTTGCTTAACACTCAGCATTATAAGGTACGTATCAAGGGTAAAGTAGAACAATCCAGGGAAAGGAGCAGCACCCTCCCCTGCACCTCCGTGTAGTAGCTATTGAACAGGGAGCCCGCAGGTCGCCCTCAACGACAATCTCCAACTTATTTATATATCTATTTTCTTTTGCTGTAGCATTATTAATCTTTGTTCAAATTTTCTAAATTTGAAGCTACTAAGCATAATTCTATAAATTTATCAACTTTTGATTTTATATATTCTTATTACTTTTATCATTTTTGAACTATTAGAATTTAAATTTGGCAATTATAATCCGAGGACAGTACGATCCCATATCGATGGAGGGTGAAAGACGCACAGAAGTACCGATCCATACATAAATGATCTTTTTGACAGGTTCCCTATAAATTTCCCCAAATAAACTTTTAAGTTAGACTTGTAAATTCTCCTTTCAAAAGTTCCGTAATGTTGAATTGTTGGTCTGATTTCTTCTCGTTCTGTAAAACCACAAAGTATTATAGTATTAGAAATTAAATTTTTTCTTTAAATTTTTCACTCATGCAATATAGAGCATTTCACCATTCAGTTTCTTTGTTTAATGGCATATCAACCTTTGTAGGTTATTTAATCCCAAAGCCATTCTCCTAGAAGAACAATAGTGGTACTATTTAACCAATAGCTGGGAGGATAAGGGGGTTCATACCTTTCCCAGGGGTTTAGTCTGAAAGTGATTGTGACATATCAAGGTTTTGGTTTGGTTTCTTTGTTTAATGGCATATCAACCTTTGTAGGATATTTAATGCCAAATCCATTCTCCTAGAAGAACAGTAGTGGTACTATTTAACCCATAGCTGGGAGGATAAGGGGGTTCATACCTTTCCCAAGGGTATTTGCCCGAAAGTGAACGTAATAGCGCGACTGGAATCCGAACTCGCTTACTACGATTTCGCAGTCCATCGATTTAACCATTACACCACGATGACACCCCACCACATTTCACCATTGCACTTCTACTTATTGTTAGATAGTTTATAAAATTCCTAAAAAAACTTGTTCATTAGTATTTTTTGTTCATTATTAGAGCGTCTTTAATTTTATAAGTAGTCGAGGGAAACCAGAAGGCTCCCTTTTCAATAGCTACTACACCGGGGTGTAGGGGAGGGCACTACTTCTTTCTCTGGATTGCTCCACTTTACCCTTGATACGTACCTTATATTGCTGAGTGAGGCATCAAGTACCATTTTTAAAGTCTTTGGTATGACGTGACCCAGGTCTCCTGGATCTTTGGCGAAGTCGGTCAATGAGCCGGTAACTAATTTTATGAAATTAATGTTAATTTCTTTCCTATTACTTCCGCCCGAGTGTTTTATTCACAGGACATTTCAATACGTTTTAATTTCCTTATGACAAGAAAAAAAATCAAGTCAGCTCAAAGTTATTGAAAGAAAAAGATGAAGCTACTTTTTTTATCTTTGGTTTTAACGGATCTCAACCCATTTTGAGTTATTTTCTCTTGACGTTGGGCAATTTCGTACATTTAACGACTATGTATAAATTTTTGAATTGTTTCTTTATTTTTATTTTTTTATTTTTTTTTTTTTGCTCACGGTTATAAAATATGAGGTATTCCTAACACGAATAATTTGCAAAAAGATCTATATGTCCAAATAGATGAGACTAAAACAGTTACAATCACTTCACTCTATCTTCCTCTCTCCCCCCCTCTCTCCTCTCTCTCTCTCTCTCTCTCTCTCTCTCTCTTGCTTTCCCTTTCTTTTCTCTTCATTCACTTTAACTTTCTATATTTAACTTCTATTTTCCCCTCTGTTCTTTCTTTCTTTTTCTTTCTTTCTTCTATTTATCCAAGTGATTTGAAAAAGTTTCAGTCGATCA
The DNA here is from genome assembly GCA_963585895.1 of Sepioteuthis lessoniana. NCBI lineage: Eukaryota > Metazoa > Mollusca > Cephalopoda > Myopsida > Loliginidae > Sepioteuthis > Sepioteuthis lessoniana. The sequence continues at coordinate 3,933,809 of OY757936.1, forward strand.
ATGTTCCTTAGTTCTCAATTTGCCAAACAGACTAATGCCATAATCTCAACCGAAAAGTCCATTGTGTCAAAATTGTCGCCATTTGGGTTCGTTGTTATATGATTCCAGAATGGGATTCAAGTATCATTTTATTGTTCAGATATTCAAGATATTTCGGGTCATGATGATTGGACTACCTTTTTTCCCCAGACATAACAGAAAGAATTTTACAAGCATGTGAACTAGGTTATATGAAGCCAAAATTGGTCTCTAAACTTAGATATTTAGATTTGTGTTATTTTGTGAGCCAACATTTTCTTGAACACCAGTTATGGACCTGATAGAAAAATGAATTCCGATATAAAATTTGAGAGTTATGATTCAACTGTTTATCAGTGTGGAAACTGCACTAATTAAATGTTACATTGACTAATTGTTCAAGAACACTTAATAGTGGTAAATCTGCGTTTAATAGTGGAAAATAGGAGTATAAAAACAGCAAATGAAAAATAATAAATATTACTATTTCTGTCCCATAATAGCATATCTATTAATATTAGAATATAAATTAATACATTTGTAACACGATGGGTGTGGTTAGACAAGCTAATTCTATGTTTCTTTCAATATAACGGTTCTTAAATTTTATATGGGTTTCTATGGAGAAGCGAAGAAGCTATTGTCTTTTGGATATTTCTAAAGATTAACAAAAGTGATTATATAGAAGGAAAGAGAAATAAGAAAAGTATATTAATGCCTCCTTTTTTTATCTAAGGGTGAGACCCTTATTCCACTCGGTGATCAAAACTTTTAAAAATATGACCTTTTTATTCATCCCTAAATTAAAGCTTTCCTCTTCTTTTACTTGATAGATACCATCAGTTTTTTTTATCTATAAAAACACTACAGACCACAAAAAAAAAAAAAAGACAGGACTATAAAAAATTATAATCCTGTCGATTTTTGGTGATGTTTTTATAACTAAAAAGATATGTTAAATTTCCCATCTCAGAACTGAGATGGTCATGATCGGTTATCCATGACCACGCCTGAAGTTTCTCTTTGTCAGGAATCTCAATAAAAGACGATGATTTTAGCCTTTTCTAACCAGTCACAACCTGGGTGTCTTTAGAGCGCTGTATCACGTGCTTCTGTCTTGGTACGTTAAAGTCCTGTTTCTAACCACACTCAGCATTACCACGTCAAACTTACCAAAAAACTGTCATCGTTCGTCTTATGAATTAACTGCAATTCATTGCGGCACTTGGAAAAGGTATCCTTTGAGTTTACTATCCCTGCGTTACTCAACAAATTAATCTCTTTGCCTAAAAGTTCCGATCACGAACTAATTTCTATTAGTTCGTGATCGGAAAACGATCGAAAATACGCAAGGGACCCATACGCTAAATGCAATGACTATTATGGGACAAACGTAGAATTCATTTTTAACAAACAAAATGTAAGAAAATTTCAAATGAATCATTACAATTTAAGAAGAGAAAATCATTAATTCCAGAATTTCGATCTTAAAAAAGAAACTCAGGGTGATAAACGTTAATCTCTTGAAAAACGTTTATCAAATTTTAAGCGTTCATTTCGTTATTACAAGTTTAAAATCCTGCTCGAAGGGGATAATCCTGTGAAAAGGTCATAATCGGCCTATATCAGATATGAAATGTAGACTACTTTAACTCGCTTTAGAATATCAGTATTTTAATGTCCCCCTTTTATTCGACCAGATAAATTAGGCTACATCAAAATTTTTGGATCATGCCAACTAATGTGCCTTTCCTCTGTTCTGGCCAGCTCGTTGAATGAGTTTTCAGCGAATGATATTATTCATCTAAGAAATTTAGATAGAAATTCAAGTCTCAGACGTCCTACTTCCATACGATTTGAAATCTCCATGTAAAAAAGCGACACAAAATATTACAAAGTTCAGCAATCGTCGTCGCTAGTTTATTTCAAAGTTTTAACTTCGTTTTTATGTGATCATAAAAAATCTTCGATGATGATTAAGAAAGACTGGACAGCAATTTATCATTAATTGTGGGAGTATTTATGTTACTCTTTACGAGTTTTTCAAACCAACTCTAACTGGTGGTTTTTCAACTGTGCTGACAGAAGTCTCTGCAAATCTCCAGGACTCTCCTAAGTATCCGAGCTGATTTTAGTAGTGCTCTGGATTGGACGGTTTCAATTCTTCCTCTAACCTGTCGTTTCCCTACTCTTTTTTCCAGTTCCTTGGGGACTATTTCAAAGGTTTCGACACAGTAGTCTAGTGATACAGTAGTCTAGTGACATAGTTAAATCCATTATACGTCAAGTTCTTTTGTTCTTGTCAATTGAAACTAGGTTTTATTTTCTGGGTGGGGTTGGGTGACCTGTTTGTATCACAAAGTTCCAGAGAATCTAAAGCGTTTTATTTTCAAGGTCAGATTCTGGTTTGTGTATATATACTTTGTCAGTATCGTGAAATTTTAGTTTTTTTTAAACCAATCCCAGTGAATCACCTTCTACACGCAATCATTCCTGTTCTTGTGTTCCTTTTGGACAAAATTATTGTATTTACTTACCTGTTAAACTGTTTCATCTCCAAATAACCATCACTAGCTCTACTTCTGTCTCTTATCAATTTTTGCTTTGAAATAATTTTTTATGATATTATTTATTTATTTATTTATTTATTTATTTTGTGCAGCAATAAAAAGAGATAAAATTTCTCTCTCTTCGAAACTCTGTCCCAGTCGTCTCATGTATGATGTCCTTAGTTTTTCATATAAAGTTGCCAGAGGTGCAGTCGGTGTATTCTGCAGCCCCAGCCGACTTGGCAATAAGCTAATATCAAACTTTCTACTCTTATATAGTCATTTAGAAAAGCAAGAAAATTTTCATAGACATTCCCTACAGAGGGACACATATGAATTCTTCACATTTAATCAACTTTAAATCTACTAACAATCACTTTACTGGAACTTTTGTTCCAATCAGAAATTTATACATCGACACTTAAATATCTGATCTATTATTTTCTGAACGGTTAAATAAATATGATATTTGAAAAACTATAAAAAAAAAGTTCTTTTTTGCAATTTTGCATTTTATTTTTATATTTGTTTCTTGTGCATGATAACAAGAGTAACTTTTTTTTATCAAAGATTCTCCTCTTCCTTCTCCTCTTCTTCCTCCTCCTCCTCCTCCTCCTCCTTATCATCATCATTATCATCAATACAAAAAAACCATTAGATAGGAAGTGACACAGCAAATTCTGGACTGAGGAATTAATGATATTATAACATTTCTTATCTCTGCCCACAAACATTACAGCTACTCCACAACTTCCTGTCTAATGTTAACAGTTTTCTGCACTAATAAACTTAATGAATAAGGAAAATAATTTTTCTTTTTAAACACTGAAATGGAAATAGTCTAATGACAGTAGTCTAGGTATGACACTAAACAATCTGACAGTGAGGATCCAGCAATGCTGGAGCTTTGGGGAATGTGGAACACCCCTTTATTGCCATCGCTCTCAGGTCCAATCCCTGGTCGAGTCATACCAAAGACTCAAAAAGTGGTACTTGATGCCGCCTTGCTTAACACTCAGCATTATAAGGCAAGGATCAAGGGTCAAATGGAGCAATCCAAGGAAACCTCGGTGTAGTAGCTATTGAAAAGAGAGCTTTCGGATTACCCTCGACTAAGGTCGCCAACTTTACTTTTTAATTTAATGGCACACAACCCTTATAGGTTGTGCCAAAATTTGATACAAATAGTTTGCACACAATTATATTGCTTCAAGTATTCTTTTCTATTACAAATAATTTATCCACAATTATGTTGTTTAAAGTAATCATTCCTATTCAATAAAAATAACCGTTCGTTTTTACACACTTATTGGTTATCAAGTATTGTTAATAGATACTAATAATTGGTGCACATCTATTTCACGCACAGATGCGACCTTAACAGGCAGCAACACACCGGGCCAGAGTAGACCTGGGAGTAATGATAACAAATGGATACTCCACATTCCTCTGAGTTTCAGAATTAGAGCGCCTCCCAACGGACCAGTTTAGCGTCATAACAAAAACACCATTTTGTGGGGGAGGGGACTTACACGTCAGCATGGAATATAGTCGAAGTATTCTAAAACCAGTTGACAAGGTTGGTATAATCATTAGACTAAATGAAAGTTATGACGTAACGGTAAAAAAATCCTATCCATAATACCACAGCGAACAAAAACTTTAAAACACTGTTCTATATTTTTATGCTTTTCAGGCATTTCATATGTCTTTAGAATTTGCAATTCTTTGAAGTAATCATCAAAATGAATCTGACTTTTGACATATTTATTTGACAAATGCCACCCATAATATAAACGATTACATCACCACTTTGTAGATCTTATAACAAGAGGGCAGGTAATATTACCATTTATATAAAAATGGCAGTTAAGGTCGATGAGTTCTTGTTGCCTCTAGTTATATTAAAAGGAAGAAAATAAATGAGACGACGAGAATATTGATAAATATCAAAAGGGAAAGTTTTAATGGCAACTTGAGACGAAGTTTTCCTTTGTGCTGTGAGTAATAATAGAAGAGACAGTTGTAAATAGTTGAGTATGAATTTAGCATTCAGCCAGAAGTTCGTGGTCCAGTTGATTTAGGAGAAAGGAGTAAAAGGTGAAAGAATGGTCTCCTAATTAATTGAGCAGGAATTTAGCATTCAGCCAGTGGTCCAGTTGATTTTAGGAAAAAGGAGTAATAGGTGAAGGAATGGTCTCCTAATTAATTGATCAGGAATTTAGCATTCAGCCAGTGGTCCAGTTGATTTTAGGAAAAAGGAGTAAAAGGTGAAGGAATGGTCTCCTAAAGAAACAGTGGTCAAATGTAAAATGCGCTCTCTCATGCTGAAAGTCTGTGTGCTGCTGGATTCCGGCAAGGAAAAAGAAAGATCGAGGGAACGTTACATCGCTTTTTATATTGCCAGGGAAAGTCACCCGGGCATAATGGCATTATTCATTCTTATTGGACGAAATATACCACTCAAACTTCAACGGACAAATAATTCCCGCACCAGACAATGAATTTGAAAATATAAATCACCATGTGATTTAAAGGTGGTCTGACGTACAATTGAAAATTAGTTCTTTTTATCTTGGAAGATTTTTAAACTTTAATTATTTATCCAATGTATTTAATTGCCTCTTTAGCGAAATATTTTTAGCCAGAGTTTTTGTTGTTGGCAAGAGGGAAGTTTGTTTGTTTGGTTTCGGTTTCTTTGTTTAATGGCATATCAACTCTTTTTAGGTTATTTAATGCCGAAGCCATTCTCCTAGAAAAACAGTAGTGGTACTATCTAACCCATAGCTGGGAGGATAAGGGGGGTTCATACCTTTTCAAGGGTATTTGCCCAAAAGTGAACGTAATAGCGCGACTGGAGTACGAACTCGCGTACTACGATTCCGCAGTCCATCGCTTTAACCATTACACCACGAGGACACCCCCAAGTTTGTTTGTATTTAGCGAGGAAGATGGTGTAACGTATGTGTGTTTACGTTGAGTTGTTTCCTCGCTTAGTGTTGTTAGTTCCCTCGCTAAGTTTAAAGGGTAAATAAAGGTAGAATGATGAAGTAAGATGGCGATGGTCGAAAGGTTTTAATGAATAGGTTTTTATTTGCAGCATGGAATATTGGGTTTGCTTTTGGTGCTGCAAGTCTCGTAGCGAGTAAGCTTGTGAGTATTGAGACGAAATTGAGTTATGAGAAGGTTGAGATGGCAGCGTGTGTCGTCGGACGTGTGAGGGGATTGAACTTTAGAGTCACCGTGTAGTTTTTGTCCGTCTGGTGGAGAGGCGTGCATTGGTCTCCATTAAAGTGGCCCAGAGGTGAATTGAGAGCTAGTTGTCGTTTGCGGAATAAAAGTGTTGCGTTGAAATAGCCAATTTTGGGGTGACATAAAGTTGTGCCTGTGTGAGGCTTGTTGAATGTATCTAATTTATATTCAACTGGGATTCCTTGCAAGGAATCCATAAATTAGATAGGTTCCCTCGTGTGTCCATGCTGCTGCTAGAAGAGCTCCCAATGAGACGTCTGCACTGGGCAGCGTTCTCAAGCCAAAGAGAGTGTGTTTGGCAGCTTACCCAATTTGTTGGCCGGAAATGAAAGGTCCGGGATGAATAGGATAGGTCATCCTGATTGGGTGAAATCAAGTGTCGAATTAAATTGCGCGCTAAACCAAAATACGAAATTTTCCCTTCCTCTACACTTCCTTCCATTCTATGGATGATAAAACCATCACAATTCTTTGACCCATGGAAGAATGCAAAGTGTTCCATTCTTGTTAAGATTAAAACCACATGTGTGCGCGCGCACACACACACACATACACATGACACCTTTTTTTTGTATTTGTGTTTCAATCCTTTCTGCAAAATTTTCTGATTCCTTTCTAATCAGTAAAGGAATGCAAGTGTATTCGTTTATTTTTTTCACTTCTTTGACTCTTTTTAGACATCGTTTCCTTGATTTAAGTTTTTATTTTTCTTCTCGTTTTATTTCAAAGGAATCTTATAAGTTTAGTTACCTCTTTTTAAAACCACTTTTGTATCATTGTTTTAATTGTTTGTTTCTGTCGAGACAGTGGTGAGAACGCTGCATTTTGACATGAACAATTCAAGAACCGTGGGAAAATGAGTGAAAAGAGAAAACAAGCTGAGATGAATAATAACAGAATTCAAAAGAATAAATGTCGCGTTTTAAGCTTTTTTAAATCCACCCATCATTCTTGAAAGGCAAGAGGAAAAATCACCAACTGAAAAATTTAAAAAAAAAGCAGAAAAAACAAGATGTATGAGTGGATGGAACCAACATTAAATATGAAATTAAATAAATAGATATTTGAGAATAACGAAAAAACAAGGGAAATTGAGAGAAAAAGAAAAGAAAAATAATGGGAAATAAAAAACACACACACACACTAGAAGCGATAGTGGGACGATAAAAAGGGTTTATTATTTATTTAATCTCTGCCCGGGGGTCTTGTGTCACTTAACCAGTTGATGCCGTTATGTGTAACGCTTTTCTGAAAGAAGAGAACTCTGCCTTCTGTCAGCGTTCTTTCCTTGTTATTTGCAGTTTGATTTAAAAAGAGATTTACTTAACTCCACTTCTTTTGTTTTCTTTTTTCAACATAATTCAAAATGTTATGAAACCAAAATAATAAAAGTATATTGGGCGGGGGGAGTTGAGACAAGGATAGAAAAAGAAAGAGAGAAAAAAAACGACAGGAAGAAATTGAAATAACATTTTTTTTTCTTTTTGTGCAAAATCCAACTTTTAAACTCAATAATGATAATAAAAGCAACAAGTAGTAACATATATATATATATATATATATATATATATATATATATATATATATATATATATGTGTGTGTGTGTGTGTGTGTGTGTGTGTGTTTTTGTTTGTTTGTGGTTTACGGCATATCAACCTTTCTTGGTTATTTAACGGCAAATCCATTTTTATGCAAAAAGTCAGTTTTTTAAATTCAGTTTAGCATGAGTATACAGTTTAATTCTCAAAAACATTTCTATTTCAAGCAATTCAGTTTATTCATACAGTTCTAATTCAGCTAATTCAGTTTAGAATAAGTTTCTTTACACGCGGTTAAATGTCAAAACAGTTCTATATTAAACAATTCAGTTTAGTGTGAGTACAGTTTCAATGTCAAAAACAATTCCATTTCAAACAATTCAATTTAGCATAAGCACGCAGTTCAAATATAAGTACAGTTTAATTGTCAATATATATATATATATATATATATATATATATATATATATATATATATATATATATATATATAAAATTAACCTAAATCGCGAGTCGAAAATCTTCTACTAAAGTTTCACCTTAACGGATCATCAGGAAGCCGTGAATACTGGTAGATATTAGATTAGTAAATATATATATATATATATATGTGTGTGTGTGTGTGTGTGTGTGTGTGTGTGTGTGTGTGTGTGTGTGTGTGTGTGTGTGTGTGTGTGTATTGTGCAGTTAACAGTTACTTGCAATTCTTTTAAATTTATCAATATCTAAAGGACAGGGCTAACTTCTTATAATAATCATTTTAACTTATTTAAATCAGATTAAAAAGAATGTGTAACGTTCACTTTAAAAACTACCTACCGTTACTTTAAGTTTCATGCAACTGTTGTTACAATCATCTGATGACTCAGCTTAGTTTTTTATTCGCTTACTTTAAAAAAGAAGTCAGGCTCTTTGCATTTTCCTTGGACAAAACTTTTCTATCATTCAGTTTCGACATAAATAGTAAATAAAACGCAACATTCTGCCCATCCAAGTTCAATATCTTACATGGAGTTTTCCTCAGATCTAAAGAATTCTTTGAATGTTCATGACTTATCTTAAAAATATAGACAATATTAAATTCTCATTTTTTTCGATGAAATAGCTCCGTATCAAGAGAGAAGGACCAATATTCCAAGAACTTTCCTCAATATTATCACTAATGGATAAAGTGCTGAAGCTTTGAAGAGACATCTTCCCATTCCCGGAGTGACAACAACGATTCAAGGCAGGTTTACCATATTTCTCTTCAACACTACGCTGACTTTCCTCTTTGGTACAGTGGGGAGGTGATGAATCGGCATACCTTATTTTTCTTACCCTGTCCGATCATAAGAACATTCCTGAGAAAGATTCCATCAAAAAGACAAAACCAAACCAGAACCAGCTGCTACAATGGTTGCACAGACAACTTCTACCTTTCCTTCATAAACGCGTCTGCCCCCCGCCCCGTTAAATTGATTGGCGGGGAGGTGGATAAATACCCCCATTCTCACCCCTATAATATAATTGCCTGTTACTTTCTTTCTTTATAATGAGATAAAAACGGATTCCCAATCCTGAAAACCAGACCGAATTGTCAATAAACAAGAAATGAACTTGTCTGGTAATGGATTTCGCCGTTTCAAAGTTAAAAGAAAGGAAAGCGAAAAACTTGAAAAATATCTGGACCATGCCAAAAATTTTATAAAAAGTTGTGAAACATCATGTAGCAATAATAACAATCATAGGCAGAGCACTCGGAACAATCCCTAAGAACATAGAAAAGAGAATAAGGAAACTAGAAAATCCAAGGAAGAATTGAAACTGTTCACATCACTGCTGAAATCGACAAAAATACTGAGAAGAGTCCTGGAGAGCTAAGCAAACTTGCTGTCACTCGGACTCCAGTGAAAATAACCAGTTACTAGAGGTGTAAAAAGAGTGAAATAATAATAATAATAATAATAATAATAATAATAGAAGAAGAAGAAGAAGAAGAAGAAGAAGAAGAAGAAGAAGAAGAAGAAGAAGAAGAGCATCAAAATTAGCATGAATGAAGCTTCTACGGTATCCCTTTTTTCCGATGGCATAAAGTACTATCTATAAGGAAAAATATTAGACATCTCAGCCTGTAATACTATATACAGACTTAGTTCTTTGTGAAAGCATGTGTGTGCGTGTGTGTGCCTGCAGGTGTATACGTTTGTATGGTTGTGGGTGGGTCATGGGTATGCATATGCGTATGGGTGTGTATGTGTGTGTCCATTTAGAGGTCCAAAAATTGGAATGTTTGCTTTTCCATTTATATAGAAGGTCAATCAGAGGATAGTCGGAAGAACAGGGTCAATCAGTTACGAGCAGGGGTAAGAGAGAGACAACAGGGGATCAATCAGAGAGCAATGAAAAAGAAGGAATCTGCCTCTATCGATATAGGAGAGATGAAAAAGACAGTCAGTTAAAAGAGAGACGCCAAGAGAGAAAACACACGAACAAGAACAGAGAGAAGTCAATCAGCTTCTCGACTATAAATACAGAGATGGAACAAGAAAAATACAGATATAGAAGAGATCGGGGCGGGGAGAACTTGGGAATGGAGAACAGTAATAGACAGACATGCAGAGAGACTGAGAAGTTGTGGTTGTTGTTGTTGTTGTTTTAGTTAAGGGATTTCGTTAAAAAAAAAGGTCACACGAGCTTTTTTCGCCCCAAAATGTGACGCAACAAATTCCCTCATATTTGTTGCTATTATTCAGCCAAATGATATCTTTTATTTAATTGATGTTTTAAAAAATATTGTTAATTCATTTGGGAGATATTTTTCGATTATAAAATCAAAAGTTGAGATTTTTATTGACTGTCATCATATGACATAGCATTTAAAGATTTAAAATTCAATCTTTGGTTTGCCTGCAGATTACATAGTGAAAAAGAAAAAGAAAAAAAAGCGGGACAAATATCTGGATCTTTGTAAGAACAGAAAAAGATGTGAAACCTGAAGATAACAATAATTACAAATCATATTTGCGGCCCTTAGAACAATCCCCAAAAGACTGAAAAAAGATTTGATGAACAGGAGTTTTAAAGGAGAATTGAAACCATCCTAACAATAACACTTCTAAATTCAGCAAGGATACTTAGAAGAGTCCTGAAGATATGAAGAGACTCAGACTCCGGTAAAAATATGTTAGAACTGGTGTGAAAACTGATGTGAGAAACTTGTCACAGCCTCCCACCAGACAGGATTTGACACTTGGGGTTTAGGGGAAGGGGGTCGGCCACGAGCCGAAGCTCGAGCCTTACTTGACTATGCAGTGTCAATGTTGCAGCTCGCCCACCCGAAAGTGGCCCAGCCGAAGTTAGGAGCCTTACGGTCTCAAGTCTGCCTTTGTTGGACAATACCCGCTAGCGTACCAACAGGCCCCTTAAATAGATAAATTAGATTAGTGAAAATAAAACTTACGTTAAGTCTAAAAAGAGGACAATAATCCCAGACTCGGAGGCACCAAATCTATACCTTCACAGACATAGTGGTAAGCAAACCATATTTTTTTACAAGTCAAATAAATATACATATTCTAACCAACGGAAAATAAAGACCAAACTTCTTAAATTTTGATCGATTGGATTGCGATGAAAAACAGCCAATGAAAGTTTCGACCTCAGACACAGCGATCATCGGCAGTCAACCTGACGACACGGACAGGGTAGCAGACAGGTCAACTAAAGTTCGTTGTCGGTCACAAGAACACCGGCAGACATACATTCACTTATGGACGGATCACTCAGCAAAATTAACACGTGTGATTTTCGCTGATTCAATCACTCCACACTATCGCCTGAAAAACACACACAACTATTTCCTATAGAAACTTTTCACTTACATACCGATACACACAAAATACTTTCCTTTGCATTTTAATGTCTGATCCATTTCTTCTTATATTCTCGTTGATTCCAGATTATAAATTTCCGTTTTATTGTTGCAGAGAATTTCTTTTAAACTTTTATTTGTGTCATCAGGTTCGTCTCGCACGCACAAACTTTTCTATTTTTCTCCTCGTTCGTCTTCTCACTTCTTTTACTCTGTCAGCGGGTGAAAGACCGAATTTTACCCAATCTTTCAGTGATTAAGATCACAAGAATTCTATTATTACATTCATAAACCCCAAAAACATGGTATTTTTTTAATGTCCTGTCCCCAGTTTTCTGATGCAGTGTAACCTGGATATAAGAGAGATTTTTTATCTGGTCCCAAATTACAGCCTGTGTTACCTAAATAAAATAGACCAAACCCAGATATAAGATACTTATTCTCCGGTCCCGACAACTCTCTTATATCCGGGTTACACTGTAGTACCGATATATCTAGCATGACACTAAGAGATCTTTTTTGTAAAAAAGGGGATAACAATCGATGTAGTGTACCAAATTTAACGAGATGATAAGTAGACCATTTCATTACGTCCAACTTTTCATTGTTTCCGATACCAGATTAAATTACCTCTTCACAGCACCACGGAAAATACTCCAGTAATGTCTTAAAGAACATTGCTTTAACAATACAGGAAAATACAAGTGGACCATCTATGGACATATAGGATTTACACTCCCATATTTTTAAAATGGCCGTGATACAAGAAAATTCTAGAAAATAGGATACTGATTCACTTGTTCTCGAAACAAAGATGGTGGACGTCGGTAAACTAATTAGTCTCAAGAACCTATTGGTCAGGAAAGTCACGTGATTTATGCTCTCAACTACGTTCGCACCTTCGATTTTGTCCCTCGCAAAATAAACGGTGTGTTTCAAGCCGATCACATGACAAGGATTAGCTACATATACACTCGACTTCCAATAACTAATTTTCTTACATTTTGACTTATGTTTGTGTAGGTTTGTATGTGTTGTGGACGAGTAAAGGGTCCGAAAGAAAGACACGAACGCGGGTTTACATGGAACAAAGTAAATTAACGAAAGTATAATACAACACAGTATAATACAACACAGGTGTTGAATGTCAACCTGCCTGCCTGCCTGCCTGCCAAAGTGTTAGGCTGGGGAGAACTGTATTTATCCTACGTCCCACCAACGTACGAATATGGCACAAGGCCGTTTTTAAGGTGGGTCCTGTCGCAGGGCCGAAGCCCAACACGAGAGGCAGTTCCAAAAATGCCTCGGACCCCGTCGGCATTCCCCTTTTCGGGGCGCCTCAGGCGCCGGGCGATAAACCCAACCCCTCCGAAGAGGGTTAAAGCCTGGGGGGACGGCCCCCTGAGGCCAGAGGTGATGTATCCAGTGGTGGAACACACCCGAACAGACTGTGCAGCTCGCAACCACAGTCGGTCGAGAGTGCCCCACCAGGCTGGGGAGAACTCCACCGAGATGACTCTTCTCCCGGTGTTAATAGCAACTGGAAGAGTTCATTACAGTCCACAGGTTAGGTACCATAACAATATATATGTGTTAAGTTACAGTAATTGCGTTTGTAGCCGAGTTTGTACGTTATATAAAAAAGTGTCATCAAAACAACCTCTTCTTTCCGCTTCAAACAAGTTTCTGAATAACCTGATATATAACTCGACAAATGTGACGATTTTTCTTAAAAAAAGATAAATTGCATATAATTGCTTTTAAAATCTTTTTTAAAAGATTACAAGGATTAAATAAATATAATAAATAAATCCGAAAATGAACAACTTTGTTTCTTAATTAATTTTCAATCACTTTTTTTAATGAACTGGGGTTTTTTGTTTTTTTTTTGGTGGGGAGTGGGGGTTGTCTTTTGTTTGTTTCTGTCTTTTTTGAATAAGCGATTGTTTTATTGCTTTTATAATTATTCTCGTCTGCTGCAATAGTATTTTTTTTATCAACCTTGACCTTCTGATGAACTGACAATTTTTAACCTTAATGGAAATCGAATCATTCATCAAACAAGTGAACTGATTTTGTCTGAAAATTTTTTTTTTAATTTAGAAAAATATATCCACCTATAAAAGTGAACTCTCTCTCTCTCTCTCTCTCTCTCTCTCTCTCTCTCTCTCTCTCTCTCTCTCTCTCTCTCTCTCTCATTAGAATTATTATTGTTATTTTTTTATTTCTTCGCTTTGGTGATGACAAACGCTACTTTATGAAAGCAAATTTTCTTCCATTTTTCCATTCAATGTATTCTTTTCTTCTTTTTTTTTAGCTTTTGTAAGTTTATTTTTAATATATTTTTGAGAAGTAAATATGTCGTCATTAATTCCCCAATTTTTTTTATCAAAACAGAAACTGACATCGATTTATCTCAAAATGTTATAGTTTAAATCTGAGCAGTTATTATGCTGGCGGTATTTTCATGGATACAGTTATTATGCTGGTGACATTTCCACAATTTGCAGGCGTCTAAAAATTCCTCAAATTTTTTCCTTATTGAATTGGATTTGCAAAAACGTTTATTGGGTTAAAGAACCAATAAAAGTAAATTTTAAGGGGGTGGGGATTCGACATTAACTTTACTTAACGTATTTACCTATTTGGCTCCATTTTTGCTCTCCTTTAGACAAATTCTTTCATCTATTCTTCGGAATAGTTTTTCTTCCTCAGCAAAGAACTGTCTTATCGCAATCTCTAATGAATATGGCTGAGTGTTGAAAAGTTCACTGCTAAACTGAAATAATTTTTATTTTGGTTACCAAAAGATGCAGTCAAGAATAGATAAGATATAATGCTCTCAATGAATTCCATACACTTTTCGTTGATTTCTTACCTCAACTGGCCTAATTATGGACAGTACTGGTTCGAATCTATCGTTTGTTTCGCTGGAAGCATAAACATAATCACACAAACACTTATGTTTATGTATGTATGTATGTATGTATGTATGTATGTTTAAATATACTAACATATTCAATGAATATTCTACTTATTTCTATCAGCATTATTATCTGTATACGTCTCTTCTCTCTCTCTCTCTCTCTCTCTCTATATATATATATATATATATATATATGGTATGTGTGTGTGTGTGTGTGTGTGAAGGAGTGTACAGAATATGCAACGTACCAAAAGATATGGTTATTGACGGTTCATGGCGCTTGTCCCAAATATCTTGTGTTCCACATTTTTGTAAAATCCATTTTCCATCACCTGTTAATTCTGAATAATGACCAGTATTGAATATGCATTTTAATTTCAGTCATGATTTTTATCCAAATAAAATAATCTCTGTTCAACAAATAGTTATTAAAGACTATAATTGCACAAGTAATAAAAAGCTGAATAAATTTCAGAGACGTTTCAAAGATTTCTCTAGCATAGTGCCACTGAAAACTTATGCACACTCACACTCACACTCACGTTTACATATGTATGTATGTATGTATGTATGTATGTATGTATCAACCGAAAAGGACATCGAAACGAGGTTAACGAAAGCAGGGACAGCTATCAATAGGCTATCGATTATATGGAAATCAGACCTAACCGATAAAATGAAACGCAGTTTCTTCCAGGCAGCGGTCACATCGATACTGCTATATGGCTGCACTACATGGACGCTAACAAAACGGCTGGAGAAGAAGCTAGACGGCAATTACACAAGAATGCTGCGTGCAATCCTGAACAAGTCCTGGCAGCAACACCCCACAAGACACCAACTGTACGGCCACCTGCCCCCTATAACGAAAACTATCCAAGTTAGACGAACCAGACATGCAGGACACTGCTGGAGAAGCAGAGATGAACTCATAAGAGATGTACTCTTATGGATCCCCACACATGGCCGCGCAAAAGCAGGACGACCAGCACGAACGTACATTCAGCAGCTATGTGAGGATACGGGATGTTGTCCTGAAGACCTACCTAGGGCGATGAACGATAGGGAGGAGTGGCGAGAGAGGGTCAGGGATATCCGTGCTACCAGCGCGAGATGATGATGATGATGATGTATGTATTGTAGATATCAAAAGTATGTATGTATGTATGTATGTATGTACTAACATATTCAACAAATATTCGACTTATTTCTATCAGCATTTTATGAGATATTCTATATTAGTCAGTTCTCTCTTTCTCTTTCTCTACCTCTCTCTATCTCTCTCTCTCTATATATATATATATATATATATATATATAATCGAGGGTGAGCTGGAAAGATCATATGATTGCGTTATATCTGCTGATGACTTTTTTTTATCCATAGGATAAAACCAGCCTCTGAATTTTTCACCCTCATATATATATACATATATATATGACAATATATATATATATATATATATATATATATATATATTGTCATCCACAGACAGACTGTTTCGTTCTATCAGAACTCTTCAGTGTGGCTAGACACGTAGGACGTTCGAAGCCGGAATCGAAACCCATTACGTTAGACTAAGTCTCAGACCGCTCGGCCAACAAGCGGACCACGTTGGCTAAGTGAATTTTTTAAGGTATTTATGTAGCAGCAGCAGCGTCAGTTTGTTTACATTTTTTTATACCCTATCGGCTACCAGAGTGCTCAATTCTTTCGAAGAGATTTGCATTATGCGAGCGGCGACCGAAAATTCCTTCGCCAGAGAGCACAACCCCATATATATATATATAATTTACCAAACACCAGATTGATTCTAGAAACATATGAAGATTGGTGGATATATTACGTCATGAAACACTAACCTCAAATATACTCAATACGAAACTAATCCGCCTCAAAACATTTTATTCTAAATCTCAAATACTTACTTATATGTGAAGAAATTCATCAATTAAAAACATTAGCGATACTATATATATATATATATATATAGTATTCAATTAGTTTGTGGTATATGCACAAACCAGAATCTGTCCTGAAATGAGAGGCACAAATTTTTCTGGCATTTTGAGATACAAATAGATCCCCTGACCCCGACTAGAAGACCCTATCAAGTTATAAAATAGAACCTGCAGAATAATGAACTTTACTGTTCCCAGGGATCACAGAGTGAAAATCAAAAAAAAAAAAAAAAAAGCGAAAATAGAAACAAGAACTAAAAAAAAAACTATGTAACATGAAGATGACGGTGATACCTATTGTAACTGATGCACTCTGATCGATTCCCAAATACTTGGTCATGGGGTTAGAAGAGTTGGAAATCGGAGAACGAGCTAAAACCATCAAAAATACGGCCAGAATAATTAATAGAGTCCTAGAGAGTTACAAAGACTTGCTATTTCTCAGACTCCACTAAAAGAATATTAAATAATGCTGGTGAAAAAATTCGCAAGGATTAATAATAACTCAGAATAAAAACCCTACATGGACATTATGCACTAAGAAGTAACAATGCTAACATTGACATCGTTACTTCAGATAAACGCAAAGGCCATCAATGGTTCAAGGGCTAAAAACAGAGACGGAGGCATTTATACTGGCTGCACAGAACCAATGTCTGTTGTTATGTAATGAATTCTCCTATCAATATACCAAATGTCTCCACATCTGGTAGGATTGATAAATATATGGCGGGATAAAGATCAAATCGGCAGCCATGTGAAACTTTTAATATCCTTGTAGACAGTGACATTCGAATTAAGAGTTGTTTTTTTTTTTTTTTTTTGGTGGTGGGGGGGTAACTTGGTTTGAATCGGTTTGGTTTCATGGCATATGTTGTTTAATGCCAAGTCCTGTTTGTATATTAAGTCGTAAAGTAAAGTTGGAGACCTTAGTCGACGGGGACCAGAGGGCTCCTTTTTCAATAGCAACTACACCAATATGTAAGGGAGTGCGCTACTGCATTCCCTGGATTGCTCTACTTTACTCTTGATCCTTACCTTATTATGCTGAGTGTTAAGCAAGGTGGCATCAAGTACCATTTTTGAGTCTTTGGTATGACTCGACCTGGAATTGAAATTCTGTCTTCCGGACCATTGGCGAACACTCTACTCATTAGGCCAATTGAATATATTAAATATGTATATATATTTATACAGTGAATATATATGATTTGTAAATACATTTTGTTGTTAACATTTTTACACGTGCCTGAGTTCAATTTTTTTGCATACAGTTAAATGGTTTCAAATATTTCTATTAAATACGAATAATTCTATTTACTATCAACCATTTGTTTGGTTTGGTTTGGTTGGGTTTCTTTGTTTAATGGCATATCAACCTGTAACATATTGGCCCTCGACCCAGCCGTCAATCAAGAAACAGGTGCATCCGGTCGAAAATATCGAAGATATCACCTTGACCTGTGGACGGGTTGAAATCAGTGCAATTGCAACGCCCACGGGAAGCGGGTGGGTATCAAACAACTATATAACCCGGTGCCACAGACAGTTCGAGTTAGTTGGAGTTCAAGGCAGGCAGAGTTCAGTTCGAGGCAGGGAGTTCCAGTCGTTGTTGCCGTCGTGAGAGCCAGCGCCAGACAGAGGGCTTGGGCCCTCAGGACCCCGGTTGAGCAGCCCAACAGAATGAGAAAGAAGTGCTGCTATAGTCAGAGGAACATGGGGTCAAAATGTTGCAGTCTCTATTCCGTCTCCAACTCACCTCACACACACAACCCTTTCGCATAAAGTGTGAGAGGTATATTTTTCTAAAGAAGTGTGTTCGTTCGTCACTATTGTTGATTTTGTTTCCACATGTATATGTATACGTATAGATGTATCACGACTATACAACAAACCTTTGTAGGTTATTTAATGCCAGAGCTATTCTCCAAGAAGAACAGTAGTTGTACTATTTAACCCATAGCTGGGAGGATAAGGGGATTCATACCTTTCCCAAGGGTATTTGTCCAACTTGCTTACTGAACTTGCTTACTATGATTCCGCAGTCCATCGTTTTAACCATTACACTACGAGGACACCGCCCACCATTTGTTTGCACAAATTTAAATGGTTTCAAGTATTGATATGGAACATTAACAATTTATCGTCGGTCATTTTTTTTTTCATTTAAATGGATATACATATGTGAGTTGTAAGTAAATAATTTGTTTGTAATTTCATTTTTAAATGAGTTAAAAATAATTCGTTAGCACACAATTTTTGCTATTTTTTCAACATAAGTATATGGTTTCAATTATTGTTATCTAATTATTCTATTCAATATTAATCATTTGTTTGCCGACTGTGAAATGGTTACAAGTTTTGCTATTTAACACTAATTATTCCATTAAACACTATTCATTCATTTGTACACCGTCAAATGGTTACAAGTATTGCTATGTATCACTAACAATTCATTTAGATACTATCAATGAGTTCTATTTTTAAAAATTCAATTTAACGTAAGACATTTGTTTGCACAGAGTTTATATGTAAAACAATTCTATTTGGCCGATAGATAGGTCCCTATCAGGTGCTACCACTCCGGGTCAGAATGGACCTGGGAGCAATAGCAATGAAGGGGTACTCCACATTCCCCCAAAGCTCCAGGACTGGAGCCGCACCATCAGATCGTTTAGTGTCATATCTAGGACACTCGTTGGGGGTGTCTTATCCATCGGTAGAGATGATGTCGCTGAATTCTGCAAGCTTAGCCGACTGGGCTCTTTTTTAAACGAAAGAATTGAGTTTTTGAGTACATGAAAAACAGATGCGCATTTTAAAGGTCCCCATCCCATGCATTTGGGCAACGATTTATATTCATAATCTTTCCTTTGTTGACAGAGCTAAAAACCTCATATTTTTTCTGTTTGTAAGGCTGGTTGAATAAAGAACTACGAAAAAAAGTAAATTTTTGTAACAACTATTTAATCAGTTTATTTTATCACCAGGCTCATTTCATAACTTTATTGTCACATTCATCATCTCTTCACCCTGTCAACTTTTCAAACTACCCACCACGTTTTACTATTCACTTTGAATTACATGGCCAACATAGTGCAGACACAATATATAGACTTCATGTTAATAATGAAAACAGCATGTTATTACTATTGAGCATTTAGTATCTGATTTACCAATCCTGACACCAATCGATATAACAATGTATTCATGACAAGATATATGAATATTATTCTGCGTCGTACGCTGAAATTGTCCGAATATCACTTTAAACTAGTAACAGTTGGCCATGAAGTGTCAATTGTTTGGGACTTTGCCATTCATACTGACCGACATACATAAGCTAATAGTCTAGACGTAGTTATTAGAGACCAATTTACCCTCTAATAATAATAATAATAATAATAAATTATGGGACATGAATGTGACAGTAACACTAATCATAGTTTGGACCGTCAGAACATTCCCAAAAAACGTTGAAAACAAAATCGGGGAGCTGGAGATCTGAGATCTCCAACTGAGATCGTCGAGAATGTTTGGAAAAATCTGGGAATAGTTGAAAGAACTTCAGTAAAGAAAACCTGTTTTCACTGGTAAGAATAACTAATGATAATATTAATCATATTTACCAACCCCTCCGCTTGGGCAGGATATGACACAAGGTCAATTTTTAAGCGGAGTTTAACAGCTTTGAATTCAGAGTTTTCCTTCTCCTAGAATAGTTGCCTCCCCAAGGCTGAAGAACCTAGTCTGCCCTACTATTTACCCATAGCTGGAGGGAGAATAATTGGATTCATACCTTTCCTAAGGGTATTAGTGCTATGTGAAATGCAATCAGTCTCGTCCAGGATTTGAACTCGTGTCACCGTGTCCATTTCCTGCGACGATAACCATTAAATCACGGGCACTTCCTAAATAATAATAATATTAATGATAATAATAATAATAAACCATCGGCTAACGGTGGTGTTGAAAAACTCTCAAAAGAGAAATAATGATAAATTGATTTTGCCGTTCCAATGGACCACAGAGAGAAAATAAAAGAAAATGAAAAAGTAGACGAATACTTAGACTTTGACAGAAAGCTGGAAAAGCTCTGGAATACGAAGGTGATAGTGATATTAATAGTAATTGGTGCACTTGGTACAGTCTTCAAAGGTTTGGAAAAGAGATTGAAGGAAATGGAAATCAAAGGAAGACTCGAAGATCATCCAGATCACAGCATTGTTGAGATCGGTTAGAATTCGAAAAGTCTTTGAGACTAGAGGAAACTTTCTGTCACTCAAACTCCTGTGATTTTGCAATACCCATAAACCAGTGAGTAAAAGTGAAAAAAGGCGAAAAGCTGAACAAATACCTGGAACTTTCCAGAGAAATGAAAAACCTGTGGAACATAAAAGTATCAATCTTTGTCGTAGGCATTTGAACAATCTCCAAGAATCTGGAAAAGAAACTATCTGAACAAGAAATAAGAGAAGGAATTAAAACTATCTAGACCACAGCATTATTAAAATCAACTCTGACACTTTGAAGTGTTCTAAGGTGACTTGCACTCACTCAATCTCCATTGAAAGATCATCCGTTAGATCTGGTGTGAAAACCAATATTTCTTTTAATGCAGACATACAAAATTTATTGATTTAAACTAAAATTTTGTCTCAAAAATGAGAATATAATCTCCATAAAACATAGAAGTTGGCGTTATTCGTTAATTGAATATATATGTATATATATATAGAGAGAGAGAGGGTTTCGTTTAATTAGCCTGACAGAGACAACAGTTATTTCTTTCATGGCTCATCATAGAAATCGATTTCCAGTGACAGAATGTAAAATATTTTGTTTCATTCCAAATGAATATAAAGTTCGATTATTTCTAACTGGCTTTTAGAAAAGATCCCACTGTGTTACGGAGAAGTCCCAGAAGAAGATTGTTTAATGTGCAAGACTGTGACATTATAGTAAGCAAGTTCGAATTCCAGTCGGGTTAATACTTAAACTTTTGGACAAATACATTAAGGAAGGGTATGAACCTCCACAGTTTGACATTCTTTGCTTGATTCTTATATAAAAGAATTTCACTATAATTTTGTATTACGTGCATTGACAAGAAAGATTACACTGAAAATATTTGTTGTATAAAATAAATACTATGTGGTTATTGATGTATCTGCATTAATATTTTTTTCATTAAAACTTTTCATTATGTCATATCAACCATAAGTTATTTAATGCCAAATTCGGTTAATTCATCTATATTAGATTTATATGATTTGTAAACATAAGTCAACAAAGTTAAATCGTTCCAAGTTTTGCTATGTATCACCAATAATTCAATTTGACATCAATTTGACACACAGTTTAATGACCAAACAGGTCTATTTCAAACAATTCAATTTAGCATAAGTCATTTGTTTGCTCATAGTTTACATGTCAAATAGTTCTATTTGACCCATAGATAGGACTATATCAGGTGCTACCACTCCGGGCCAGAGTAGACCTGGGAGCAATGGCAATGAAAGTGTACTCCACATTCCCCAAAGCCCCTGCATTACTGGAGCCGCACCATCAGATTTTTTAGTGTCATGTCCAGGACACTCTTTGCAGAGTCGTAGTCGGTGTATTCTACAGCCCCCACCCAGTCGACTAGGCCATTCGTTAAGGTGTCTTACCCCTTTACTGAGATACAATCGGTGTATTCTAAAGCCCCACAGCCGATTGGGCTCATTAAAACTTAAAACACAAAAAAGTTGCCATTTCCGTTGGTCTTCTGAAAACCAACTTTAAATTCACTTTCTCATCTTATTGACCCCTTTTCGCGCTAATACTGTTGGCACAGAAGTTTGTAGGTTGGTGATGGAAGAGCCATTACATGATACATATCTACTTTGGGCGTTTGTATATATATATATATATATATATATATATATATATACGAGGTGCATACGATAAGTTTACAGACTTTGTTCGTATGGGCATTAAAAATTGTCTAAGACTCTTGAAAATTCAGTATCTTATTGCTATACATCTTATGACTGACTAATTTTTATGATTTCAGCTTTAAATGAACTGCTACAGCAGCAATTGGAATACACCCTACTAAAGCCTGATTGTCACAGCTGGTGAATTTCAAAAATGCAATCTGGACGTGAGGACACTTTAGAAGAACGATATGCAATAAAATTCTGTTTTAAACTTGGAGAAAATGCCACAGAACGTATGGAATGCTTCAGACTGCTTTTCGACCATCTTGCATGAATCGGGCATCAGTTTTTGATTGGCATAAGAGATTCAAGGAAGCCAGGGAGTCTGTGAGGGATGTTGAGAGGTGTGGGAGGAGTAAGGAAGTCAATAGACCAGAGTTGATTGGCCAAAGGGTTAGGGTTAGGGTTGTAATGTTGAGTTTTTAAGGGAGTTTAGGAAGAGATTCCGTCGGAAGAGGCCAGCACTCTTCAAATCGACTCAGTGGCATTTCAAGCAGGACAATACACCAGTCCACAACTCCATCGTTGTCACAGACTATTTGACTAAGATGGGCATCAAAGCAGTTCCTCAACCTCCCAATAGTCCAGACCTTGCTCCCTGTGGCTTTTGGTTATTCCCTAAGCTCAGAGGCTGTCGTAATGAGACAATTGAGGAGCTGAAAGAGGCTGTGACGAAGGTCATTGACACGCTCCCACAAGAGGACTTCCATGGGGCCTTCCAGAAGTTGTTGGAATGGTACAACAAGTGCATTGCAGCCGGAGGAGATTACTTCGAAAGGAACTAGAGTTTTATGTGTGTACTATCAATAAAAGTGCCCATACCAAAAAAGTCTGGAAACTTATCGTATGCACCTCGTATATATATATATATATATATATATATATATATATATATATATATATATATATATCAGAGAACCTGGAGCAAATGAAGCGTGATTGACTTTTAAGGTCATTTGGCGTTAAATTTTTTTTTTCATATAACCAGCTGTATGTTTGATGTTCATGATATAAATCGTAAAGAGAATTCAACATATTTACAAAAGATGAAAGAACTAGAAGCATTGTGTAGAAAGTGGTTTCTCAGGAACATGTCATCAGAATGTCTTTTTGTTTAAGATTATTTTTGTTGTGTATTTATATTATGTTTATATTTTAGCATCCATAGAATCTTGCTAACATATATCTTAGTTATTTCATCAGTTTTGCTTGTTTTCAATTCCGTGTCTCTCTGTCAAACAGATTTTGCAATGATAAGAATTAAAGCATTCAAAATCAAATTGTAGAAGCTGTTTCAGAAAAATCGATAAAATTTTGATAACTTGGGCAATTCAAATGATCTCAAATATGTAGAAACAACTTAAACTCTGTATTTAATTTTTTTCTTTTTTCTTTTTGGGATTTGAAAAGCCATTCACTGGAAAAGAAAAAACAAACTTTTACACATTGTGGGGGTTGTATGTTTTTTGGTTATTTCAGTAGATGTGCATCCGTACTTTACGGGTATTGCTCTCTATATTATTTCCTCCACAAATACAACACAAAACTTTACAATCGCGTAAAAGAAATGGAATAGAACACAATGAACATTAAACAACAAACAATTTAATATGCATAAAACAAAATATGAAAACAAATAAAATACATGATGTGTAAATGGCCTTTTGGAAAATAAAGTTTGGCAAGAAGAAAATAAATTTGTTTAAAGGTGTGTGTATGTTCATGTTAACGAGGTCCGTAAATAAGTCGTTCTTACTTACATTAAGTTCATATAGAGTTTTACGATTGTGGCGACAGCGTGTCGTGTTGATGAAAGAAAGTTTGTCGGGTTTTTCTTTTGAACGTGATTCGCGGCCATCTGAAGCTAGGTCATGAACTTTGGCTGTAGAAGAAAAGGAATTTGCCGGACAGAGTATCGGCTACTGCTTTACTGACTTAATGGCTAGGCTTGGTCTTAGTGAATGGCTCCCTAACTGTCTGTTATTTATACCGTAATAGTGGATCAAAGAATCGTTCTAAAATTTTGGCGCGTAGACATTTATTGACCTATCAGATTTGTATTTTACTATTTTATTTTCAAGCCTAAATATTTTCTGTTAGTTGACTTCCGATCCTATTTTTCTAGAATCTTCTTAAGTACGTTTTTATTACTTATTTTAAGACTAGAAAAAAATGTGTATCCCATAACATCAAACATAGAAATTTGGGTTGTTTCTTTTCTTGATTTTAAAATTTGAGATCATCTGAACGAGAATTATTAGATGACGAAATAGGAATTTTTCTGTAACACCATGTACATCTTAAATGATATTATTTTTCTAAAACACTATGTATAAAAATCGAAAAGTCTTATAGTTATTGGGATAAACTATTTTGTCATTTAAAAATTCGAAAGCTCTTACGAAATCCACTAAAATTATTTTCTGATTGTCGCTGATCTTTTACTAAAGTGATAATTCAATTAAAGCTATTTGACCTTCAAGAGAAACCATGAGACGATCGAATTCTTGTGAACAATAAATGGTTCAATTAATCAATAATAGTTATTTTGACATTTAACTTGTAGCAACAACAGCGTTTGTAGATTCTCTACGTAACACATTAATTCACCGGCAGTTGAAATCTTTGTAGTCTTTTTATAGAAAACAAACTGTAAAGTTCTGTAATTTACAAGTTTCTGTGAAATTATTCTTGTTTCAGTGTCGTTTCGTTCGACTAATCAACTGTCATCTTTGTGTGTGTGTGTGTGTGTGTGTTCAAATCGATGAAAGAATAGGCGTACAAAGAACTCGTTTTTCATCTAACCTTTACTTTGTATAAAATAGATGATTAGAAAATTATTTCACAGACAAATATATACCGTACATATTCGTATATAAGTCGATTTTGTTTATTGGTCTGTCTTTAATTTCTTCTTTTGTCTCATCTAAGTGCTAATGTTTATTTGAGCAATTATTATCTACTGTCAGTTTGCGAAATTTGTCACAGCTGCTTTTGAATTCAATGATGTCATTCTCCTAAACTAGTCGTCTACCAAGGCTAGAAAGTCTTCCCCGCTTTACCATTTTATCAATAATTAAGTAGAAAGTAAATAGCTAGCCAGTATTCAACTCGACTCGCAGTTTCTACTTTCTGTGACGATTGCGCACCCCATAAACCCATTTTTATCAAATGTCACGAAATAATTTGTAGAATCAATTTGTGAAATCAGAATTTTCACACTTCTTTCAATTATATTTGGGGTTCAGCTGTACAAAATTATCACTGCATTATTATTTGACTTCTTGGAGAGTTTTTTTTTACACCAGCGTTAGCAGATAGTTTTTCACTGGAGTGTGAGTCAAAGCAAGTCCTTTCAAATCTCCAGGACTCTTCTCAGTATTCTGACCGATCTTAATAATGCTGTAGTCTGGATGGTCTCCACTTGTCCTCTTATTTCTAAGTCCTTCAGTCCCTTTATCAGTCCTTTTGGGATTGTTCCACGTGCACCAATCACTATTGGTACCACTGTTCTCTTCATGTTCCATAGCTTTTTATTTTTCTAGCAAATTCGAGGTACTCCTTTCTCTTTTCGTTTTCTTTTAATTTTACTCTGTGGTCTGCCAGGACGACAAAGTCCACGAACTGGTTCTCTTTTTTGTTGTTGTTGTTGACTATCACAAGGTCACAAGGTCTGGTCGTCTGGCCGGAATTATGTGATCTGTTTGTATCTCAAAATACCAGAGAAGTCTGTGCGCTTCATTCTCCAGCACGTTTTGCAGGTTGTGCAAATATCACTTGTTCGTATGGACAAATTTAAATTTCTTGCACAATTCCGAGAGGATTATTATTATTGTTATTATTCATTAGAGTTTTTCACATCAGCGTAAGCTGATGGTCTTTCAATGGAGATTGAATGACAGCAAGTCTCCTTAAGTCACCAGGACTCTTCTCAGTATTCTGGCCGTTTTCAATAATGCTGTTGTTTGGATGGTCTCCACTCGGCCGCCAACTTCCAATTATTATTATCATTATTATTATGAGTTTTTCACACGAATGATAGCTGATGGTCTTTCACTGAAATCCGGGTGGCAGCAGGTCTGCTCGGGTCTCCAGGACTTTTCTCAGTATTCTGGTTAATGCCAGATGGCAAAATCCACTATATGGCAAGTTCTGTTTTTATTCTCTTCTTTTTTTTCTTTTTGTTAATTATCACTTGGCCTGGTCTTAAGACCGTAGGTAGGTGGTAATTTACTAAGCTTTTTGCTTAGATGTGGCACAAGGCCATATGAAAGGGGCACCCAATGAAGACCGTAGGTAGGTGATTTGTTTGTATCTTTAATTCTTAGAGAATTCATACGTCCCATTCTCTATGAAGGATTCTGGTTTGTGCGTATACCATTTCGTAGTATGGTCAAATTTCATTTTCTTGCACAATTCCCAGGGTATCACCTTCTCCTTCGTGTCTGCGTCTTATATTAACTTTACACTAGTTACTACATTCGCTTATTATGTCATTAATTGTTTTGTTTTTGTCACCACATAGTCTACACTTGTTATTCCATTGCAGCTTTTAAAAAAAAGATGTTCAAAATTCGAGACAGGCGTATATACGGTTCACCGATCACATTCTCTACGCTGTTAACTCTCTAGGGAGGGGAAAAAACAAAAAGAAAAGGAAAAAGTAGATTCTCACTATCCACGGAATCTTCAAAGGCGATTTTACTTATTTAAAGTTGAACCAGTCAGTAAAACTTTCGTGTTCAAAACTTTTTTAATAGATTAAAACTCCGTTGCAAAAAATGTTTCAAAGAAATGAAATATAAATAAAGACACAGACGTCTTTAATGCTTATAGACTTTTGGGAGTCTCAAATCTAAGTTTAATTGATTCAAACTTTTGAAGAAAAATTCAATTTTTTTTTCAAAGTTTCTTTTATAAGCTACAGAAATGTTTTTTTTGCAGAATTCAGTTTATTTCTACCCCGGGTTTACCGCGTAAATCAAATATATTTCTATGTAGAAACGCGTCTCCTTTGTTATTAAATAAGTTTTCATAGTAAAATTACACTGAACCTGAAATATTGGCCGTTGTATTAGAGAAATCCCGCCTATACAGACAGAAATAGTGGACAAAATAATTTTAGGGAGCGGTATTGCATAAAAAGTTGTACAAATTGTCGAAAATAATTCATCAATCACATATCCATCAACAGAGAAGCAAAGCGGAAAGGAGAAAATGGAAGTGAGTGATTGTGTTTTGTTTAATGGATGATTGAGGTTACTTAATTACCAAAATATAACTTATAAGAATAAGTAGGTTTATCTTTTTCCCGTCAAATAAATTAGATTCACAAACTTTCACAGAGGTCAAAGTAAAGGGCATGAGAGATAGTTGTTGTAGTCTCTTCAAGATCTGAACATTTTCCAAGTTAGGATACCCAAGAATACCCATAACTTGGTTCCACACAGCCGAATTAACTCAAAACCAATTTTTACTTTTATCACCGGGCAACTGTAGAGGCACATTATTATAAAAACGTTTATGCTAAAATATCATGTTTTCCCAATAATTCGGTTACAAAGAGACGCAGAGATTTGATACTAAATTTTTTTTTTTGTATGTTTTGTTTTGCTTTTTACTATTTATTCAAAAAATATTAGTATCTGTTTCTTTGTTTTAATAGCATATCCAACCTTTGTAGGTTATTTAATGCCAAATCCATCCTTCTAGAAGAATAGTAGTGGTACTATTAAACCCATAGCTGGGAGGATAAGGAGTTTCATACCTTTGCCAAAGGTATTTGTCCGAAAGTGAACATAATAGCGCGACTGGAGTTCGAACTCGCTTTACTACGATTCCACAGTCGATTGCTTTTACACCACGAGGATGCCCCAAAAATTTCTGAATATTTCTTATTGAACACACACAAACACACATATACTGACCGACTCTCTCTCTCTCTCTCTCACTATATATATATATATATATATATATATATATATATATATATAATAAGTAGGATTATCTTTTATGATATATATATATATATATATATATATATATATATATATATATATATATATATATATATATATATATATATATATATATATATATATATATATAACTAAAATTCTCATCATGTTTCTATGTAATCGTAACCCAGCAAAAACAGTACGTCATTTTTATGAAATCAATACATTTGAAATGCCATAATTTAGAGAAACAATTTCCAGGTCAAGTTGTAACTGAATTAAAATTTTATGTGGTATCTATCGGGGCTGAAGCTGATATTTTTAAATCTTCAAAATTCTTTATATAATGTACTAAGAACTACACTCCTTCCTAAATTGAATATCATCATGGACCGCAGTGACAACGGGAAGCCAATAGGTTCACGTGCCGTCTATGTCTTATTTAAAATGTTCCCTCTGTCTGTCAGGATGATATCCTGTCTCAAGTCAACAAATCGAGGAATGTTTTATTTGTAGATGATTTAAGTCTTAAGTACAGACAGCAATTCACAGCTTAGTTCTTTTACTCGTCGTCACGAACACTCCTCACATGTGGAATGTCCTCTCATCAGAAACATCACTTGCAAACTTTAGAATGCTAATTTTCTCTAATCAAACAGTTTAACCGCTATTCTTCTCTAGCCTCAAATCAAACCCAACGAAAATGTCCCATTCAAAAAAATCTTAACTATTTTGATGACTGCGTATCATGCTGCTGGCTCATGTTTTAACGGTCATTATGTTTTAAACGGTCTTCCTTTGAGGATCTTTGCTCTAGAAATCATTGTTTGTTCCAAATTCGTGTTTTAGGTCTTTTAAAAGATTTTGTTATCTGTCATGAACTTGCCGCTGTTATTATTAGCTGAATTTTGATTCGAATGATCTTAAAAATGCATATTTGTTGAGAGAATTAATTCTTTTTCTATCATCAGGCTACAAAATTACTAACGTAACAACGTGTGTGTCGTGTGTGCCGGGAGGGGGTGAAGTTTGATATCAATAGATTAAGATAAACTTCTAAATATCTATATAAATCAAAATTCTTTTATACTCTTCATATACATTCATATAAATCCAATTTCTGAATAAATGAGAAGGAAAATAAATCAAAGTATATATAACCAAAAGGTAATATATACCAACCCCTCTCTCTTTCTCTCTCTCTCTCTCTCTCTCTATATATATATATATATATATATATATCTTTGCATACATGTTATTATTTCATCCCTTGCGAGTTTTTCAAACCAGCGTCAGCTGGTGGTTTTTCACTGGAGTCTGAGTGCAGCAAATCTCTTAAGGTCCCAGTAGCCGATCTCAACACTGCTGTGGTCTGTATGATCTCAGTTGTTCCTCTGGTTTCCAATTCCCCCAGTCTTTTTTACAAACTCTTGGGGACATTTTCAGAACATGCTAACAATTATTGCTATCACTCTCCCCCCCCCCCTCATGTTCCACAACTTTTTCAGCTCTCAGACAAGATTGAAGTATTCGTTTATCTTCCCGCTTTCTTTCCTTTTCACTCAGTTGTTGCAAAATCCACTCGATAACAAATTCCTTCTTTCTTTTTTTTAAATTTTTTTTTTTGTTTATTAACTTTAGGTTGTTTGGTCTTCTGACCGCAATTAGGTGATTTGTTTGTATTTCAAAACCCCAAAGATTTTTATGCGTCTCATTCTCTAGAACGGATTCTGGTTTGTTCATAGACCATTTAGAAATATTGTCAAATTCAAATCTCTTGCTCAATTCCCATTAACTCCCACCCACTCAGTCATGCCTAATCTTGTACTTCTTTTGTTACATTTGGTTATTATGTACTCAATCATTTTGTAGAGATCACCACATAACCTACATTTGCTATTCTGATGCATATTTTTGCTTTTATGTAACTGGTCCTCTTTCTGCTGTGATAAACACAAATTCAGTTTTACTATTTTACTCCTTGAGGGTTTTTCACATCGGCGTTTGCCGATGATCTTTCACTGGAGTTTGAGAGACAACAAGTCTACTCAAGTCTACAGAACTCTTCTCAGTATCCTGGCCGATCTCAACGATGCAGTAGTTTGGATGGTCCTCACTCGTCCTCTGATTTCCAAGTCCTCTAGTTCTTTTACCAACCCTTTGGTGACTGTACCAAGAGCATCAACGATAATTGGTATAACCGTTACTTTCATGTTCCGCTGTTTTATCAATTCCCTAGCAAAGATCCAGGTACTTATCCTTCTTTTCGCTTTCTTTCAATTTTACTCTGTGGTCAGCCGGGACAGCAAAGTCCACAATTCGGCAAGTTCCCTTTTTTTGTTGATTATAATCTAGCCAATATTAGGGGATCCGTTTGTATCTCAAAATCCCAGTGGAGTTTGTGTGTCTCATTCTCCAGGACAGATGCTGGGTTGTGCATATAGCATTTGTTCGTATGGTCAAATTCAAATTTTCTGCATAGTTCCCAGTGGATCACCTTTCCCACCCAGTCGTGTCTAGGCTTATACTCCTTCTGTGCTAATTTGCTGCATTCGCCTAACATTTGATTGATAATTTCGTCTCTATCCCCACATAATCTACATTTACTGTTTTGTTACGTCTTATCAAATCTTGCTTTGATCGGGTGTTGTTTTGTGCTGCTATTAGAAGAGATTCAATTTCTCTCATAAGGTTTCCCTTTCTTAGCTACGTCCACATTTTCTCATGAGAGATGTCGCTTGTTAGTCGCCTAAAACGTCCATAGAGTTGTTTTTCTTCCTGTTTTTGTTTTTTGGTCATTTTCGTTCTGCCAATCTTCATGTCGTCAGTATTGTTTCTGGTGGCTGCGATCAGTCTTCTTACGCATTTTTCTATGTAGTCTTCGAGTCGTTGTATCGATGCGTCAATGCTGTCTTCTATGTTGGTAATTCTTCTTCCTCCCTCTTTTCATGACATATGATCTGTCAACGTCATCTCTGGGATGCAAGGCCTTGTGCATGCTCATTAGTTTTCTTGTTCTCTGGTCCTGAGTATCTTACGAGAGGGACTGCCCAGGTATTTATCCCTTTGATAAGCTTCCTGCTATATAGTTTTGTTTCGAGTAGCTTTCTAGTTCTCCTGAGATACTCTTTTTTAAAATTTTCTCTCTTATTTCCATTTGTTTGATGGTGTCAGCTTCCAGTATTCCCAAGTATTTGTAGGTTTCCAAGCGTTCTGATTTTTTCTTGATTTGGTAGTTCGATTCTTTCTGTCTCGTCTCGTTTGCCGCTTTTCATGATTAACATGGCACATTTTTCTATGTCAAATTCCATCCCAAATCAATTCTAACAGTCTTTATTAGGGTTTATAATTCTTTTTCGTTTTTGGCAGTTTGATATCGTCCAGTGGTTGATCTTGCGATTACTGAGTTTGTATCCTCCAATGCATTTCCTATGTGATTGAGTGGCATCATCGCTATTACAAATAGTAATGGTGATAATGCATCTCCCTGGAATATGACTCTCGGGATCATTACTTCTGTTAAGCTTTTACCTCTGTCTGTCTATTCCACTCGCCAGGTTTCCATGGTTTTCTTGATGAACTTCGTCGGGTATTTTATACATTTTGAGACAGTGTAATATCCAACTTTGGGGGACCATATCGTAAACATTTTGTTATCAATACAGCCTATATCTAGATTTTTCCGTCTCGTTTTACTCTCGTTGAGGATGTGTTGATCTATATACAGTTGTTCTCTTGTGCCTCTGGTCCTCTTGCAGTATCCTTTCTGTTCCTCGTCCCTAATTTGTTTACCCAGTCGGCTGGGACTGTAGAATTCAACGACTGCATCTCTGCAGATGGCTAAGACTCCCCCTCCCCCAATGTGTTTTCTGGATATGACAATAAACAATCTGATGGTGAGGCTCCAGTAATGAAAATTCGGAGTATCCCTTCATTGCCATCGCTCCCAGGTCCACTCTATCCCGGAGTGGTAGCATCTAATAGGGTTCTATCGACAGGTCAAATAGAACTAAACTGTGTACTTATGCTAAACTGAATTGTTTAAAATGGAACTGTTTTTGACATTGAGACAGTACTAACGTTAAACTGATTTGTTTAAAATGGAACTATTTTGACATTTAATTGGGTGTAAACAAAATCTATTCTTATGCTAAACTAAATTGTTTGAAATGGAACTGTTTTTGACATTTAATTGGGTGTAAACAAAATCTATTCTCATGCTA
The DNA here is from genome assembly GCA_963585895.1 of Sepioteuthis lessoniana. Lineage (NCBI taxonomy): Eukaryota > Metazoa > Mollusca > Cephalopoda > Myopsida > Loliginidae > Sepioteuthis > Sepioteuthis lessoniana. The sequence goes on from OY757936.1 coordinate 3,966,071, forward strand.
AACTAAATTGTTTGAAATGGAACTATTTTTGACATTGAAACTGTACTTACGTTCAACTGAATTGTTTACTGTAGAACTGTTTTGACATTTAACTGTGTGTAAATAAAATCTATACTTATTCTGAACTGAATTGGTTGAATTAGAACTGTTTGAATAAACTGAATAGCTTGAAATAGAAATGATTTTGACAATTTAACTGTGTACTCATGCTAAACTGAATTGTTTGAAATAGAACTATATGCATAAAAATGGATTTGGCGCTAAATAACCTACAAAGGTTGATATGCCATAAAATCCAACCAACCCTAATTTGTGTCGTTAGTATTTTCCACATCATCGGGAGGCAAGTTATGGGTCTGTAGTTGTTTGGAGGCGTTATTTGAAGGAGTCTTTCTAGATGAAGATAGTCTTTCCTTTAGCCATCCATTCGAGTAACTCAGTTTTCTGTACGCATTTATTCATTTCGGTAGCCACTCTCTCGTGAACGGAGGTGAATTTTTTAAACCAAAATCCGTGTATCCAATCTACGCCTGGGGTTTTCCAGTCTGGTATTTCTTAGGGTTGCTTTGAAGCGTCGAGGTGTATTTATATCTTAGGGCCGTCTTCAAGCAATCACAACTCACTTTGTGATGTTGTTTATCCATTCGGCTTTTTTTGTTTTGATCTTTTCGTTCCCATAAATGTTTTTGCCTCTTTTGCATCTGGTTCCCTAAATGTTCCCTAAATTGCTTTGAAGCGTCGAGGTGTATTTATATCTTAGGGCCGTCTTCAAGCAATCACAACTCACTTTGTGATGTTGTTTATCCATTCGGCTTTTTTTGTTTTGATCTTTTCGTTCCCTAAATGTTTTTGCCTCTTTTGCATCTGGTAAGTGGTATGTCTTCTCCCATTCTCCTCCAACTTGTTGGTTGTTTTGGAATGTCCAGTTTTGTTTGTATTGTTTAGTCCTGTCTTGGTATGTTATAAGTCGTCCTTCTTTTGCCATTAACTTTTTGATTAGTCTCTTCGAGTTGTACTTTTCGTTTTTGTGAAACTTTTCTCGTTTCGTCCGAATATATTTTCATATCCCGTTTTAGTATTATTGATTTCTCATCCGGGTTTTGATTTTCTGCTTGTGGTTTTTATTATTGTCATTATCATTATTATTATTATTATTATTATTATTGATGTTTTCAAATTTTACAATATCTGTAAGAGGAGTGCTCGATACAACATTGATTCAATAACAAAAAATTAAATTGCAACACATCTATAACTATATATATATATATATATATATATATATATCTGTCGATAGGAATTAATTAAGGAAGTATTGAAGAACCTCATTTTCGTAGATGACAATGGACTTTAAAAATTCTTTTGAAGCTTAATGATTCGAAGTATTCATGATGAAGTGCTGACTTTTATCAACGAATACAGTTTTGCCATTATCTTCACTCTGACAAAATTTTAAAAAATATTTATAAACAAAAGAAATACTTACGTTTAATAAGTGTAATTGTTGTATAGACACATACATATATATGCGGAACATAAACATAATTTACGAACTTCAATGAACGAACGAACACACATCTTTATAAAAATATAATCTCTCACACTTTATTCTCGAAAGGGTGGTGGTTGTTGTGTGTAAGAGATGAGTTGGAGACAGGGACAGACTGCTATATTGACCCCAAGTTCTTCTTCGACCATTGTAGCACTTCTTCCTCGTCTTGGCTGGGTTGTTCAACCGTGGGTCACAGAGAGCCCAAAGCCCTCTGTCTGCTGCTGGCTCTCACTTCGGCATCTTGTCCCCAACTAACTCGAACCGCCCCGGGCACCTGGTTATATCATTGTCTCACTTCCACCTGCTTCCGCTGTTCTTCCGCTTATTTACACAGGTGCATCTCTTGATTGACGGCTCGGTCGAGGGTCAGTATATAACATAATAATCAAATATTACATTGATTTCGAGAATTACTTTTAGAAAAACTACTTTCTAAATACAGAAATATTCAATATAATTGCATCAGTTCTGATTCACGTCAAATGAAAAGTTGAATAAACAATTGTAGAATCTCGAGTTTGAGCGCGGATGACATCAAATGAATGCATCATCTTCGAGATAGGTATCTAATAATAAACACTAATAAACCGAAAGCTATGTTCCTGCAAGCCATTATTAACCGTACTGAATTTAAATTTCTTCAAAACATAACAAAACAAAACAAAACAATTGTGTTACTAAAATGATTATCCCAATTTAATTAAGCAGTATTCATCAGGTTCACAGTTTGTTCTTCAAAATTAAGAAGTAAAATGATTATATAGCCTCAGAGCTGAGTTGGGAGAAAAGACAAAATGGTTTAAATCAATATACGAGGTGCATACGATAAGTTTCCAGACTTTTTTCGTATGGGCACTTTTATTGATAGTACTGTGACGGTGCATAAATATTTATTCCAGGACGGGAATTTATTTTATGCACGTGTGACGTCGAGGCAGTCTGGTACTTGACCCCTCGCAAAATAAGTCCTAGTAAAGATCCCTTTTTCGGGCATATGGGAACTGGTAAATAATGTGGGGGTTAATTTGGGGCTAAACTGACCGCCGATGGCAAGGGGGTTTCCAAATTTCACGTTACATACACCCACCAGACCACTTCGTCTTACTACCTCCTAGGATAACGGAAGACGTGGACTTCTAGATTAAGATAAAATATTATTCATTGTAGTCAGCAATTCCAATTTCCTGTGTAATGTTTTTAAAGGCGAATAGGACATTTAGCGAGAATAAATTGAGGCGAATGAAGCTGAAAAAGATATACATGCAAAAGAAGGCAACTCGCTGGGTAAATAGCACAACAAATAAATTTCAACGAAGGGACATTTAAAATATAACAAAAATTTTAATAGTCGAGGTCCAAACAAATATTTATAGGGGCCGGCTATATTTCCCCGACAAACAGTCTCCAACATAAATGTCTTTCTTTTTTTTTTCTTTACTTTTAAAACTTGAAAGGGTAGTTAAGTCCACCCATTCGTTTACAGTTTATGAAATGAATCTTTTCATTCTATTTCTCTTCTTTTCTTAATGCATATAATTCTTTATATGCTTCTTTCTTTAAATTGAGAGAGAGGGCATATAATTGCAGTTCTTGGGAAGGGTGGAGGGAGAAAACAGTTTTTGGTTTACTTAGCTTTTTCGACGGGTTTCTTCTGAGATTTCTTTTCTTTTACGGGCTAGCGGGATTCTGTAGAGCTTGGCTTGAAGGCATCTGTTATCTCCTGTCCAAAAACTCCGCTCCACTTCTTTTCCCGGAGTTTTTGGCTACAGCATCAACACATCTTGTCACGACGACTGCTGTCCCAGAACTAACTAAAAAATCCTTTTTCCAATTTCCTCTGACGAAGAGTACCTCTTTTTCGGCTTTAGGCATCTGGCCAAACATTTGGCCTCCTTCTTCCTCTTCCACCCCCCTTTCATCCGGGCAACTATAATGACCTCTATATCCCCTTCTCTGTCCAACCAATTTGGGGTTATGGCGTGCAGATAGCTTGACCTTTATTTTCAACTGCCTCAGCGGTCAGTCACTGGGCTGTTAGTTCAAACACAGAGGGTGCAGGGAGACTAAATCTTACTTCTCCCCTCTCAGTGGCATATCACGTGACAGTACACACATGAAACTCTAGTCCCCTTCAAAGTAATCTCCTCCGGCTGCAATGCACTTGTTGTACCGTTCCAACAACTTCTCGAAGGCCCTATGAAAGTCCTCTTGTGTGAGCGTGTCAATGACCTTCGTCACAGCCTCTTTCAGCTCCTCAGTTGTCTCATAACGACAGCCTCTGAGCTTAGGGAATAACCAAAAGTCACAGGGAGCAAGGTCTGGACTATAGGGAGGCTGAGGAACTGCTTTGATGCCCATCTTGGTCAAATAGTCTGTGACAACAATGGAGTTGTGGACTGGTGCATTGTCTTGGTGGAAATGCCACTGGGCCTATTTGGAGAGTGCAGGCCTCTTCCCAAGGAATCTCTTCCTGAACTCCCTTAAAACCTCAACATTACAACCCTAACCCTAACCCTTTGGCCAATCAACTCTGGTCTATTGACTTCCTTACTCCTCCCACACCTCTCTTTATCCCTCACAGACTCCCTGCCTCCCTTGAATCTCTTATACCATTCAAAAACCTATGCTCTATTCATGCAAGATGGTCGAAAAGCAGTCTGAAGCATTCCATACGTTTCTGTGGCATTTTCTACAAGTTTAAAACACAATTTTATTGCATATTGTTCTTCTAAAGTGTCAGATTGCATTTTTGAAATTCACCAGCTGTGATAATCAGGCTTTAGTAGGGTGTATTCCAATTGCTGCTGTAGCTGTTCCTTTGAACCTGAAATCATAAAAATTGGTCAGTCATCTCATAACAGGTATAGCAATAAGATACTGAATTTTCAAGAGTCTACAACAATTTTAAATACCCATACGAAAAAAGTCTGCAAACTTATCGTATGCTCCTCGTATCTCTTAAGTGTCACCCACTTAAACTAATTAAAAATTTTAATAACAAGGAACTAATCATTTTCAAAGAACAACATTGATTTTATTAAAAATCTCTTATACAATTGGTAATCTTATAATGTTAAAAAATATAAGTTTTTTTATATTAATAATCACTGCTTACGGCATAAAAATGTAAAATAACTACTTTCGATTTACGTCTTGTTCCTTTACTCTGAGTAGATTTTGCTACTTTAGTTTGTCTTTATAAGACTGGATGTAAAGGAGTGAGGTAACGTAACCGTTACAAGTAGATAAAATGAAATTGGCAAGCCAAGTTTGAATTTCATTTGAGGTTATTTATATTCCCTTAGCACATGTATCCTTTGGAAATGTGTGACTTCAAATCCCCATGTCCTGTCTCCATTGTAAGGCACCTTACAGCAGGCATTCGAACATAATTGTCGCAGAAGAGAGTAGATGTATGAATACTCTCTCAATTGAATACTCTCTTAATTGAATTACTCTTCATAGGCAGCAGTTAAGAGTTGTAAAACCTTAGCAGGAAGCAGTCCAATCCAAAAATTTGTGTTAAACAGAAGAGTGTAAGAACCAACAGACGATACACACAGTTTCGCAAAGTTTAAAAGAAAATGACTTGTGTCGTTCGGTTTCAGTCCATTACTTAGTTCCAAGTTTGGCTAACATAAAACAACTCTCTCTCTCTCTCTCTCTCTCTCTCTCTCTCTCTCTCTCTCTCTCTCTCTCTCTCTCTCTTCTAATCCTGACTTTCTTCCCAGTTATAAAAGTTGAAAACAGGCCTAATTTTTTTTTACTTTCGATAAAAATAGTTCAATACGTTCCTCAGATGATTTATATTAATTCCAATCGCCATTCCGAAAGTAATTCCTCCGATTTCATTATGTTTGCCGTTTTGATATTGTAGTCGGCATTGAACCTCCAAACCAATAACCCATTTTTGCCTTGTTATAAATAGCAGCTTATTGATAGTCTGGCAAAATGGAGTCTAATATGAAAGTAGAGTTATGTCATTGAATTCCACAATGCACCCGTTGATATCGACGCTCGTTGAACATTTACAGAGACTAAACAATGAATGTTGTTATATGCATCATAACAACAACGCTGCTGCTGATACGGCTGCTGCTTAGCGGCTCTTGTTGTTGCTGCTGTTATCACATAAGACCAGTACAGAATAAATCATTGAATCAGATGCATGTGTTTATTCGTCTTTCTTTTCAGCATTCACCCATTACTCATTCTCTGAGCATATTAAAAGGTGTCAGAAGTCAAATACAATTTTACCCCTAAAAGAACCCACAAAGAAAGAAAATAAAATGGAAGGCCTACCTACTCCAAAACCTGAGAATTTTGACCAAGAAAATCTCACTGCAGCATGGAAGATATGGAAGAATGAGTTTAACCTCTACAAACAAGCCACAGAAAGCGATACTATAGGACTTTACACTCCTATAATTTAATTTGGGCGGTATGCCATTTGTTCCCACAACAAAGATGGCTGACGCATACATATTCAGTCTCGGGAAACTTAAAACAACTTCCGCGTAAATTTCGTCCTGCGTTTTTGGAGCCGATTCCAAGACACGTATTTTCTATAAATACGTCGTCTTCAAACACTCTTTCTCTTTTTCCCAATTTCCATTGCAGCACTGACACACTCTCTTCAGTGTGACACTCTTCTTATTCACCAACAGAGTTAAAAAGCAAAGAAATGGATAAGCCTCACAGACATTCATTTCTTCAATATACTTTGACTATGAAACTTTTTCCAGTCTCGGAGAAACCGACTGTTTCGAACCACAAAAAGAAATAGACATTTTAAATATGTAATCCAACTTAATAGGACGTTTTCATCATTAACCCTTTCAGTAGTTTAGTTGTGTTAGTTACACACACACACACACACACACACACATACACACACGACTATTTTTAATGTATCAATGTATGTTTTGTTATAGATAAAAATTTATTTTGTTTGTCGCCTTGTTTTGAATGTTCCTTTTGTCCGCGCCGTTTCATATCCTTTACCCATTTCATTCATTTGCTTTGTTCATTTACTACATTTTTCCATGTGCCTGTATTCTACCTTTATTCCACACATAACATAAATATACCTACAAATTGACACACTACAATACGAAATCCAAACCTCGATTCTATTAGTGCAAAAGGCAGAGAAATTTACTCTACGTTCACCTTCTACTCACCAGAAGACAAAATAGATATTCAGACTCTACTCAATAAATTCGACGCGTTCTGTCAACAAAGGAAAAACTTGACAATTACAAGACTCAAATTCTTTACCTGCAAACAAGCAGAAAACGAAAAATTCAACGACTATGTGATGGAACTTTGTCATATAGCACAAGAAAGTGAACTAGGATGACTAACACAAAGTCTTATCCAACATATCTTTATATGTGAGATAAAAGACTCTAAACTCAGAAATAGACTTCTAATCGAACCCGACTTGAATTTACAACCGCTGAAATACAAACGAACATATGAGACACTACTTCAGAACAGAGATCTGCTGAAAGTATGAACATACGAAGTAGTAAGCACTACGTAAAAAATTGCGAAAAAAATACAAAACTAGCCTTCCTGGAAATGACAGGAATCCCGCCAAAATCCAGGACACATGTAATCATTGTGGTAGAAACCACAAAAGTGGAAATTGTCCCGCATTTCATAAAACATGCGACAGAAAGACATGTAAGAAGAAAGGACACCACTCAAAAATGTATCGGTCAAAGAAAATAGAAGTCTCGTCAGAAGACTCAGACTCGTGCTTTGAACCTGTGTTGCTAAACTCCATAGAAACGGAAGAAGAAAAAAAAGAAATATACTCAATCGAAAAAACAGAGCCAGACCGTTGGACTACAACAATAAAGGTAAATGATTTTAAAATTAATTTTAAACAAGACTCTGGATCAAAATTTATAAAGACTCTCACCGTGGCTGAAATTAAAGAAAACTTCAATCACATACGGTGCCTATAATAAAACAAAAATTCCTATCTTGAGAAATGTATGGCAATAATTAAAAACGAAAAAATACATACACGAGCAACATTTATTATAGCTGACATAAACTCAACAGCCGTACTTTGTGAAAAAACATGCGAAGAATTGAACCTCATCAAAAGAATTTATGAAATCAATTGCAATGCAGACGACTTACAAGAATTGATTGAAAAATATGACGACTGCTTTAGTGAAATTGGCGCTCTCGCATCAACTCACCATATTACTATCAGCAAAGTTGTAAAACCAGTTATACACCCTGCACAAGCAAAATTAAAATCCGAACTTGAACGAATGACAAAATTGGGGGTAATAAAACGAATTAGACCCTACTGACTGGGTTAGCTCCCTTGTCATGAAGCTTAGCACAAAAATACACTTATATTTATACCCAAAAGATTTAAACAAAGCTATTAAAAGGGGAAAACTGCAAATTCCCCACAACAGAAGAAATATTTGCAGAGACGCAGAATCCAAAATTTTTCACAAAGCTCAATGCTTCTAATGGATACTGGCAGGTAAAAGTTGATGAGGAAAGCTCACGGCTTCAATACACCATACGGAAAATTTAGATACACTCGCTTACCCTATGGAATTCTTGCTACCTCTTTTTAAAATACTTCACTGGTGCAGTGAAATATTTTAAAAAGAAGTAGCAAGAATCATAGAGGGGACTGAGTGAACAAAAAAACTCTCAGGATGATATTTTAATATGGTCCAACACAATGGAGGAGCATATAAAAAGACTGACACTCATTTTCAACAGACTATGTTCTGAAATTAAACAAGCATAAATATATATTTGCCAAGTCACAAATTACTTATCTGGGAAACCTCATGTGTGGAAATTTGTTAAGGAACTCGTGATCCTGTTTCACCGAATATCAACTGCCCCTTGGGGTCAGGTGGTGTCCGCTATAAAAAGAGCTCCAACTGAAGATTCTGCCTCTTTTTTTCCACTCCCACCGCTGTTAGCAACAGGTCCATTCGTAGCAGCCCTTGACAGCAAACGTATTTGGTATCTTCAACACCAGCCAGGAGCCAAGAGCGACGAACGCACGTGTTGAGTTAAAAGGAACCAGGATCACAGCTAAGTTCCCGCCGGCATTTTATCTGCAAAACTTCACCGTACACCTAATAACCTAACCCTACATAACTTCATCTTTAAAACCTTACAACCTCGCATAAACCTCTCAAACCTTACAAAACCTTACCTAACCTTACTCTTTAGCTGATGGTTTTTCACTGGAGTCTGAGTGACAGCAAGTCTCCTCAAGTCTCCAGGACTCGTCTCAGGATTCTGGCCGTTCTCAGCGATGCTGTCATTTAGATAGTCTCTACCCGTCCTTCAACTTCCAAGTCCTTCAGGTCTTTTAATAATCTTTTAGTTATTGTGCCAAAAGCATCAATCACAATTGGCACAATCGTCACTTTTATGTTCTATAGCTTTTTCAATTCTCTAGCAAGGTCGAGGTACTTATCCTTCTTTGCACATCCCTTCAGATTTATTCTGTGGTCCGTCGGGACCGCAAAGTCGACAATTTTGCAAATTCTCTTCTTTTTGTTGATTATTATAAAGTCTGGTCTTCTAGCCGGGATTAGGAAATCCATTTGTATGTTAAAGGAACTTATGTGTGTCATATTATTATTATTATTATTATTATTATTATTATTATTATTAATGTGTTTGTTTGCTTGTTTGTTTGTTTGTTTGTTTGTTATCCGCCCCCTTTGGCATCTCCTCTTTTTACTTTCTTCTCGTATCAACTCTGAAAAAATAGTTAATCTAATTGGGTGTAGTACTTGTTTGAACTATCTTTTTAACGAGGGGGGGTCCTCTGAAAGGGGTTCATCTTAAAGGACTTCTCTCAAATTCTAGCATATGCGCAACATCACCTTTATTGGATAAATATCTGTCTTGGGTACAGTTTGGAGTGGTTGATTTTGCTCGTCCCACTGTGTCCCATGCAGTTGTAAAATATTGACTTTTCATCCATCAGTTTTTTTTAAATATAATCTTTAATTATGGTTAAGTATGTTATTTTTTCTTTCTTTTCTTCTGTGTGTGTGTGTGTGTGTGTGTGTGTGTGTGTGTGTGTGTGTGTGTGTGTGTGTGTGTTAGAGAGAAAGAGAGACAGAGAAAGAGAGACAGAGAGAACCAACCTTCAATATAAGGAAGATATAACCTTCAATATAAGGAAGCTCGTAAATCATTAGTGATAACAAGGAGGACGATATTTCTGCCTTGGGCCTCAATTAAACAATGTAAATATATCACTCCCACCATTCATATATATATATATATATATATATGTGTGTGTGTGTGTGTGTGTGTGTGTGTGTGTGTGTGTGTGTGTGTGTGTGTGTGTGTGTGATTTGTTTCATTTGCTTGCTTGTTATGTATGAACACTTTGGCTAATTGACGAATTTGGGGGAAATTTTCTTCCTTTCACCTGTGAAATGTGTGACATTTGAAGAGAGTGCGACAAACCTCGAACATTTTAACTCAACATTGATCAAGAAGGTCTCATTCATTCAGAAAGCAAGTAAAACTAGCATCCTTTGGATCTTGGTGGGAACATAACTTGGGGAGGAAAATTATTCACAAAAGAAACATTCTTTCGACAAATCCCCCTGGTCAAACTTGACTGAACATCGCATGTGAACATAACTGACACCACTTTAAAAACATCTACAAGAAATGTGGTGCGGGGGGGGGGCATTTTAGCTTTAAATTGATTCAGTAATTTTTGATAACATTTCCTTAGTGAAAGGATGGTTGTTTGGCTGTTTTGTTTTTTACGGCATATCAACTTTTGTAGGTTATTTAACACCAAATCTATTTTTATGCAAATAGTTCTATTTCAAACAATTCAGTTTAGCATGAATACACAGTTTAATTGTCAGAAACATTTCTATTTCAAGCTATTCAGTTTATTCAAACAGTTCTAATTCAGGTAATTCAGTTTAGTATAAGTACAGATTTTGTTTACACACAGTTAAATGACAAAACAGTTCTATATTAACCAATTCAGTTTAGTGTAAGTACAGTTTCAATGTCAAAAACAGTTCCATTTCAAACAATTCAGTTTAGCATAAGCACGCAGTTTAAATTTAAGTACAGTTTAATTTTAAAAAACACTTCTATTTTAAGCTATATGGTTTAGCATTAGTATGTAGTTAGTTTTTTAAACCAATAGATAGTGCCCTCTCAGGTGTTACCATTCTGGGTCAGAGTGGACCTGAGAGCAATGGCAATGAAGGGGTGCTCCACATTCCCCAAAGCTGCAGCATCACAGAAACTTTACTATCAGATTGCTTAGTGTCAAAACCAGGACATTCATTGGGGGTGGTCTTGCCCCTCTGCAGAGGTGCAGTCAGTGTATTCTACAGCCCCAGCCGATTGGTCAAGAATGGTCAAGGAGTGTTCTAAATATATTTGCCGGAGGAAGAAAAGGGTTGGAAAAAATAATCAGAAACGATTCATTCAGCCTACAAACCGTGGCCGTCGTTAATAATTGTAATATATATCGCGGAGGCCACGCTACAAACTCCTCGACTAATGGGCAAATTTTCAGGAATTCGACACATGATTCCCTCCAACCCACAAAATATTTCAAAGGCATTCTCAAGAGACGTCCGGAACATTTTAGCTTAAATTTGATCAGGAAGATTTAATTTTCCTCAAAAGCAAATAAAATTGGAAGGCGCTCCCTCCCCTACACACAGATATACTCTACTAAAGATACTGAGATGTTTTAAAAGAAAAGTAACCAGACAAAAAACAAATAGGATGAATATTCGTTTCATGAAATATGCTTTATTATTCTATTCACAGCAACACCGTGTTCTTCTGATGGTATGTGAGTTTGTGTGTGTGTGTGTGTGTGAGAGAGAGAGAGAGAGAGAGAGAGAGAGAGAGAGAGAGAGATGCTATTCAAAAGTTCGGGGGACCAAAACAACGTGTGACTAATTGTATGCCATAGAGTGTAATGAGAGATATTTTCATTTTCAAATTCGCTGCACTCATATTCGACCACCGAGAAATAACAATTATTATTATTGAGATTGGCCAGAATACTGAGAAGAATCTTGGAGACTTGGGAAGATTTGCTGTCACCCAAACTTTAGTGAAAGACCATCAGTTAACGCTGATGTAAAAAAAAACTCTCAATTTTGAAAATTTCCTTAAAAACCACGAGGACTTGATTAGGGATCATGTGTCGGTCGACTCGAGTTATTCCCCATCCTTGACCTGAAGGACTCGAGACTTTCTGGCGCCAGATTCCAGTGAACTTTGCCTTGTCATCGTATCCCTCTGTTAATGAGAAAGCAGTTAGTGGATGATTCGGCTTTAACGTGAAAGGACCTGAAAGAGTCAACTCCCTCAGACTGTAATGAAAAGTCGCTACTCGCTTCCAAGAGCAAACCTTGAAAATGAACTATTTCAACTCCAAGACAACCCTCGAAATTATACATCAACGAAACACCCTTCGACAATAAGGAATTTTGTAGCACAGCTATCTTATTGTCTTGAAAAGTAATCCACGAAATTATACATCAACGAAACACCCTTCAACAATAAAGAATTTTGTAGCACAGCTGCCTTATTGTCACAAAGAAAACTACGAATGAATTAATCTACGACTGAAGAAATCTACGACATCCCTCTGAAATTTTCCAAATTGATAAACGGACTCTGAGTTAAGTGCTCTGCAAATCACACCAACATTTGCAAAAACTATCCCTTTATCTGTCTTTCTTTTTTCTTGTTTTTTTTTTTTAATATTCAATTTGCTGTTGAACATATTTGTCTTGTCTTGTCTTTTCATTCAGCGTGTTACATAGTCATACATGAATATGTGAAATGGACATAGAATGTTCATAACTGATATATAGATAACATAGGAATCCCGAAACACAAAAAACACTTACGACTTCTTAGTTGAGGTACGAAACTTTTTATTACCTTTGAGTTAAAAGGTTTTTCGACATAAGGAAGAGAGAGGCACAATCTTTCTATGACGACTTTTCCATCTGCCCCCCCCCCCCTCCACGTGCGGCACCCGCCGCAAGGCCTCGACGAGTTCCGAAAGTCAACCGTCTTCTCCCGAGGTAGGAACTCAACTCACTGACTTTTTTCAAATTCCCAAAATCCTCCGCGCACGCTTCCGGTGTATGACGTCATTCACATCCCCCGGTAAAATTCCTATCTGGGATTTTTATTTTGACATCTCTAAATGACACATCCTCCCTGCGCGCGCGTGAACACCTGCGCTCATGTTGCACCTAACTAACCCATGCACTAAGCGAAAGGTTCTCAGCTTAACTAAACCGAAAGGCAAGATATATAAAACGAAATCCCTCGATCATTATATTACAAGTGTCTGAACTTGAAACTTGCGGTAATTTCCCCCACAAGTGAGAATTAATCCTTTTAAAGTTTTAATTTTCATACAAGGGGTAAAAAATATAATAATGATAATGGATCAACAGAATAACAAAAACTAGAAAACAAAAATGGGAAGAAAAACAACTGTATGGATATTTCCAACGACAAACTGACGAAATCTCACACGAGAAGACCTGAACTTGGCTAAGAAAAGGAAACCTTAAGAGAGAAACTGAATCTTTTTAATCGCACCATAGAACAACACCATAAAGACCAACTATGTTAAAGCACAAATAGGATGCAACAAAATAGCAAATGAAGGTTGTGGGGTGATAAAGACGAAATGATCAATCGCATAATAATCGAATGCTGCAAATTAGCGTAAAAAGAGTAGAAGACTGGACACGATAGTGTCGGGTAGGTGATATACTGGAAATTGTACAAAAAATTGAAATTTCAAAATTAGACCATACTGCTTGATGGTATATGAACAACCCAGAATCCGTCCTGAAGAATAAAACGCACAAAGTTCTCTGAGATTCAGGGATACAAACAGATCAACTGATCTCGGCCAGACGACCAGACCAAGTAATATTCACCAAAAACAAAAAAAATCTACAGAATAAGGGACTTTGCAATCATGGCTGAGTAAAATTAAATGAAAGTGAAAAAAGTGATAAGTACCTAGACCTTGCTAGAGAACTAAAAAAAAATCTATAGAACACGAAGGTGACAGTGATACCAATTGTAATTGGTACACTCGGGACAATTCCCAGTGGATTGGTAAAGGGACTGAAAGACTTGAAGATAAGAGGACAAGTGGAGACCATCCAGGTTACAACATTACAAAGATTGACAAAAATAGTGAGAAGAGTCCTGGAGACTTTACTCCAGTAAAATCCATCAGCTTAAGCTGATGTGAAAAGCTCTCAAAAGAGTAAGAATAATAATAAAAAAAAAGCTTGTGAGTCGATTATACGACTAAAAAAACAGCCAAAAAGTTAATTTATAAAAGAAAATAGACTGTCATTAATTTTTCTTTTTTGAATATTTTCGAGTATTCTTTTGTGATTTTTCTTTTCAGACCAGCCGAGATCATTTAAGATCATACCGACCCCAACGATCGGTATTTGCTGTTTCCAACCCGGCGCTCCCCAGAAATATGAGGTCATTGTTTTTGGCTTCTGAAAGGTACACGATGAAGTATCCGCTTCTAAAATCGTCGCGGATGATACATTTACAGTTGCTGTCACATGACAGAAAGTGGAGCCAAATTTTTCTAACGGGGATTTTTGTCTTCCTCTCTGTTCTATTATTCATTACAATTACTGTCCTGATTGTATTCCTCGTTCAGATTAGTTCTGAAAAAGGAATCGAAAATAAGGTGAGTACAGATATTTCTCTTTCATATTTGCATTTATGTTCATTGCTCTTTTTATCTCCCTTTAATAAACCATCATCACATCTTGTTCTATAACGAAGAAAGTAATTAAGTTTACCTCCACGTTATATTAAAAGTAAAAATAAAGGAGTCGAACGAAGATATTGAAGGTTTTCAACTTAGAATACCGGCTTGTTTTGAAAGGACGCCTTTTGTGCTAAGAGTCGTAGTGAGAGAAATACAGTTATAAAAGGTACGAGCAGACATTTGACGTTCAGCCAATAGTTCGAGGTCCCGTAGATTTTTGATTGAGGAGTAAGGGTCTCCAAAATAGATATGCAGAATTAAAGTAGCTGGTTGTCTGAGCGAGATTCGCTTCGCTGTAGACATAGCAAATCTGTGTTGCTGATTTTAGAACAGGAATGATGTAGTCAGCTATAAGTTTGTCGTCCTGCGCTGTAGGAGAGAGAAATGAAGGTCTCCTAAAAGGTTGAACAGGACTGAAGTAGTTGAATGTCAAACGCGAAATAAAAGTGTTCCTGTAAGTGGCGGAATAAATACATCTAATTTATATTCAACTGGGAGCCTTTGGTCTAGTAGGGTAGACTCAAAGGTTCATAAATTATATGGCTTTCCTCATGGTGTAATGGTTCTGCTGCTATGAAGAGAGAAGACAGAAAGTACGTCCGTTCTGCTCGAAAGATTTCTGAGGAAGAGAAAGTTTGGTGGGCTTTCACTGCCTTTGATTTGCCCGGGAAAGTCATCGGCACAGAATGGGACAAATCCCCCTCATTGGGGGAAAATATGTAACAACCATAACGGTCAAATTAAATTACGCGCCAAACAAAGATACGAAGTTCTTTCTTCTACAGTTCATTTTTTTTTTTTTTTCATCTTCCTGTTCTGGTTTTGTTTATGATAAGATAGTTTTGTTATTGCTGTTTTTAAGCCCATTTTCAACAATCAGATTCGATACAGCAGAACTCCGATTTTTCACAAAATAAGTATTCCACCTGTATAAATGAGTGAGTTGGCCCATAATTTGTTTGTCGCGTGTTTGAAGTCCAGGTTTTTTCAGCTCAACCGAAAGCATACCAAGGCTACTTGACTAGTTTACCTACAACAAGGGTAAAAGATGGATTTACCCCGTTTCTTCGAGATATTAGTACGATGAGAACGCAAGCAATTTCGGCTAGAATATGTCCTCAATGTGCCGATTCATCTAATTGGGTTACAGAGTTCGCCAATGATCCAGGTCGAGTCATACCAAAATATGGTACTTGATGCCTCCTTGCTTAAAACTCATCTTTGTAAGGTACGGATCAAGAGTAAGTGGATCAATCCAGAGAAAGGAGTAGCGCTCTCCCCTACTCCTCGGTGTAGTAACTATTGAAAAAGGAGCCTTCATGTCACCCTCGACTACGATCAGCCAACATACTTTCAATTATATAAATATAGATATATACATATTTTTTTTCTTTTTGGTTGGTCCCAAAAGAGAAAAAAGTAAATATTTTAGAATGAATACAAAGAGATTTATATTATCTTTAATTATTTTGTTCTTACTTCCACATGTTACTACCTTTTTGCTATCTTCAGAGAATGTTTGATAATTTTGGTTAATATAATGACAGCTGACCTGGTGGAGTTTTCTATGATAGATTTTCTGTAGTTGTTGCTTCTCTATTTTTCTCTTTTTCTTTTTTTTTTTTTTCGTTTTCTTTTTTCTTTCGATTTTCCAATGGCATGTTCTTTCCTCTAATTAATCTTTTATATTTGAAATGCCATAAAGATTATTGGTTGTTTCACACTCTGGCTCACTCACTGTGTGTGTGTGTGTGTGTGTGTACGTGTGCATAGTTCAATTCGGCTGATTGTTGTTGAGTTTTGAATTTTAGCTGTCTTTCATTTTTTTTCTGAGTGTGTGTGTGCGTGTGCGTGTGTGTGCGTGTGCGTGTGTGTGTGTGTGTGTGTGTTTTGTCTGTTTGTGTGTATAGTTTAAGTTCTATTCAGTATAGGCTTAAATTTTTCTATGAAGTTTTTTCTTTTATTTGAAGCAATGTGTTCTCGGTGGTTTGATATAGAAGCATTAAAGGGTATTTTTTTTTTTTAACTCAGTGAGTTTGAAAAAAAATTTAGACTAAAAGAAAAATTTAAAAATAAAAACATACAAATGACTTCATTATAAAAAAGACTAAATTCTTCCCAAACAAAAACAACAATCGTATTGTTGTTTTTGTTTGGGAAGAATTTAGTCTTTTTTTATAATGTATTTATGTATTTATGAATTAAATACATTCTTCGAAAAACAATAGAATATTAACCAAAAAGAAAAAAACACGAAACAACCTTTAATACAAAGAAAAACAAACCTTTAAAATATACTGGAAAACGAAAATATAATTATAAAAGAAGCAGACAAGGAAAGCGTCGTAGTCATCTTAGATAAAACATATTACAGAAAAATAATCCAAGAAATACTCAGATGAAACCAACTATAAATTAATTGATACAAACATAAACAATAATATAATATCAAAAATCACAAAATTCTGTAAAACACAAAATGAAACACAAACTAAAAACGAGAACGGCACATTAATAAATTCCATCCCAAAAACTAGCAATTTTTATGGACTAACAAAAATTCACAAGTACGTGGAAATAAAAAAAAAAAACTGTAGAAACACAAAAATCTGAATACATAGAAATTCCAAATACTAGTGACCTCAAATTTAGACCCATAGTTGCAGGTCTATCGTGCCTCACAGACTCAGCAAACTAATAGACATTCTTCAACAACCATTTCCAAACAAGATAAAAAGCTATATTAGAAATGACATCCATTTTTAAACTCCATAACACAAAAAATTATTTACGACACACTCATAGTCAGATTTGGGGTCACAACCCTATACAGTATTATCCCCCATGAATTAGAGTTGTATACTCATATTACACCAATACGTGTACATATACATTTATAAGTAGAGACATAATCAAACATTAATGACTAACTTCAATGAACGAACGAACACACTTTTTTATAAAAATATATCTCTCACACTTTATTCTCGAAAGGGTTGATGTTGGTTGTGTGTGAGATGTGAGTTGGAGACGGGGACAGACTGCTACATATTGACCCAAGTTCTTCTGACCATAGCAGCACTTCTTCCTCATTCTGCTGGGCTGCTCAACCGTGGGTCACTGAGGGCCCAAGCCCTCTGTCAGGAGCTGGTTCTCACTCCGCGGTCATCTTATCTCCAACTGCGACTGGAACTGTCTCCAACTAGACTGGACTGACTCACTACACCAAGCTGTCTGTGGCACCTGGTTATATAATTGATTGACATCCACCTGCTTCCTGTGGGCGTACGCATCTGCACCGAATTCAACCACGTCCACAGGTCAAGGTGATATTCCGATATCTTCGACCGGATTCACCTGTTTCGCTTTCTTCCACTTATTTACACAGGTGCATCTCTTGATTGACGGCTCGGTCGAGGGTCAATATGTTACATTTGGAAAACAAGCCATCTCATTTTGGATAGATAGATAACCCGAAACATTACACCCTAGATTCAACAAAAAATTTATCACAGATGGTTTAGAACTAATTCAGAATAATAACTCTTTCCAGATCAATAAATTACATTTGGGCCCTTGGAACAGCTATGGGAACTAAAATGGCACCAACATACGCCACACTAGCCTTTGCATATTTCAAAGAAAATCTATGCGAAATCATAAGTAAAAAATTCAACATAAAAAGAGAATTTACTAGGTCATAGAAAAGATACTTAGACGATTGTTTTATATTCAGAAAATATCCGTGGAGAAACATTAACGAATTACTCCAAAACCTACACCCCGAAATAAAATTCTCTATGGAACGCATCTCTAAAGAGCCATCATTTTTAGAGAGCCTCATTAAAAACGAAAATGGTCAAATCATCACAGATATCTACCACAAACTCACAGACATCCAACAATACCTTCACTTCAATAGTTACCACTCCAAAAACTGAATAAAATCCATCCCTTACACTCTAGCACGTAGAATAGGCACAATAGTCACAAAGGAAAACCTCAGAAAAATTCGCCTTAAAGAGCTACGCACAACCTTCCACCGGTGAGGTTACCCAACAACACTAATAAATAAGGGATTTGAATTAGCTGAAAAAATACCATTGAAAGGACTACGAACCCCCCAAAAAACAGGAAAACGAAAAATCCTTAGCATACGCCGCAACCTACGATAAAAATAACCCAGAACTACTCACAGAAATAATTTTAAAATATTGAAAAACTTAAAAACAATGACAAAATTTTAAAAATACTAAACACAATAAAAATTATTAAAAGCCAGAGACAACCCAAAAATCTTTTTTAAAATACTTATCTCTTCTACATTCGGGAAAAAATACAACACAAGGAGTGGCTAAATGCAAGAATAAAAGATGAAGAGTTTTCAATATTATTATAGAAGTAAAATCGTATATATTCGTAAACCTAAAAACGAAATTCATGATAAATAAATATGTAAGCTGTAAATTCAAAAAACTTAGTCTCCATAATCGAATGTAACAAATTTAAAGAAGTATACATAGGATTGATAGAAAGCTCTCAATACTAGAATATCACTCCATAAAAGCAATATCAAATCACCAGAAAATAGAAAACTAAATGTATCTAAACACCTATATGAATGTAGCAATGGAGTGTTCAAAACACTGTCCATATATCAAACTATAACACATTACTCCAAACAAAAGAAAAACCTTCTTAGAAAAATTTAAGCCTACACTTAATAGAACTTAAACTATACACACACACACACACACACAAGAGACAAAAACAAATACACACACACACGTTAAGGAAAAAAAATTTTAAATCAAGCACACATACAATAACCTAGAGAAAACTACTTAAAATCTCTATTATACACACACGGAAACAAAAACAAGCAAACACACACACAGAGGAAAAAATGAAAGACAGTTAAAATTCAAAACTCAACACTTATCCGCAGAACTGAACTATACACGCACAGAGAACTTCACATACACACAACACAGTGACCCAGAATGAAACAGCTAATATCAAATGGCATATCAAATATCAAAGACTAATTAAGGAAAAAATACACCCACAAAAAACACAGAATACACTTTTAGAAGAAGAAGAAGAAGAAGAAGAAGAGTCGACAACATCAATAGATTAAAAACCATCTAAAATTATCATTTTCTGAAGATACCAAGAAGGTAGAAACATGTGTAAGAAAAAACAAAATAAATAATTAAAGAAAATATAAAACTCTTTGTGGACCAATTCTGTTTAATATATATATATATGTGTGTGTGTGTGTGTGTGTGGAATTCTTATTTGTAAATACGAGTATCATTCAATAAATGAGTGGAATTTTTTGTTCAAAAGCCAAAATGATTTTTCCCATAAATGTAAACTCTGCATTCTTTGAAATTTGGTTTAAAGCAAAAAATTATTTTAATCTCGCAAATTTTTATTACTTTTGTTTTTGGCGAACGCTGTTATATTTTTCACCATTTTAAATAAATAGTGGAAAATCGATTGTTCCAAGTTTGAAGAGAAATATGTCATCAATTTTTTGGGAAGTACAAATCATGTGATATTTACAGAAGAATGTATGGGTTGTATAGAGACGCGTTGGTTTTAGTCAAAAAATGTTTACAAATGGGTCAAACATGGATGTCATACAACGAGCCTGAATCGAAAAGACAGTCCATAATTTGGAAACATACTGACCCTCTGGCAAAGAAAAGGTTCTGGGCGCTACGTTCATCAAAGAAGGTCATACTGACAGTATTCTGTGACATGAGACGTCCCATCAATATTGATTTCCTTGAAAAAAGTGCAGCAGTAAACATTGCTTCCTATTGCCCATTCCTTAGGTAAAATTTATCTTATTTCTTGAATATCCCTCGTGTTTATATATATATATATAGATATATATATATATAGTGTGTGTGTGTGTGTGTGTGTGTGTGTGTGTGTGTGTGTGTGTGTGTGTGTGTGTGTGTGTGTGTATGTTTTTGTAGGATTGAAAATGACACATCGTGACAATATTTTAGAGGTTAATTGGCGTAATGGCAAAAGTGTTAGACTGTGACCTCACTTTTGGACTAATGCCCCTTGGCATGAACTCCTTTATCCTCCCACTTATGGGGTGAATTGTTCGACTGCTGTTCTTTGCAAAGATGTCTTTGACATCAAATAACCCACAAAGGTTGATATGTCATTAAACAATGAAAACTTTAAACTCAATGAATAAAGAATTTTCAGAACAATTTGCTACTGAATGTTAATTTTGTATGTGTTCCATTCATGTTGAGTTTCATTTTTAAATTTCCAAATTTTCGATTTGATAGAAATAACTATGAAAGACTAATTAGACCTTTCACTCTCTCCTTAACAGAATCATCAATATCATCACCAACCACAGTTCAACGGAAACCAAATGGGTTGACTTGTTATCTGGTACAATTCTTATACATAACTATCAGCAGTTTGTTTAGTCGTATTTTTCTATGTTTCTTTTGCAAAATATCAATTTTTATTTGCCCTAAGAACCATTCTTGTTCTTGAAAATGGCGAGAGAACTGTCGAAAAGATTTTAACTTGGAGGAAAAGACAACAGAGATTTCCTGCCTTTCTTTAATCCTATTTTGATACGTTCCCTTGAAAGGAAGCAAGCTGAATAAAAATATAATAAGATATTCATTCTCTCACATTCAGCAAGAATCGTTTTTATCTATCTATCTATCTATCTATCTATCTGAATTCAGTTTACGATAGGACAGTTTTTTGTTGTTGTTTTGTCTCTGTTTTTTAGCTCATTTTCAACAATCAGAATCGATTCAGTAGAACTCAAGATTTTCACAAACTATGCGTGACACGAGTAATAATCGAATTGTTGGCCCACAATTCATTATGAAACGCTGTGTTTTATATCTCTATTAATTATTCAGTAACGTTATTTTTGATTTTCATTTACAACTTGTTTTTCTTCTCATTGAAAAGATTTTGATTAATCAAAATTGCGACGAATCAAAATGACATTTTCATTATTTTAATGGACACAGTTTTAATGTAGATGTTGGACATAATGAAATTTTATCAAATATATTTCAGGAGGATCAATATTTATCGGAAACAAACCACTATATTAATCAAACAAACATCAGTTCTTATTTATCACAGTCAGGTAAGACCGATTCTTTGCATTTCACATTTCTTCGTAATATTTTTGTTTGTTTGCTTGTTTGTTTTTCTTTTCTTTTTTTAATTATATATTGAGTTTTTACCCTGGGATCAAGTTACAGTAAGCCTAACACTGTCTAGATATTTTCAGCTATACAGTCATTTAGATGGACTTAATTCTTTTGAATAACAATTCTTTCAGCATTTTAGCTAGACAATGTGAAATGGTTCTAAGCACTCTAGCAAGGAATAGCACAACGGTTCTGGTTTGTTAGTTTTTATTTCTAGTTCTAGATATTTTCCAGCTTTTTATTTCTTTTACTTGGATTCTATAATCGGCAAAAACAGATAAATCTACACTGATTTATTTTCTGTTTTACAATAATTATAACTGATCTTCTGACCCATTAAAATCTCAGTCTAAGAGGGTTTTTTTCCGGTAAGATAAAATTTCATTTGTATTCTTGTTCTTATTCTTCTTTTTCTTGTTCTAGCTCTTCTTATTAATATAATACTCCTTCAAGTTTTTCACATCAGCTTTAGTTAATGGTCTTTCACTGGAACCCTCCTATCAACCCTTCTGGTATCGTTCCTAGTGCACCAATTACAATTGGTATCACAGTCACCTTCATGTACCATTGCTTTTTTTAGTTTTTTGGCAAGATCTAAATATTTGCCTCTTTTTTTTTTTTTTTTTTTTTTTTTTCGTTTTCTTTGATTTTCACTATGTGGTCTACCGGAAACGGTAAAGTCCATTATTCGGCAGGGTTTTTATTTTTTTAATCTTTTTTTTTTTTTTTCTAACTTTTACTAAGTCTGGTCTTCTAACCGGGATTAGGTGGTTTGTTTGTAGCTCAAAATCCCAAAGAACTTAGTGCATCTTCAGGACGGATTCTGGGTTGTGCATATACAATTATGCAGTATGGTCTAATTTCATTTTCTTGCACAATTTCCAATAGATTACCTTTCACACCCAGTCGTATCTACTCTTGGACTCTTTGTCCTAGTTTTCTACATTCGCTTAATATGTGATTAATCGTTTCATCTCTATCATCACATTGCCCAGTTGGCTAGGGCTGTAGAATACACCGACTGCGCCTCTTCAGAGGGGTAAGACCCCCCCCCAACGAGTGTCCTGGATATGACACTAAACAATCTGATGGTGAAGTTCCAGTAATCCTGGAGCTTTGGGGAATGCGGAGTACCCCTTTATTGCCATCGCTCCCAGGTCCACTCTGATCCGGAGTGGTAAACTGAATTGTTTTAAATAGATCTGATTATTTACATAAAAATGGATTTGGCGTTAAATAACCAACAAAGGTTGATATGCCATAAAACCCAACCAACCAACCAATCTATCATCATTTGCATTTTATCTATCTTTAATATAATTTGTCTGTATGGTGTTGTTTGTGTTGCTATTAGAATAGATTCAGTTTCACTTTCCGTAGTCATGTCCAAATCTTTTCGAGTGAAATTTCGCCGTTTGACACTTGAAACATCAATATAGTTGTTTTTCTTCCAATTTCTATTTTCGAGTTGTTCTGATGATCATTATGATGTCTGTACTGTTTCTAACTGCTCTTTTTATGTAGTCTTCAAGTCCTTGTACTGATGCATCCACGCTATCTTCAATGTTGACGAGTCTTTCCCCTCCTTCGTTTCTGGATATGTATAGAGTCTTATCGATGTCAACTCTGGGATGTAACACTTTATGCATCGTCATTTGTTTTCTTGTCCTCTGGGGTCCATTTATCTGAGTTCCAACCTTGTCCATTTCAAAAATGGCTGCCAGTGTCTTACAGACCAGGTGTTTATTCCGTTGATGAGATTCCTGCTTGGTTTCCAGAAGTTTTCTCATTCGTCTAAGTTTTTTAGTGACTCGGTGTGTGAGTTCCCGTTCATATTTTACGGGTATTACTTTCAGGTTTAATTCCCACAAATACAACACAAATTTTACAAGCACTTAAACAAATGGAATATGACAACAACGAACATTAAGAAACAAACAATTTAATAATCATAACAAACAGGATAAAAATAATTAGAAATACAAGGTTCATGTTATGTACGAGCGGCCTTTGTAGAAAATACAGTTGTGGCCAGTTGAATGAAAATAGGATTGTTCGCCCGTGTGTGTGTGTGTGTGTTAGTAAAGTCTATTGAAACCATGCTTCCATAGTTGGCTGAAGTAAGGAGGATAAAAATGTTGGCTTTACTTACATACATGGGTAGTGTGTGTGTGTATATATAAGTGATGGACCGTAAGTATGGGTCTTTGTTTTCTTCAGTCCGCACATGCGTTTTCTTGTGATCTTTGGCGTCCACGTGTCGCGTCTGATAGTCGGTAAAATAAGGTCGCATGTTTCTTTGCCGTGTCCTGTGTTTGATGGGTAGTCGAGGAATGAACTTTTGGCAATGGAATGGCATTGGTGGCCAAAGGAATGAACTTTTGGCAGTGGAATGGCCTAGTTAATTAAATTCTTCGTTGTTTATACTTTTGTGGGGTCCCTAAAGTGGATCAAAAAATAGGATATTGTTAGGTTTTATTGCAGGTCCTAAAATTCAAGCGCACAGACATTTCTTGGCCAATTAGATTCGTATATTTACTTATTTGTTTTAGAGCCAAAAATGTTCTGTTAATTAGTTTCTGATCCGGATTTTCTAGAATGTTCTTATTTTGTGTTTTTAGCTGATTGGTTGAAAAATATAAAAATGTAACTTTAATGTTAATGCGATTTTGATCCGAAATTTCTAGAATGTTCTTATGTATGTTTTTAGGGTTGATTATTTCAAATCTAAAAAAATGTGTATTCTATAGATCCTCATTTTTTATTTATTTATTTATTCATTTATTATTATTATTATTAAGATGGCAAAAAATCAGATTCATATTTAGTCAGCTAAGAAGCGGTTTCTTTCATCTTTCGTCTCAGAAATATCAAAATCAGAATCAAATACAGATTCAATGGACACTGGAAATTTCTGTCGTAATCAAGAGAACTGAGAACAATGAAATGATTTGTTAAAAACTATAGAAATACATACACAAAAAAAACTATTAGAACGCGCGTGCACACACACACACGTGCGCGCGCGCACTATTAAATCACATGCGCACACACACACACACAAAACCTTGCTGTTGTAAGTAAAGTAAATTTGGCGGCCGTAGTCGAGGGTGACCCGAAGGCTCCCTTTTCAATAGCTACTACACCAAGGTGTAGGAGAGGGAGCTCCTCCTTTCTCTGGATTGCTCCACTTTACCCTTGATACGTACTTTATATTGCTGAGTGTTAAGCAAGGAGGTATCAAGTACTATTTTAAAAGTCTTTGGTATGACGCGACCTTGGATTGAACCCAGGTCTCCCGGACCATTAGGCGAACACTCAACCCAAAAACGACTTAAGGAAAAATTATTTTCCCCTTTGTTTCCAGTCTATTTTTGCTTTTTCTCTCTTTGATAAGTTCCTCAAAAGAGTAAACATGAATTCCTTTTCTGCATAAGAATATGATTGACGAATATGGATTCCAGTGATCTTAAATGAATGAGTAACGAGGTCTTAAAACAATCATTTGTATAAGTATGCGAGCACTTGTTTGTTTGTTGTGTTTTTTTTTAAATAAAGGCAGTTCAATCGTTGCGTCAAAATTCTATCAAGGTTGATGAAAAGTAAAAAAGTTTTGACTTTGGACGCACAAAATCAAAAATACACGTCAATTTTATATGACCTTTTAAGAATCTGCTTTTTTGCCATCTTTAAGTTTTGTCCCAACAGACATTTATTATTATTATTATTATTATTATTATTATTATTATTATTATCTCAGGTTCTAATCTGAAACTTGAGAATCGTAAACATCCAAATCGCATCCCATGTTATAACACTTGCTGGCCTTACACTGCTTTCCGTTTCGAATCTGAGTGTCGCCATGGTTACTGCTATTGCAAAGGCAACGGTTATAACAATTTGACTTGTTTACGTAAGTAGATTTTTCTCTCCTATCTTTCACACAAAAAGAATCGAAGGCAATTTTTCGGAATATTTCTGAGAAATAAGGGAGGCTACTCTCAATTTAAAAAAAAAAGCGTGGTTAAAACTTTCCATCGTCGCCATAACATAAACCCTCAAAATGAAACTTTCCATCGTCGCCATAACATAAACCCTCAAAATGAAACTTTCCATCGTCGCCATAACATAAACCCTCAAAATGAAATTCATTAGAAAAACACATTGTAATTCGACTAACCCCTGTATGATTGACTATTCGATGTACTTTATATGTTTTGGATTCACTCGTGTAAAGAAAATTTTCAAAACCGATATTTTCTAAAATAAAATTATAGCGAAAATGTGTTTTTAAGATATTCGGTGAAAACAGAAGTTATAGCAAAAAGTTAACCGAGAAAGGTGGGAATTTTTGTTCATTTTACCAAGTGCAGTGGTCTTCTATATTTACTTATATGTTCTGGAGAATTGCCGAACTGTATGATTTTTTTAACAAGAAGTTTAGCTAATTTATTTGAGGAGCTTCAAACAATTCCATACATATCACTTTGAAGAGAAAAAAAGCAGCAATAAAATATGCAATTAATTATAATTAAGGAAAGAAATGAACAACGGAAATAAAACTTTTCTTCATCAATTTCCATTGGTCCAGTTCGACTGGTAAAAAAATCTTTTAGCGTAAAATAAAATATGTGCTAATCTCGCAAACAATTCAAAGTAAATTGGTGGTTCACAAATCACCTCAAATATTCCATCTGTGATGAATATTTCCGTTGATAAAACGGTAAAATTATAAAGAGAGGACTGTCTTACTGAAGAAATCAAAACCTTAAAACAAGAAAATTATATACGCTGAATCCTTTCAAAAACATTTTTTTTAAATTGCCAATTTCAAAATTTCTTCATTTTTGCTTTGATGTCTTTGCGATTATCGTCCTTGATGATTTCTACTTTTAAAATTTCCCAAACATAAGTATCAATCATTCTAAAAAGAGAAATTAATCAGAAAGGTTTAAAATTATTAGGCTAGGTTACTGATGTTAGAATTACCACATACACTCACACACACACACACACACACACACACACACACATATATATATATATATATATATATATATACATACGGGTGTGTGTGGTATTGTTATACTGTCTATAAGTCTGTCTATTATTAAGATCAAGGTGAAAAATAAATGTAATTCGCTTTTAAGTTTCTAACTACTATCTAAATAGTAGTTAGAAAAAAAAACAAGATTATGTTGAAAATATAAGTCGTGAAAAATGAACACTTTTCCATCATTAGGTCCAATTACTTACCGATGTTATGATGTCTAGTAGGTATCCTACAATAACTGATGTTTATACAACAGCATCATTGCTTCTAACAAAGCCTTCATCAGATGATGACTCTGGGTTCAGGCATGGTTTCGGGGCCGAAGTATCATTACCACTAGCCCAGAGCGCCCCAGCAGTATCTCACGACACCACCAGACTTTGTCGCTCTATAGGATTGCCAGATCCACGCTGATGCCGTTATAGCCTTGTCTTAGATCTTTTCCATGTATTTTCTCTTGTCCGATGGAGGAAGTCTGAGATTAGTTAAAAAAAAAAAACAGAGGTTGAGTCGGCAATAAAACCTCCGCATCCGACTTCGATAGGAAATACATTCGTTATCCAGCCATTTCTGACACATTGTTCAGGCAGATCATATTTTTCCAACTTACACTGATGTGCCCAGTCGAAATTTTCTTCATATATATATATATATATATATATATATATATATATATATACCGACAGAAATAAAATTGCAACATGATCCAATTTTTTCAATTTGTCCAAGAAACATATCGATATATAGCTGTTTTAACGAAAGGGCAACGAGGTTGGGACCACAACGGTCAAAATAATTAACGCACTAAATAATAATTTGAAATTATTTCTGCAACACTGTATTTTAATAAATTATTACATTTAGTTATCAATATGTACACAGGTTCCAAAATAAGGGTGTGCATTAACAACACCTTTAAAATGTTGCAATTTTATTTCTCGTCATATATATATATATATATATATATACGTGTGTGTGTGTATGCTCTTTCTACCACATGCGTGTGTGTGTGTATGTCCTTTTCTTACTATTTGCAGCCATGTTTGGTGATTGTATCATCAGTAAAAATTCCAGCAATGCCGTTTCTTTTTTCCGGGGTAAAAGTCAAGCAACCTTTGGCTGCTACACTTCACCGAGTTCTCAACGAGAAAATCAAAGCCGCGTCTATATAATAAGCGTCATGAACGAAAAACAATCTCTCCGTACACTTACTGTCAATGTAACTACACGGTCATCAGATTTGTCACATGTCACTCATTGGCCTGTCAAGCTGGTTCTAGCATCCTATTATCCTGTCCATTGGTCAGTGGCTACAGACTCAAAATTAAAACTGAATTCTGTAATACAGGTAAGGAAGTCTTTTACGAATAATAATCAGAATGGATTTCATTTTTTCATGCTATTCTGATTTCAGCCATTACTCATCACCGTTATCGTGAACATCACTCAAACTTTCAATATTCTATATTTAAACTAATTTTTTATCAATGATGCATATTTAAGTGATTTTGTAAATATTGGCCTATATTTGGTACAAATTTTATGCTTTTCTCGTTTTGGGGGTTTAAAATACATTCAAAATATCAAAATATTGTCTCATGTAAAGGTTGACTATGAATTTAGCAACCTTTTACAGTAACTACTGTCTTAACTATGCGGCAGATGGACGAGGTGCATTCAATAAGTCTCCAGACTTTTTTTGTACAGGCATTTAAAATTGCCGTAGACTCTTGAAAATTCAGTATGTTATTACTATACATCTTATGATATGACTGACCAATTTTTAGGATTTCAGCTTCAAATGAACAGCTACAGCAGCAATTGGAATACACCCTACTAAAGCCTGATTGTCACAGCTGGTGAATTTCAAAAATGCAATCTGGACGTAGACACACTTTAGAAGAACGATATGCAATAAAATTCTGTTTTAAACTTGGAAAAAATCCCACAGAAACGTATGAAATGCTTCAGACTGCTTTTGGAGTATCTTGCATGAATCGAGCATCAGTTTTTGAGTGGCATAAGAGATTCAAGGAAGGCAGGGAGTCTGTGAGGGACGATGAGAGGTGTGGGAGGAGTAAGGAAGTCAATACACCAGAGTTGATTGGCCAAAGGGTTAGAGTTAATATGTTGAGGTTTTAAGAGAGTTCAGGAAGAGATTCTGTCGGAAGATGCCAGCACTCTTCAAATCTGGGTCAGTGGCATTTCCAACAGGACAATACACCAGTCCACAATTCCATCCTTGTCACTGACAGTTCCTCAGCCTCCCTATAGTCCAGAGCTTGCGACCTGTGACTTTTAGTTATTCCCTAAGCTCAGAGGCAGTCGTTATGAGACAATTGGGGAGATGAAAGAGGCTGTGACGAAGGTCATTGACACGCTCACACAAGAGGACTTCCATGGGGCCTTTCAGACGTTTTTGGAACGGTACAACAAGTGCATTGCAGGCGGAGGAGATTACTTCGAAGGGGACTAGAGTTTCATGTGTGTACTATCAATAAAAGTGCCCATACGAAAAAAGTCTGAAAACTTATTTAATGATCCTCGTAGATTGGAGGGTGGTTAGTGTAAATGCTTATTCATCCGATTATTTCAATATCTAACTTCATGACATGCCAGTGACAAGAGTATTTGTCAAGTTATCTTATGCTAAAAGAGGATGCAAGGATGAGCATACCTTTTTCAAGTTCATTTGTAATGGATAATATAGATGAAAAGTCTTACTCAAAGAAATAAAACTAAAAATTTGAGTGGTGATTTTAACTCGGAATTTATTTATAGCTTTTTAAATTTGTTTTATTTTGATTAAACATTGTTTTATTTTTGCTATAAAAACAGATAAGTACTGTCCGTGCCCACCAAGGATGTCTCACTGTCAATGGGGAAAACTTGACAAAAGGTAATGAGCACTATATTCGTCATCGGTCACTCGTAGGCTATGGAGATGACAGAGACAGTGGCCACACACTTCGTCTTCTTGAAACAGTCCAGAGAATAGCCGGATACTTCACCAGCTTCAGCGGGGCAAAACAAGCTGATACGTGGCAACTGACTATTGGACCTGAAATGACAATGCAAAATGTTGAGCAATTGCCGAATATTTCAGTGACAGTGAACCCTACTAAAAATATCCGGAACGCACTTGTCAACACAACAATAATGGTATCAGGACGATAATAAAGCTGTCTGTTTAATGATTTGATTCGGCTGAGACTAAAAATTGCTAAAAAGAAAATTAAAGTAATTCTGATAAACATATTTCATGCAAATCTATATTTGATATCTAAAAAAAAAAAATCAAACAAAAAAAAAACAATGATGAAATTTTCATCTTTTTTATTTTAAGAAATCTATTACATCTCTTCACGATAAAATTTATCATCAGGTAATAAAAAGAAATATACTTATGAGAATCTATGTGATTTTTATAAAAGATAAACACGGGTTTTACTTTAAAAGCGGTAAAAAGACCTTGGCAGACAAAACGCACACATATTCTGAAATCTACACCTGATAATTGGGAATTTCATAAACTTCGCTGAAAATTCTTAATTCCATTTTACCTGAATTCATTTCTTAATATTTCATCGCCTTTTAAAATCCTGTAAAATAATAATCATGTATTTAAAAATACTGAGTATTTTGTTGGGTACTTCCCCTAAAAAACTAGTTTTCATCCACTATTCTGAATTCGCCACCTGAGCTGAACACCTAAAAAGAAGCTCGATATAAAAGTTGACGAGATGTGGGACTTTTGAAAAGAACACGATGTTCCTCACCTAAACTCCAAGAAACGTGCCTGATGGTAGCTTCTACTTTAAAAAACTAATCAAAATAAAATGAAAGATTCTTAAAGGATAAACATTCTTTTTTTAAAATTTAAATGGGAAAGAAATATAATATTTTCTTTTAGGTAATTCAAGATATACGCTGTCAGCCATATTTCTGTCACGTTTAGTTTTTGATTCCGAGTTTTAATAATTAGAAATCTAATTCAGAATTTATCAAAATTAGACGATTCCCATCAAGATTTTCTACATAATCTCGTGATAAGAATATAGGACTATTAAAATGTATTCAGTGCGAAGTCAAAACTTTTAAATTACCCTGCATTGTTGATAACTTTCAAAGATTTAACCCATCAGAAGTCGTTCGCACAATTTGCACTCTTCTTCGTAATATTGTCAGACTCTTTTCTCTGAAGGAACTCAAGTTCACATACGTGTATATATCTTAGCCAAACCATTCTTTATGTATTAAGGAAGCACTGATTTGTTGTCTTCAACATCGGGAGGATACCAGACAGTTATTACAGGTTTATCTCCTACAGATGTCCTGGGGTCAAACTAAGATAAAACGTAGTAAATGCCCTCATGAAGGAAAAGTATTTAAGGAAATTTACCGACCAAATGAAAGGGTCCAAAAAATTGGGTCCAGATGAGCTAATTAGCATGAATGTACGATTTTGAGGAGGCATATCTTTCTTGGAAAAGGTATATGTATATGTGTGTGTGTGTGTGCGTGGTTGAGCAGCAGTTTTTCATTTAAGCATGTTTGATAAATAATAAAGACATTTTGACTATATAATTTTATTAAGATTCTTTCAAGATTCCTGATAAGTGTTTTGGTTTCAGGTTGGAATTGGTGGATGAATTTACCAAAATTATCCCGAGCACTTTCGGATCTTTCATAGGCCATCATCAGGGGTTGCTTGCATGAGTAAAGAGTTTTTAGGGTTTTTTTTTAGAAGAGTTTTTAGGGTTTTTTTTTATAACATTAAAAATTACGTAAACGCCGAGTTGGATAAAACTGAGATGACGAATTTAAAAAACAAAAACAGAACGCTATCAACCGAAATAGAATATTAGCAAGAAATGGAATATTCAAAAAATATAATAAACTTTTATTACAAAAACCAATTTCACATTAATTATAAGAGATGAACATATATTAAAAAACCTTATCCAAAAAAAATGTTCTCCTTACTGATCCTACCAATAAATAAGACATCATTTACAACAAATTAAAAACCTCCAACCTAATTATTTCCAATGTTATAAATAAGCGTCTGGTTGCAAGGAAAGGACAAAACACAGAGCTGAAAAGCGAGAAGTAAAATGTTCCAATATTTGTGTTGGTAGGGGTGAGTCACAGACTTACGCGGTCAACCAAAGTTTATGTCGATAGGGAAGGAGAAACGTCGGCGTTGAAAATAGGTGGGGGGGGGTAATTCTCGGATCAGACGGGTTTGTGTGATGTTGAATGCTGCAGTCGTCCCGGTCAATGTTTTTCTTTCGAGGTCTCTGAGCCGACTCCCTTTTGAACCTTCGTTGACCATCTCTAAGATGTAAATTA